>OY821766.1:28604763-29032263 GCA_963682095.1 Potentilla sterilis
CCAGATGTTGACTAACTACTCGATGTCTGGTGGAATGGACTGATTTGGTCAACCTGGTGAAAATCTAAATATTTATGTGTCGTTAAAGTGGAACTTGGAACATCCTTGTTATGTCTAGCACCCTAAAGTCATCTGACTTGGGAGTTGTTTTCCCTTTATCTTTCACGTATCAATGATGGCTCGATGATAAGCCAAGAAAAAGAAACAAAAGTGCTCGTATCAAAAGTTGTTATAAGGGGGAGAGTCGAAAATAATTGCTTGCGAATTTAATCACTCCTCAAAATTTTTTCCCATATTGAAGTATAATTATTGCACTTCACTTTACCACGTTGGCTAATATAAATGCATTTTGCTCTAACTGTCAAAGTGGATCGATTTTTGTTTTACCAATATATTCATGTCTTTGTGATTCAAGTGACATACTCATTTCACCTTCTTGGCTAAATGTTTTGCTTGAACTATGTTATCTTTAGTTTGTGGTGTGGTCTCTTAATTTATTTTCGGTAGTTTGAACAAATATTGCATGCATCGTTAGTTATAAAATTGGTATTGATCCTTCTCTTGGTACCATATCAATCATGCAAAAATTGAAGTAGAATTCGTCCGATTTGATATCATTACACTTATGGCTAATTAGAATCTTATTCACTTGCATGTTTCTCTATAGATTCTGTAGTCTTGTTTTGTCTTGTCTAAATCTCTCTAGGTAAGAGCAATATTCCTACTCATACATGTTTTGATTGATTGAATTTTTCGGTTACCTATATGTATGCCTTTATGTAATTGATATGCTTTGTCATCTCTTGCCGTGTGTCTCTGTTGAATCGGTTGAACATGCATTTTTTTGGCAAGACAATCTCTCTTTCTCATTATATCATGCATGAAATCTTTGGTAAGTTCAATACTAAATTTCTTGTTCGGCAATCGGCACAACACCTATAATTCTATACTTTGATTTTAGTTGTCTTGTCTTAAATTGAAGATAAAATTTCCTCTTGGGAAGAGAAAGTATTCACTGCTGATTTGGTAAGATTTGGAATTACTTCATTGAATATTTGCTTGCATCATTCCTTATTCATTCAAGATTCTCTCATTATTCAATTCGACTAATTTTTCACTTCTTGCATGCATCCTTGTAAACCCTTGCTCTATATATTACCACAAAGACTAACTCTAAATCTCATCTTTGTTTTTCCATCTTTGTGCTACTTACGGTTTGTTCTAGTGTGCAGTTCCTCATCATGTCTGGAAGTCGTTCACGTCGTCAAGAACAGAACATTAGGCAAGCTGAAATACTTGCTCGTCAAGCTGAAAATCCTTCTACTAATGGGAACCGAAGTGGCTAGGAAGGGTTCTTGGTGTTTGTCCTTCTCCTTTGCCCTCCATCAACTTAGGGGGAGAATCATCAAGCATGGTCAAAGGGGGAGTTGAAGATGCATGACCTAGTTTTTTTATTATTATGTCTTTATTTGATCTGTTTGGTGTGCTTAAGACAATTTTATTTGGTTGTGTAACAAGTGCATAAGCACTAGACTATGTTTATGTTTATGCATGTGTTTATGTTTGAACAATTTTTATTGCCTATTGTGTTTATGCTTGTCCCTTGATATCTTGAAAGTGATGAATGTTGATTCTTGATATCAAGTGACACTTGTTGGTTTGTCAAAATTATTTTTTAAAATTTTTTGTTCATTCTCTTGATATATGCTACATGCTATATGTGATTATACATGTTACTAATTTCCTTTGGTTTTTGTCATATAGATGCTTGATGAATGGAAAGTTGCATGGAAGGCCAAAGGGGGAGATTGAAGGTATATTGGCCTCCATGAGTTGATGGAGGTCAAAGTTTAATTGCATGGCAAATTACATGGAGTTTTGGAAGGAAGCTTTGGAGAAATTTAACCATAATTATTGTATGGTGTCTTGATCAATCCGACGGTTCGGATGTGTGCGGCTTGTGCAATACCTAGACCTATAATATTGGTGTGGCAGCCCTTGCTAGGGTTTGTTGTCTTGAAGTGTTTCCTAGCCGGCTAGGAAGGAATTGAAGCCATGAAGATTTAATACCTAATTAGTATTGGTTTGCATTGAAGACAAAATGAATGACTTTCCTAATGCAATTAGGAAAGTAATTATATGAAGGATTCTTTCTGCATGGTTGGTGCGGCCGGCCTTGATATTGAAGAGTAAGTTTGCTTAACCTAGTTGCTAGGTTTAATTGTTAAGGTATGTATCATATTGAATTAACTTTTAATATGATATATACCTTTCAATTATTGATGTAATAGGTAACTAGGTTTAGCCTATTGAATAGAGTTTGTGTACTCTATATATATTGTGGCCAATTGATACCAAGGAGGCGTCAACATTGAAAAAGAAAAAGAGAGAAAATATTTGTGAGAGAAGGAGACCTTAGTGGCTCCTAGTGTGAAGACCTGTGTGGCTTCAAGATTCAAGACCTTAGTGGCTTGAAGGAGACGACCTTAGTGGCATCTCGGAGACGACCTTAGTGGCATCTCTCAAGAAATATTGATCGACCTTTGTGGCGACCGTTTATGAGTAACTTTGTATCGAATTAAATTATAATCATTTGTAATATTAGTTGTGATTTACATTCAATAAAAGTTACGAAATTTATCTATTTATTCCGCTGCGTACTTTATTATTGTTCCATCTAATATTTTTAATCAATCGCACATAAACCATTCTTACACTGAACTTAACCACAACACAATAGGACTGGAAGACTTACCATTTATTTTTCTGATGAAAGCTACTCATAGGTACTTGGTAAATTACTCAACCCAATACATTTGATAGAAAACATTGAAATCAAATTTTTTTGTACTGTATTGGTTACAAAGGCGTATTGGTTACAATTTTGTTTGTACTGTATTGGTTACAAAGGCGTCATAACATGTACAAAATCAATACTCAGTGTTAAAACTAGGAATGAAAGACAGATCAGGTAGCAACGTGTTGATGTGCATGGGAGGGGATAACCAAGAATTGGAATAGGGTTGGTGGAGATTCGGCAATACTCGTCCATATCGATGCATACTGCAAATAGTGGCAGAGGTACTACTAGGGAAGAAGATAGGCATGCTCTTCCCACAGAGCAATGAGTAGACTAGTAGAGTACAAATCTTTATCCGTTATCTATTGAACCCGAGCTAGGTTTTGTTCAAAGCCACAGAAAATTTTCATTTACTTGGATAGAACTTTTAATTGGTTATAAGGAACTTGGTTGGGAAAATAGATCAGTTAATATGTAGGCAGTAGGATTAGTACGTTGTTCATCGAGCATCAAAACTTAAAAGATCGACTATTCCAAACAAGTTGGCATGAGATACAAGAACTAATTCAAAATAGACAGGGTTCGTAATATATGAATTACAATGATGAAGTTCACATTCTTTTGAACTAATTCAAATTGCTTTTGTTATAATGATTTCTGATGCTATAAATCATTATAGTTTCTGCCATGCGGTAATCACTCTATCTCTCCCTCTCTCTCTGTTTCAATCTTTTTTATGGTTTATATTAGTTTTTTTTTTTCAATATGTAATGGTTGTAAATGTTGTGTTACAGGCCTTATATACGAAAATGAAGGAGATCCGAGCGGGTCCAAAAAGGATGAACCACCACTCCGGCCCGACCGCCTTCAGTTACCGGGCGAAGCTGCATGAGAATCAAGGACATCCAACCCCTTTCGTCCTTGCCTTTGAGGATGCCTATGCTAAAGACCCTTTGGGCCGTCCGCACGTGGTGAGACATCCGCTCTTTTTGTTCCATTTCTTGTTTTACAAATGCACCGTATGTATTTTTTATTAACCTTGTTCAATTGTGTGTTATTGTAGGAGGCAATGAAAGAACGTGTGGACGAACTAGTAGGGCAAAGGAGGGATAAATACACGGATATTCCCCCCGAAGCGCCTCTCCCCATTGAAGAACAAGTCGATGTGATAGTCAGTCGACTTGGGGACAAGAGAGGCACAAACGTCCGAGGGGTGAGAAGGTGCATGTAGCGGGAGCCGAAGAAGAGAGGAGGCGCCCGGCGTATCGAAGTAGACAACATCGTGGAGGAGCGAGTTAGTGAAGTCAGAGAAGAATTGCTGGCGGACTATAGGGAGAAAGAAGCGCAACTGGCAGAGCGTATCCGCCAATCAGAAGAGCGCCACCGCCAGAGAGAAGCAGCCCAAGAAGAGCGCCACCGCCAGAGAGAAGCAGCCCAAGAAGAGCGCTTACGGCAGATGGACGACAAGATTGCGATGCTCTTAGCGCTTCGCGTATCAGGTAGTTCTTCCCAAAATCCTTGACATTGTAGACTATGTTTATTACCTTTTGTTTGTACTTAAAGAACAGTTTATGTAATAGAACAATTGATTTTGGAATGAATGTTTTGTTTTCAAATTTTAGAATGTGTTGGTTTGGGCTGTGCAGGTTATGTTGTTTGTTTTGTAAAAGGGCAAAATACAGAAGCAGCTTCTGTATTGAATTCTGCAACAACACTTAAGCGACGGGCATAGGTAAATACGTCGCCTAGGTGCATCTGAAGCGACGAGGAAAGACCAAAGTCTGTCGCCCAGGTGAATCTTAGGTGACTAACATTTCTATGTTTGTCGTTTAAGATCAATGTAAACTAATTATTTTTGTAAAATTAAATAAATAAATTATTCTTAGGCGACGGTCATCGACAAAATCCGTCGCCTAGATACATCTTACGAAACACGGAAACTACAAAGTGCGTTGCCTAGGTGAATCTTAGGTGACACACATTTATATGCCCGTCTTTTAAAATCAATATAAAACTATTTTTTAGAAAAAAATTAAATAAGTAAATTATGTTTAGGCGACAAGCATAGCAAAATACGTCGCCTAGATACATCTTCAGCGACGAAGATTGAACAAAGCGCATCGCCTATGTGAATCTTAGGTGACACACATTTACATGCCCGTCGTTTAAGATCAATATAAAACTATTTTTTTTAAAAATTAAATAAATAAATTATGTTTAGGCGACATGCATAGCCACATACGTCGCCTAGATACCTCTGAAGCGACGAGGAAAGACCAAAGTCCGTCGCCTAGGTTAATCTTAGGTGACTAACATTTATATGTCTGTCGTTTAAGATCAATATAAAACTATTTTTTGAAAAAAAATAAATAAATAAATTATGTTTAGGCGACAAGCATTTCAAAATAAGTCGGCTAGATACATCTTCAGCGACGAAGAATGACCAAAGCGCGTCGCCTAGGTGAATCTTAGGTGACACACATTGATATGCCCGTCGTTTAAGATCAATATAAAACTATTTTTTGAAAAAAATTAATAAAAAAATTATACTTAGGCGACGAACACATCATTTTTAAGCGACCCCAAATGAATATATGTTAGTCGCCTAGGTATTTCATTTTTAGGCGACACGTTATAAAGTTAGTCGCCTAAAGTTACACTTAGGTGACTGGCAATGCAAAATGCGTCGCGTAAGAACTTAGGCGACACGACTTAGGCGACGTCACTTAGGCGACGTGTTTGTGTGTGGCTTAAGACTTAGGCGACAAATTTCTTCTTTTAGGCGACAGTTTATGTTCGTCGCCTTAATACTTGTTTGGCGTAGTGATATTCTTGTTTCATGAAATCGATATGTAAAAGTTTCTGTATGGTTTCATTCTACCAGCAAAGTTATCTAATTCCAAGCCATCATGTTTCTGCCATGCAGTATTCTCTAGCAAAATCAAAGGATGAAAGAAGAAATCTGTTTTTGGTGCTTTTTGACTATGTTTTGCATCAAATTAATGAAGCATGCATAGCTACTGGAGGCCCAGAGTATAGCGATGATGAGATTCAGCCTCTTGTTGCTCTTCTCACAATGGCTGATGCGTCTGAATTTACATCTGTATTAAGCTTGGATTGATTGGCGTTGGGGAACTTCTGAAGAGTTCTATTTCTGATGCATTGTGTAGATATCCAAACAGTGAACGGCTAAATATGGTATGTATCAAAAGTCTGTGCGGTATGTTTTTTTTTTTTTTATTAATTTTTTTTATAAAGGAGAGGAATTGGATTCTTCAAATGTTTTGTCAGTGGAATTTTTAAGTCATATATGCTTCCAGCCCAGCTCATCTTCTGTGTGCATTTTCACCAGCCCTGTGTGCCATCTAATGTTGTCATGGCCATAAATGGATGATGAGCTCTTGGGGAGTTTCATGCACATATTATATTAAAAAGTGTAGTGTTTCTATATAAATATGTATTTGTTTTTCCCCTTTTGTAAGTGACAAATAGGTGTGTAGTATATACTGGAGGTTTCAACTAGTTTCAGAGATTATCCAATAGTTACTTTTGTTTCTATAGTTAGTAAAGTCAATTAATCTTTGTTAATGTGCTGATTCTAATGTTTATTTAACTTTGCAGCTGTTGGAGAGTGTAATGGAGAAATTTGGTGCAACCATCAGTTCATTTACTCATTTGGACACAGAATTCTTCCATATGATGCAGATAACAAAATCCTATAAGTCTTTGGATAGCATTGAAGGTGCAGTTCTAAGAAATGGCGTTGGCATGAAAGCAAAGCTCTCTTGGGCCGTTTTGCATTCGCTACTTCATTCTGGAAACATTGCTTAATTACCATCGAAATGCATATGTCTGGTTAAGTGACCTGCTTATTGCAGAAATTAGTGATGAAAGGGATTCAAGTATATGGTTAAATATTAAAAACATGAAGCAGAAAATTTTCCTTGCTGGTGTTCATGATTCTGCAGTCGGTTCAGATGTTCCTGTGCCCATTTGGCTTATGTGTGGTCTCTTGAAGTCAAAGTACAGCATCATTAGATGGGGTTTTCTGTTTGTTCTTGAAAGGCTTCTCATGAGAAGTAAAATATTGTTAAATGAAACTAAAACCCAGCAATCACAAGACAGCGATACTGGGAATATACACAAGGATAATCGTCTTGAGAAAGCTAATGCAGTGATAGACATCATGAGTAGTGCCTTGTCCTTGGTTTTTCAGATAAATGAGACAGACCGCATGAATATTTTGAAGGTAATTGCGTAAGGACTAGAGATTTCTAAATTAGATTTTATGTAGGTGGTCTTATAAATTTAGAGATGCATACAGCAAGGAGATGCAACCGTAAAAAGGCTGCTAATAAGCTCAACAACTTTTGGACCTTTTGACTTAAATGCTTGCAAAATGTTTATGGTGTAGTACTACTGAAAATCATAAATGATGCTGACCCGAGAACTCAAAGTATATGTTTGTGCATATCATATTACCTTTGTTAAGGCTAAATAACATTAGTAGAAAATTTATTGGCTGGTCTGTCATGTATTGTTTTTTGTCAAAAAGATGTAAAATCATATTTAGTTGTTCTTGTTTCTATCTGTTTCTCAACAGTATTGGAAAATTGCAGTGAATGTTCCCGTAACTTTCTAGTATCTTGTTCTAAACAGATGTGTGACATACTATTCAGTGGCGGAGCCAGACCATAAATCTATGGGGGCACACTTCTACTTAATACTAGTAACTCAAAAACTATTAAATATTGAGATAGCACATGGTTTTTAAAAGAAATACATGATAGTAGATTCTTATAACAAGTCTATACATTTTGACATACATTACGATAGAATGCACTTTAAATAACCAGACCTGTCACCAAAAGCTTGTTCATGTCGATCATAACATCGAGTTGTTCAACATATTTCTCAAGAACATTGAATTCCTAATAGAAAAAAAAATGAAGTCAGTTTTCATGTAGTTTAGCTATGATTTAACACTAAAAGTAGTACAAACTAAACTCAAATGCAGAATCAGTAAAGGTCAAACCTGAGGAACAATCAAAGTCAGCTATAGGTGTCCTCTATGTGCAGCCATGTTTTGGAACCTTTGAATTATAGGCTCATTACCAATGTTATTGAAAATATCTTTCTCAAGGTACACCGTTAAGCTATCGTTTAACCATTGATCTCCCATACGATTCCGCATTCTATTTTTTATGATGTTCATGGCAGAGAATGCTCTTTCAACTGTGGCTGTTGCAATAGGAAGTACTAGTGCCAAGGTAATGAGCTTATATACAAACGGATATGTCTTACTTTTCCCTGTCTCAACAAGCATCTGTGCTAGATCAGAAATCCCAGGCAATTCTTGAAACTTAGTGTTAGATTTCATGTCATCAATATATATATCTAGCTGTGATTCAAGTACCAATAGCTCAACTGTAGAAAAATCAGCCGGATACAAGCTAGCAAGGTGCATTAATCGTTCTTTGTTGAAAGCAGAAAACAAACGATATGGACTCAAGCATGCAAGACAAAGGAGTAGCTCTGTATTACCCTCATTGAAACGATTATTCAGTTCTTGAAGTTGGAGATCTATCACAACACAAAAAAATCAAAACGATAATAGTGCAGATTTGTGATTTCTGAACTTTTACGCTTTGATCTTCCTTTACATAGATGTTGTTCACTCATGTTGGGAACCATGATATCTTCTTTGCCACAAAAAACAACAACTTGGTCTAGTAAGGAATCCCATTCATTATCCCTCAAATCCTGCAACTTTCTCTTGCATACTGTAACTAAATCCATTGCATTTACTATATCTTAATCATCTCTTTGTAATGCTTGGGACAAGTCATGACTAATACCAAGTATAATCTTCATCAAATGCAAACTGAATATGTAATCAAAAGATTGCAATAACCCCAATGAAAAGAATGCATCATGTTTCAGATCAGAACCTACTTTGTCATATGCAATCTCATCTAGCACTTCAACTATGGAAGGAAACAAGGCAATAAAGTTCATGAGCGTACCATAATGTGAGCTCCAACGTGTATCACCAGCCCGCTTAATCTCAATTTCTTGATTTAGCCCTCTACCACTGGAAAGTTCTCCAACTTTCAATGCTTGAATAACATTAAGAGCTTGTTTTTCCCGAAGAATATCTCGACGTTTGGAAGAGGCACCAACAATATTCACAATATTAGCAACTGATGTGAAGAAAGCACCTACTATGCTATGTTTCTTTGTCATAGCCACCAAGGCCAAATGAAGCTGATGTGCAAAACAATGAACATAGAATGCAGTGGGATTATCCTTCAAAATAAGTGTCTTTAAGCCATTAAATTCCCCACTCATATTACTTGCTCCATCAAGCCCTTGACCACGTAAACTCGATATGCTTAATTTATGTTTACAAAGCAATTGATCAACAGCCTCTTTAAGTGTTCTTGCAGTTGTATTGGCAACATGTACAATGCCAATAAAACTTTCAATCACACAACCTTTCTTATCCACATAACAAAATATTACTGTCATTTTCTCTTTTATAGAAACATCTCTAGCTTCATCAACTAGAATAGAGAACAATGCATTATCCATGTCTCTAATTATAGCATTTGTTGTTTCAACTGCTGCAGCATTTACTATGTCTTTCTGAATCATTGGTGATGTCAATTTGAGGTTCTCTGGGGCATTTTTCAATGACACGGATCTAACTCGGGTATCATGATCAACAAGGAATTGTAATAGCTCAAGAAAGTTACCCTTATTGCTTGAATTTTCTGACTCATCGTGCCCCCGGAATGCAAGACCTTGCCTTAAAAGAAAGCGAATACAATCTAGTGATGCAGTGAGGCGAATTCGATAATCTGTACTAGCTTGCATAGCATTCTTGTTGATGATATTTCTGATGTGTTGTCTTTCATTCATGAGGTCTTCACACATTTTCAAAGCTTTATTATGGACACTGTTACGGTCTCCGACATGAACATATAACCTTGATTTCTCCTTCCAATTCCGATAACCCTTACCAGTAAAAGCATCACCACTTGCTTGATCTCCGTTGTTTGCTTTAAATAAGTAGCAACACAAACAATATGCAGAATCCTTGTCTATACTATATTCCAGCCAGTTAGGAAAATCATTGAACCAATCAGCTATAAATTTTCTATACTTAGCTCCGAACTTGGTCTTAACAAATTTGTGATCTTTAGGCTGACAAGGACCCTTTTGTAAATACACTCTTCGAACTTGATCTTGAATATTCAAAGGATAATCTGATATTCTTTTTCGCAATCCAGGATCTGATGGTAGCTCTGACAAATTTATCTCTGTCTCAATACAATTTACAGGAGGTTGCAACACATCTGATTTTCTTTTAAAGAACCTTTCCATGATTTTACTCACAACTACAACTTAAACCTGATCAAACATAGAACAAGTTCAACCCATAATTGGTAAAACAACATGCGGCATGATGGATCAAAGACAAAGAGTAAGTGCTAATGCGCTATGTTGTAGTAAATACCTCATTGATGGCCAAAATTTTTCCACTGCTCTTCTTCACCTTCTTCAACTTCCTAAAAAAGTACCTATTCACAGTATCCAAACAAAACAAGTAAACAATCCAGAACAAATAAAGATCCCATAACAGAGAACACCCTTACGAGGATAAATTCGCATATATCTCCTTTGTCAATAGAAATTATACCAAAGAAAAGAAGAATACTAGTAGTAAGATAGCATACCTGAAATCCTGAATCACAACTTCACAAGAGCATAGATTTAGACTTCAACCTCCTGTAGTCCTGTGTGATTTTTTCGATACTGAACAAAGCAACAAAGCAGGACTTTTGAGCAACCTAGGTCACAACTCACAAACTAAACTAATAATAAAGACTTTTAAGTTTTTAATATATTTTAAAATATATTAGTGTGGGCACAATTGAAAAAAGCCTACATTTAGTGGGTTAATCCAAATTTTTTTGTGGGCACAGGCCCACACTGGTCATGAACTCTCTCCGCCAATGATCACAAGGGCAGTTCCCGAACTAGCTCAAAGATCTAAAACTACTTCTCTTCCCAATGTTAAACCATTTGGTCGAGATAATGAAAAAAAAAACTCATCATTAGCAAGCTGCTAAGTGAGAGTAGTGATGACAACGAGGTTCCTCTTATCATCCCTATTGTAGGGATGGGGGGAATGGGGAAAACGTATCTTGCTAACTTGGTCTTTAATGATGAGATGATCAAATCTCATTTTGAAAAGAGAATATGGGTCTGCGTCTCAGACCCTTTTGAAGAGATCAAAATTGCAAAAGCTATCATTGAGGGTCTAGATAACAATAATCCCTCAAAAAATTCAAATGAGTTACAAACTCTTACGCAGTGCATATATGAATTGCTTGAGCATAAAAAGTTTCTCCTAGTCTTAGACGATGTGTGGTACCCCAAGTGTAATCAATGGGAAGAATTAATCAAACCTTTACAAAGTGGTGCTAAGGGAAGTAGGGTGTTAGTGACCACTCGAAATGAGAATGTTGCTACTTTAATGAAAGCAAAATCTCAAAAGTTCTTGTTGAAGGAGTTGAGTGAAGCAGTTTGTTTGTCATTATTTTATTATAATGCAGACATGAATGAGGGTAGTGTGTCTGAAGAGTTTAAAGATATTGGGTTAGAGCTTGTAAAAAGGTGCAAAGGGTTGCCTCTTGCTGCAAAGACATTAGGAAGCCTCATGCGTAACAAGAAAACGATTCATGAATGGCAAACTATTTTAAACAGTAAAACATGGGAATTGAAAGAGATACAACAAAATATTTTTCTACCACTATTACTAAGTTATCATGACTTGACTCTAGCAACCAAACGATGTATTTTGTATTGTGCCATATTTTCAAAAGATTATGTGTATGATATGAATACATTGATTGAGTTGTGGATGTTGCAAGACTATTTGAATGTCAAAGAAAATAAAGACAAGATGATAGTTGGTCAAAATGTTTTTAATGACTTAGTAATGCGGTCATTCTTTCAAGATATTGAGGGAGGTGTGAGGCATGGAAGCATAACATGCAAAATTCATGATATTGTACACGACTTTTTACAATATTTGACCAAGAATAAATGTTTGATTTTGGATGTTGAGTCAGATGCTAGTGAAAGAAAAGGGAGTGATAAAATTCGTCATTTGACCTTAGTGGATGAAAGGCCGAGTGATTCATTGGTATCTTTTCTCCGCAATTGTAAAAAATTACGCACCTTAACAACGTTAGAGCCCGATTCCATTGAGCCAATATTGATAGAGTTGATAGTACAATTGAAGTGTCTTAGGACAATCACCTATTGTAGCCAGGGGTGGAATTCCGGGGAGGGGATAGAAGAAATTCCAGAGACAATAGGTGGATTGATACATTTGAGGTATCTTGATTTATCCCGTAATGATAGGTTGATAGAATTACCGAGTGCCATGGGTAGCTTATACAACCTCCAAACCTTGCGACTTGTTGGTTGCTCGAGTCTCAGAAACCTAGATGTGGGAAGGCTGATCAACTTGAGGCATCTTTATGTTGAACGCTGTTATTCACTGAGGTCAATTAAAGGGATTGAGAAATTAACACATTTGCAAGGGCTAGATGTGTTTTGGGTTAGACATGAAGGAAACAAGTTGGAACATCTGAAAGACTTGAACCAGCTTCAAGGGAGTCTTGCTATTGATATTGAGGGAAATCCCAATATGGCGGAGAATGCAGGAGTTATGCTGAATAAGCCTCACCTCTTGGAATTGATTCTAAGATTCAATTTATCAGCTGGAGATGAAGAAACGATGAATGGGTTAGAGCCCCATCCAGGTCTGGAATCTTTCACGATTTGGGGTTACGGAGGCGTGGCCTTCTCCGATTGGTTGTCGTCCTTTTTACACAGATTGATAGCCCTCGCCCTCTATGATAGCCGAAAGTGTAAGTATATTCCTCCTTTAGGGAAACTGGCGTCCCTTGAATCATTGACTATTTTTGGTCTGGATGGAGTTTCAAAGGTAGGAGTTGAGTTTTTGGGAATAATAGAAGAAGCAGGGCAAACCTCCTCGTCTTGGTCTTCCGGTTTCATATCATTCCCCAAGCTGAAAATACTCTCCATCGAAGACATGGAGTCATGGGAAGAGTGGGAAGGAGTTGAAGAGGACAATTCTGACAAAAAGAATATTAAAATCATGCCTTGCCTCTCTGAGCTGACAATCGATATCTGCATCAAGCTAAAAGCACTGCCCGACTTCCTGTGGAAAACACCACTACAGAAATTGCACATCAAGGACTCTCCACTTCTCCAAAACCTGTACAAAGAAGAAAAAGGTGAGCACTCACTGAGCAGTGGGCCAAGATTTCTCACATCCCAAACATCAAATTTGAATGAATTGGTGGTGACTCGCATGGCCTCAGGTTCATCTTTTCATACTCTGTAAATTGATTACCGTCTGTTGAGTCAGGCCACAGATAACTTCTCTAATTACGTTTTTAATCTTATACAGACTCGTAAAGGGGAAAGGCTACTCGTACTGTTCACATTCAGAATGGCATTGGAGTTGTACGTCAAGCTGATCAGGGCATGCTAATTTGGTTAGAAGCTGCATATATACCTGCATTTTAGATTTGTCTCACAATTTCAACTTCTTGGTTTAGAGTGATTAACTATCTCACATAAAACCTTTGATTTAATCAGATGGACGGAAATGGAGCTTAGTCAAGCAGCTGATCAGCATCTATCGTGGAGTGTCTTAACCTTACTGAATCTATTGGAGAGAAGAGATTCATCAGGCTGGTGGCATATATCGTCTGTATTATTCTGTCCCCCGGGCGTGATGACTGAAAAGGTATATCCCCCTTCAATATGTTGAGTCTATCACATTTGCTTCCTTTAAAAGATAAGTCTTAATGAAATCATAATCAGTTATGTCGCCATTATATTTTGTAGAAACACAAGCTTGTGAGTTTCTGTCTCAACTGATGATCTTCAACATGTCAATGTATGTGTCTAAACTCTAAATAATGTATGTCATTATTTGAGGTCAAAATGTCACATCAATTGAGCTTCAAGCACTGTCTTTGCAGCTAGCTAGGCAGCTGATGGCTTCCTCACGTACTGAACTCCAGTCAACTCCACTCTCTGGCGATCTGCTTTAGTCACTTCTTCCGCTTGATTGCTTTAATATACAGGTAATTGCGGAGCAGTGTGATTACAATGTGTGCTGCAATGTCTGATTTTTCTTTGAAGTCTCTGGGCTTATTAGCAAAATTAAGTCTCTTATATACAGGAATTGATGATTCTCAGTCATGTATATAGCTGAAAGGATTACTGGACTTCCAAAGACAAGATGTCTAAACCCCTCAGGTTTGTCTTTCTTGGAACAAGCATCTATTTCCCAGCAAAGGCCTTGTCTAATGGTGCATCATATTTCAACCTGGTGGCCTTATATGCACATAGCTGTTATACTTTGTATAACAAGGGATTCAGAGTTTGTTACGCTGGCATGCATACATTTTTTAGATAAAATCAATCATATCATAACTTGAAGTTCTTGGTCTTCAAGTTGGACCAGTTAGCTATGTTACATAAAATCTTTTGCTTAATCACATGGACCAAGGATGGAGCTGAGTCCAGAGCATATGTTCCAAGTTCTTGGTCTTCATGGTAAGCTTGTGTGTCCTGCTGCTGATTTAACTGCGTTGTTTATATAGCTTTATGACATAAGCATGATGCATCAGATGGGATTTCTTGACAGATTAATGTGTGATATTGGTGATGAACACTATGGGGAGCTTAAGAGGGGTCAGAAACCTTTCCCGTTGAGCCATATTCTTAAAGCATTGAAGAAGGCGCACATGATTGTACTCAAGGATGCCGGGTTGAAGACCTTATTGGGTATGATACAATTCTACCTCTTATGCTGAAACTTGAGTCCTACTACACCCATCCTTCAATCTGCACTTTATGTAGAAGATTAGGCTTCATTTTCAGGTTATAGTCAAGCCTAAGTTTTTTTGCAGAAGAAAATAGCTCCAAGATACATCTACAGCTCACAATGGCCCCCAAAGCTTTTAGAAAGGTATCGGAGTTGTAAAGCATATGGGATCCTACTTTGGTAAGCTCTTCATGGCATAACATGAAGTTATAGGTTCATGCTGGAGTGATTAGCTTTGTTACAGATCTCTTCACTTTTTACTTTAATCAGATACCAAGGTTGGAATAGCTTAGTCAAGCAGCTGAGCATCTCTAATTATGCAGCTACTGTAAGATGAGAATTGCACAAGGCTGCTTGTTCTGCTCATATTGAAGCTTGATGCATTCAGAAAGTCATCAGACAATCAGAGTTCGGTAAGATACAAGCATACCTTTTTGTATTATTTTATCATAAGTTGAAGTTTTTGGTTTTCAAGTTGGACTGATGAGCTATGTGACAGAAAATCTTTTGGTTAATCACGTGGACCGAGGATGGAGCTCAGTCAAGACCATCTATTCCGAGCGTCTGCACTTTGATAAGTGTTACTGGGAAAGTATGCAAGGTTGCATTGTAACAATGACCTGTCATTGGAGAAGTTAGGCTCGGATTGTTCCTTTGGTCTAACTACCTCCTGCTCTGCGTGTTCTTCTGCTGATTTAGCTTCTAATGAAATATTTTTCTTTTGCAGAGGACAGGGAAAACGATCGATCATGCATCCAAAACTTGATTCAACTGATATCCATCAAGTTCCCCAACTCTGACACTCACCACCACTCTGAACCAGCTCTTAGTAGACTGGGGTGTTGAGGAAGGATGGAAAGGGTTTGCATGCTCTTTGCAAGGGGTTACTGACAAGAATGGCGAAATTATACAGAGAGATGACTGCTGAATAATGATCGATAATCACCATGGAAGTTGCTATCATTGTATCTGCCTCCATGAGAGGCTCAAGACTTGGAGCTAGATCAGAGAAAGCAGGGAGAAAAGGGTTATACTCTGATCAATGTACTTATATAAGGTTAGAGTATATGAGATTTGAAAAAAGAATATGATATCGATCGATTCCTAACTTATTGTGATCACGATGATCTTTATGAGACCTATTGCTATTTGGATATTGAGAATCGAAGAAAACATTAAGCTTATGAGATTGAGATGGGTCTCAATCAGTTGAGAATAATAGGTCACGCAAATCCCTTTGTTATTCTCATCTTTTAATTCAGTTTCTTTTAAGCTAAGTGAGATTTATGATCTTTATGAGACCTCATCTTATGATCTTTGTGACCTATTACTGTTTGAAAGTTGAAAGATGAGATAGAGTCCTAGGGATTTAAGCACAAGGAATTTGATAATCTCTAGACAAATGATATCAATCCCGAACAAAATGAGATAACGGCGATCTATTATTTAAATGAGACCTATTAGGAAGACCGTTTCCCTCGTCAATGACATTTAAGATCGAGAATACGAAATTCTTGATAATTTTGAGCAGTTGATAATAAAATGATATCAATCCCAAACAAAAATGAGATAATGGTGATATTTAATTTAAATGAAACCTCTTAGAAAATCTGTTTGGATATTGAAAAGAATAGGTGACAATTTTCTTCTTCAATTTGAAAGATGAGAATAAGAAATCCTCTCAAGGATAAGGTCATACAGATCACCAATTTATTGGTGGATTTAGTGATTTGCTATTACTATCAGATTTTTAAATGCAGAGAATTTTGAGATTTTCATATCAATTTCGTCATTATTGGGATTTTTTTTTTATGAAAGTTTAACCACTAGAGACTTCTACGGTTCTACGATGAATTTCAGTATGTGGTTATTTAGTGTTGCAAGAGAAATATACACCAAACACATATGAGTTGATCGAAAGAGAACTTTTATCTTACGTTACATTATCGATCTCAAATACGATTTAGTCATTGTGTCTATGCTCTGAGTTTTATTGATTATATTCCACAGGTTCAAAACTGTGGTAGCTTGATTTCTCAGACTGAGCTCTCTTTAATAGTTTCGGCCTATGACTATCACTCACCAATACTAGTGTCCCATATGAAATGCATCCTTGGACGAGGAGCATTTGAGTAGGTTTTGGTGGCTATGCAGCATCAAAACAATAGTCAGAAATTAGAACAATTCGATCAAGACGAGTTTAAATTGGCTACTATTGATATGAAATACTGGTATCAAACACATGTACAATAATACAACCGGATGGCAGATTTTAGAAATTAGAGTTTAAGTATAATGAAGAGATAATCTTTTCCTTCGTATATGCATAAACCATTTGGGTTTTATAGTTTAGGGTTTAGGGTTAGGACAGACTAAAACATATGAAAATATATATTTAAGTGTCTTACGAAAATATGTGCCAGTGTCGTGTCTTTACTCTTTAGCTGTCAGAAAATCCAAGCCGTATAACAACAATCAAAAAACTTTTAAGTAAGCGGGGTAACTACTTTTGCGACCAAATAGGTGGACTCACAGAATATGTTGTATTGGTTTGCAAAAGTTGATGTAAAACACTAAAACGCTATACTTGTGGATTCAAAGAGACCCTAACGTATTGTTTTATCTAGATTTGTTTGTATTTTCATTTTGTATGATTTGGAGTTTCACATGACATACAACTTAAACACAACAATGTCTGCCCCCATCTAGATTTGTATAACTTATTTAATTAAGTTTCTATCGTATACAGAATTGTTAAAGGCTACTCGTTCTGTTCACATTCAGAATGGCATCAGAGCTGTCAATTAGGGCTCGGCGCGGGCCGGGCCGAGCCCAAAATTCCTAAAACCCGACCCAAAACCCGATCCCTTCGGTCCGAGCCGAGCCAGGCTTTTTCCAAAACGAGGACCGACCCGAGCCCGAGCCCGACGGGCCGAGCCGGGCTTTCGGGCTCGGAGGAGGAGAGGCGATAGGAGCAACTGGGGAATGAGGAGGCTGAAAGGCGAGGAGGAGGAGGGGGGGCTGGTCGGGTCGAATCGACGGAGGACTTGTGGTTGGATGGGGGTGTTGTGCAGCGGTGCGGGGAGGAGGAAACCGGCGATGTGGTCGGAGTAGAGGCGAGGTCGTCAGCGAGAGAGAGAGAGAGAGAGAGAGAGAGAGAGAGAGAGATGGGGGGGACGGGACGGGCCGGGCCGGAGACGAGGGCAGGGCGTGGAGAGAGAGAGAGAGAGAGAGAGAGTTTTTTTTAGGGGCGGGGGACAGAAGAGGATAAGAAAACGTGGGGGGGGGGGGCAAGGGGAGGGTGAATCAGATAAAGGTTGGTGGTTTTTGTTTTATTCACATAGGGCCTTGGGTTTGGGCTGAAATCGTTTTGGACAAGAGGATTCGGGTCGGGCCGAGCTTTCGGTCCCAGAAAAAACAAGACCGGAGCTCGGACCGTTATTAGCACTTTCGGGCCAGTCCTTCAACGGGCCGGTCTTTTAAGAATTTGGGCTCGGCTCGGACCGAATTTTTTTCAGGTTTTCGGGCCGGGCTTTCGGTCCCACGGGCCCAAACGCCCAGCCCTACTGTCAATAAATAATCTGGCATATACTGCAGTAAAGAAAGAAAGAAAGAAAGCAAGCTTTGAATTCCCAGCTGAAACTCTGAAATCATGTTTTCAAATCTTCACCAAAAGCCAATACATTTCTAAGAAAATCAATCGCTTCGATGTCATATATGAGCAAAATTTCTCTACAGCTATTTTACAGCAATCAACTACTACCTGAAGAATAACCTATTTACAATGTCAAAAATAAAACCCTGCAGGTCCAAAAATCATAGCAAGCACACTTTGAGATGCCCTGAAAAAACGGACACTCTGATGCCCGTAACATATAATGGAATTAGAGATCATGGCATTCAGTCTACTCTCTAAAACCCTCTAGTATAGAGTCCCCGCTGAACGTACAAGAGAAAACACAAGATTGATTACGTTCTCACTATCTCGTCGATGTCAGAGTAATGAGCCTCTGAAGGTATATTGGCCTCCATGAGTTGATGGAGGTCAAAGTCTAATTGCATGGCAAATTGCATGGAGCTTTGGAAGGAAGCTTTGGAGAAATTTAACCATAATTATTGTATGGTGTCTTGATCAATCCGACGGTTCGGATGTGTGCGGCTTGTGCAATACCTAGACCTATAATATTGGTGTGGCAGCCCTTGTTAGGGTTTGTTGTCTTGAAGTGTTTCCTAGCCGGCTAGGAAGGAATTGAAGCCATGAAGATTTAATACCTAATTGGTATTGGTTTGCATTGAAGACAAAATGAATGACTTTCCTAATGCAATTAGGAAAGTAATTATATCAAGGATCCTTTCTGCATGGTTGGTGCGGCCGGCCTTGATATTGAAGAGTAAGTTTGCTTAACCTAGTTGCTAGGTTTAATTGTTAAGGTATGTATCATATTGAATTAACTTTTAATATGATATATACCTTTCAAGTATTGATGTAATAGGAAACTAGGTTTAGCCTATTGAATAGAGTTTGTGTACTCTATATATATTATGGCCGATTGATACCAAGGCGTCGTCGACATTGAAAAAGAAAAAGAGAGAAAATATTTGTGAGAGAAGGAGACCTTAGTGGCTCCTAGTGTAAAGACCTGTGTGGCTTCAAGATTCAAGACCTTAGTGGCTTGAAGGAGACGATCTTAGTGGCATCTCGGAGATGACCTGTGTGGCATCTCTCAAGAAATATTGATCGACCTTTGTAGCGACATCGACCTTTGTGGCGACCGTTTATGAGTAACTTTGTATCGAATTAAATTATAATCATTTGTAATATTGGTTGTGATTTACATTCAATAAAAATTACGAAATTTATCTATTTATTCCGCTGCGTACTTTATTATTGTTCCGTCTAATATTTTCAACCTCTATGTTAGGGAATGCAAAAAAAAAAAATGTCATAATCAAGTATGCCTTGATAAAAGCCAGCATCAAGATTGCCTTCAGGAATGCCAAAAAAAATGGGTGAAGGCTTGGAGGGAAATAGAAATCTTGATTCTGTACAGGGAGTATGATTCCAAGAGTTTCCATTGAGTCTCTTGTCACTGTTAATGCACATAACTGCCTGCATAGAAATAAGCACCTGTTTTAAAACACAAATATAAGAACAGCTTTGGAAGGAACGAATCAAGTCAAGTACAGCATAATGTCACAACAACAACCCAATCATGCCATGTTCTGCATATTCAGAGAATTGAATATTTATGAACCTAAGAAGAAAGTTAGATGGTTCAATATGATGCAAAATCTTATATCATATAACGTTGACAGTTGATATATTTGCAACTATAAATATATACATATATATATGAATAAGTATTTTTGTTGCTACTGAAGGTGTGTGGTGGTACCTGGATATGAGCTACATGGCTGCAAGGATGACTCCCAACGCCCATTGGCAGAATGAAAGGCAGAACAATATGAACATGTCCAAAATTATCCTGAGCGTACTTGCAACTTCTTTGCTAACAAGCCTCCACTTGGAATCGCTCGGCTGAACATGCACTTTATATTATACAAAACAGTGGGCGTCTCCACCAACAACTCATTACATAACTATACAACAATCTGGAGGAAGATCTGTGAAGTAGATATCAATCTGGCTCACCATTTTCTAATAATCTTAGCAAACACAACCCCTGATTGCCCAATCTTGGAGCAAATGTATACCACTGGCAAAATTCCCAGCCGTATCCAACCTATGAATGCACGTCCTGCTCGGTTTATTGCTTTTTGGTCAGAGTCAGACTTGAAATAAATACCACAGCCACTTGAAGTACATTCAGAATATCAGATCCCAGTGAGCATCATGCATATTGAACTTGCCAAAATTGTGCCCGAGGAAAATACCAGGAGCAATACAGTGGCAGCATGAAGCTGAGCTTGATAGCATCTTCTACAAGGCATTTACAAATCTGCATCGCCAGATTACAACACAGTTCCTAGATCGTTTGCCAGCTGAAGTATGCCACGCATTTGAAGGTATGGATTTTCTAACAGCTTTTCATTGTTGCTCTGCATAGAGAAAACAAATGTCAAAAGACTCAAATTAGCAGCAGTGGAGTAATAAAGGGACAACCAGATTTCAAAGCAAATGGAAAGATATGTCTTTCTGCCAGAGTAGGCAATGATTATCATTCAAAGCAATATCCTTTAAAATCTTAACAGTTAGAATATAGTACCAACCATATGACATGACATTTATAAGGTTAGAGATGGAATAACCAAAATCCAGCTTTTAAACATGGTCGGCAACAGAAACATATTCAAAGAAGGTCAAGGTTCACTACAAAATGGCATTTGTATACTTGGGAAATGGGTAAGATAAGTTTCATAACAAAATCAAGGTTCAGTCTCTTTGAAACATTCCATACAGGCAGTGACAAGGAATATCCTATCTACAGAATCTGGTTAAAGTAATCATATTTTCCAACTGTAGAAGCTTGTACATAATTTTACAATGTCATATCATGCAGCTTGATTTTTCTTTATCATGATTACATATTATGAACACCGCCATATCAAAGTAAAAGAATTAACAATACAGTAATATCAATGACAAATAAGGATATATTGTTTAAGGACTAATATAAAAAAAATGACATGATGCAAAACCAGAACAAAGCTCACCTGCTGAGGTCTAACAACAAGATTCTGAAGCATGTGTTGGTACTTTTCAGGTTTTTCTGTCATCATTCGCTGCAAGATACAAAATTAATAGGTTGAATCCATTGAGCCACCTACTCAGTACTCGTACATTGTAGGGGAAAAATTACTCTTACCTTTAAAAGAAAGGCAGAGGAGTAGTATGCTACCCTCGAGTCTGTATCGTCTAAGAGTTCCCTGAATTGTTTTTAAAAAAATACTCATTTATCAGTCATAGTCGCACAGAAACAAAAAATTAAAATAAATAGATAATAAGAAGGAAACTCATCAAAGGAAAACATGGAATTCCAGATTACCTAAAAAATTCTTCCCCACCAACTTCCTGGAAAGCAGTAGGATCCGCAGTACATTTACCAATAAGAAGTAACAAAAGGGTAGCCCCTATGTCAGACGTGGCCCCAGGAAGGTTCCCTCGTCCTTTGCTTCCAACCGCTATACCCAATGCTATGTTATCAGTAGCTGCACCGGCAAGTTGAATCAATGGCCAATAGAACAAAGCAGCAGGAACACGTGTAACCAATTGCATGGGAACTATAGCCTGTCCTCGAAGAAGCAGTGCTGCCATTGATTCTGTCCCATGTTCTAGAGGATTGTTGTTACCCTGGCCAGATCTTCCACTAGTTTCTTCAGTACAAACATCCTGGTAATTCTCCTTATCGTCAACCTTCTTATTACCATCCATGCGAAAAAGAACCCTACCACGTTGCGCATCTTCTCCAACCTCTGTTGCACTTGCAGGAGGAACTTTTAAGCATAATTGAGAGAATAGTATCATTGGCGGAGAGAGTTCATTAACCCACTAAATGTAGGCTTTTTTCAATTGTGCCCACACTAATATATTTTAAAATATATTAAAAACTTAAAAGTCTTTATTATTAGTTTAGTTTGTGAGTTGTGACCTAGGTTGCTCAAAAGTCCTGCTTTGTTGCTTTGTTCAGTATCGAAAAAATCACACAGGACTACAGGAGGTTGAAGTCTAAATCTATGCTCTTGTGAAGTTGTGATTCAGGATTTCAGGTATGCTATCTTACTACTAGTATTCTTCTTTTCTTTGGTATAATTTCTATTGACAAAGGAGATATATGCGAATTTATCCTCCTAAGGGTGTTCTCTGTTATGGGATCTTTATTTGTTCTGGGTTGTTTACTTGTTTTGTTTGGATACTATGAATAGGTACTTTTTTAGGAAGTTGAAGAAGGTGAAGAAGAGCAGTGGAAAAATTTTGGCCATCAATGAGGTATTTACTACAACATAGCGCATTAACACTTACTCTTTGTCTTTGATCCATCATGCCGCATGTTGTTTTACCAATTATGGGTTGAACTTGTTCTATGTTTGATCAGGTTTAAGTTGTAGTTGTGGGTAAAATCATGGAAAGGTTCTTTAAAAGAAAATCAGATGTGTTGCAACCTCCTGTAAATTGTATTGAGACAGAGATAAATTTGTCAGAGCTACCATCAGATCCTGGATTGCGAAAAAGAATATCAGATTATCCTTTGAATATTCAAGATCAAGTTCGAAGAGTGTATTTACAAAGGGGTCCTTGTCAGCCTAAAGATCACAAATTTGTTAAGACCAAGTTCGGAGCTAAGTATAGAAAATTCATAGCTGATTGGTTCAATGATTTTCCTAACTGACTGGAATATAGTATAGACAAGGATTGTGCATATTGTTTGTGTTGCTACTTATTTAAAGCAAACAACGGAGATCAAGCAAGTGGTGATGCTTTTACTGGTAAGGGTTATCGGAATTGGAATGAGAAATCAAGGTTATATGTTCATGTCGGAGACCGTAACAGTGTCCATAATAAAGTTTTGAAAATGTGTGAAGACCTCATGAATGAAAGACAACACATCAGAAATATCATCAACAAGAATGCTATGCAAGCTAGTACAGATTATCGAATTCGCCTCACTGCATCACTAGATTGTATTCGCTTTCTTTTAAGGCAAGGTCTTGCATTCCGGGGGCACGATGAGTCAGAAAATTCAAGCAATAAGGGTAACTTTCTTGAGCTATTACAATTCCTTGTTGATCATGATACCCGAGTTAGATCCGTGTCATTGAAAAATGCCCCAGAGAACCTCAAATTGACATCACCAATGATTCAGAAAGACATAGTAAATGCTGCAGCAGTTGAAACAACAAATGCTATAATTAGAGACATGGATAATGCATCGTTCTCTATTCTAGTTGATGAAGCTAGAGATGTTTCTATAAAAGAGAAAATGACAGTAATATTTTGTTATGTGGATAAGAAAGGTTGTGTGATTGAAAGTTTTATTGGCATTGTACATGTTGCCAATACAACTGCAAGAACACTTAAAGAGGCTGTTGATCAATTGCTTTGTAAACATAAATTAAGCATATCGAGTTTACGTGGTCAAGGGCTTGATGGAGCAAGTAATATGAGTGGGGAATTTAATGGCTTAAAGACACTTATTTTGAAGGATAATCCCACTGCATTCTATGTTCATTGTGTTGCACATCAGCTTCAGTTGGCCTTGGTGGCTATGGCAAAGAAACATAGCATAGTAGGTGCTTTCTTCACATCAGTTGCTAATATTGTGAATATTGTTGGTGCCTCTTCCAAACGTCGAGATATTCTTCGGGAAAAACAAGCTCTTAATGTTATTCAAGCATTGAAAGTTGGAGAACTTTCCAGTGGTAGAGGGCTAAATCAAGAAATTGAGATTAAGCGGGCTGGTGATACACGTTGGAGCTCACATTATGGTACGCTCATGAACTTTATTGCCTTGTTTCCTTCCATAGTTGAAGTGCTAGATGAGATTGCATATGACAAAGTAGGTTCTGATCTGAAACATGATGCATTCATTTCATTGGGGTTATTGCAATCTTTTGATTACATATTCAGTTTGTATTTGATGAAGATTATACTTGGTATTAGTCATGACTTGTCCCAAGCATTACAAAGAGATGATCAAGATATAGTAAATGCAATGGATTTAGTTACAGTATGCAAGAGAAAGTTGCAGGATTTGAGGGATAATGAATGGGATTCCTTACTAGACCAAGTTGTTATTTTTTGTGGCAAAGAAGATATCATGGTTCCCAACATGAGTGAACAACATCTATGTAAAGGAAGATCAAAGCGTAAAAGTTCAGAAATCACAAATCTGCACTATTATCGTTTTGATTTTTTTGTGCTGTGATAGATCTCCAACTTCAAGAACTAAATAATCGTTTCAATGAGGGTAATACAGAGCTACTCCTTTGTCTTGCATGCTTGAGTCCATATCGTTTGTTTTCTGCTTTCAACAAAGAACGATTAATGCACCTTGCTAGCTTGTATCCGGCTGATTTTTCTACAGTTGAGCTATTGGTACTTGAATCACAGCTAGATATATATATTGATGACATGAAATCTAACACTAAGTTTCAAGAATTGCATGGGATTCACTACCAGATCTGAGTGAATAGCCGACGACAAAAATTTCGTCGGCTATGCCAATTTTTCGTCGGCTATACCATCTACCGACGAAATTTTCGTCGGCTATACTTCGTCGGAAAAACCCCGTCGGCTATACCAATGGCCGACGAAAAAAACCAATTCGTCGGCTATAGTAGAGTATGGCCGACGAACTTACCGACGAAAATATTTTTTCTCGGCCAAACCTGGGAGAAATTGCCGACGAATTTCGTCGGATATTTTCGAGTATGGCCGACGAAATTCACTAATTATAGCCGACGAAATTCGTCGGCTATTGGGTGTTAACAATAGCCGACGATTCTATAAATTTTCGTCGGCTATTTCCTCGAAATATATTAATATTTAATAGGCATTAATTAGTTATAGCCGACGAAATAATGTCATTTTCGTCGGCTATAATGGTTATAGCCTACGAAATTTGGTAAAAATCGTTGGCTATAGTTGTTATAGCCGACGAAATAATGCCAAAATCGTCGGCTTTTCTTACATTTGGGGAAAAAAAATTAAATTATTTTCTAAATTACCATTCCAAGCAACCTGCAAATCACAAAAACAGTCAATGCATTTGCACCAACAAGAAACACGTCTATATACCTTTTTTATTAAATTCGTTCCAATGTACATAAAATATAACCCTAATCATCACCTAAACCACTAAAGTCCACCAGGTCATCCCCAGCATCCTGCTCTCCATCAGGCTCGTCATCCTGCTGACCGAACTCGGGAGGTTGAGGTATTGGAGGTTCCACTAACCGCTGAAACGGGGGCGGGGGTTCAAGGCCTTGTTGTTGTGCCGCGAACATCTCATACCACCAGTTTTGTTGGCCGTCGTAGTTGTGTTGCCGAATTCTGTCGCATTCAGCATGCCAACGGGCCATATCCAAATGATACTGCTGTGGTCTGCGGCGCAGCTCCTGTACTGTCTGGGACGAGGTCGCCAATTCTGCGGCCAATCGCTGCACTTCTCCCCTCATATGTTGGCTCTCCCCGCCTCCCTTCCTTTGACCTCCCTTAGTGGTCTTCAGAAGCCCTAGTCCAGAACTTCCCAAACCCCGGCAGTAGTAGTTGTTTGACCGGTTTGGGAAGGCTGCGTCGAACATCCTCGCTGCCGTTTGGATATTGGACCGGTCGACATGGCGCATGGCTTCTTCCAGATCTGGTTCTGAAATGTTCGGTTGTGTCTCCCGAACTACTTGCTGGAACACCTCTTCTTCGGCCCGGTTGACCCTCTCCTAATTGGACGGGAAAAAAAAAATTAATATTATAACAAATATATAATTAAGTAAAATTAATAATTAAAATTTTAAAATGGTAATGAACGACTTACGAGCTGTTCTATCGCTTGTGGATAAGCGATCTTGAACGTCTCCACGTACGGGTTGCTATCAGGATGATTTCTAAGCGCCTCCTCCTGATATTGTGCAAACGACCTAGAACCAGCATGATGGGGGGTTGTGTTCCGGCGGCGGTTCTCAGAGTTTATCCGAGAACGTTGCTTCAAACAAATAATAAAATGTTAGAAAAATGCATCAAAAAATATTAGTGTAATAATTATAAAATAATTAAACTAATAATTAAAATTTTAACAATATAAACATTTTTACTGAAGTTTAGTATTTACCTGCATAACTGGGTTGTTGAAGTCTACTGTCTTCAACCAACGCCACTCGTACTCCCTGAACATAAACTCCTTGGGAGTACCCATACGACCAAGGTTGTCGTATTCGTTATAGTGGGAACGCAGCTCGTTCTTCCACTCTTTGAACCTACGAAAAAAACAAAAGTGCATTAGAAATATTATTAATATCATAAAATATTAATAATTATAAGATAATTATAATATCATAAAAACAAACGTACCTCGAGTTCTGCACGGTGTCCGCCCAATCCCGCCTGTGTTCGGCAATCTCGAAGAATGTCTGAAAAATAATATTTTATTAGTTTTACAATTGTAATAATACCGAAAATTATTAAATATTAGAATAAATAAATTAAATTTTTTAAATTACTCACCGACGCGGCGTTGTTCACCTCCCTCTTTATCTCTTCGGGCACATCAGCCCACCGGGTCCACAACATAGGGACTCTGTCCCTAATCAGTGACCCCACGCAACCCGAGTAGTCGCGTTTTTTCTTCCCCTGAACCTCCTGATTAGGAGGTTCGTTGATCTGAATCCTCCCGCTGCGCTCAACAGTTTTCCTGAGCGTGTCAAAACATATGACACCTCTCGTATTCCTCCGTGAACTGCTAGCGGCTGTCCCTATTACAAAAATGACGATTGGTTAATAAAATTAAATATTAGTGCGTTAATTTTAATAAAACATTTAATTAATAAAATCAAATGTTACCTGAACTGGATGACTCGTCTGTCGACTTTCCTTTTCTCCTCGACGAAATAAGGTGGTCAGGGTTCTCAAATGGCTGCTGCTGGTATGCCTCCGCAGCACTCACGTACTGAGGCATATCAGGCCATAGGGGCAGACCACGATAGTCGACCTCCGGTATCGCCGGAATGTTGTACGGGAGGTAGAGCTGGTTTGGGAGAGTAGGAGCCTCAGTCGAGTCGGCAGCAGACGTCGTAGGACTCCTCATCGGCTCCCGATGAACCTCAGGCATACGAACCTGAGGAACATCTGCAGCTATGTCGTCCTGAAATAGCTGCCGACTGAACCTCGGAGCATCTGGCCCGACAGGCGGAAGTGAGCTCGACGGCCGCCCCGCCTGGAGAAGGGTCTGGTGCCGAGAACTCACACTCATCCGCGGCTGGGATGAATCCACAGTCCTCCGCGGCTGGGAGGAATCCAAACTCCTCCGCGGCTGGCTGGTGGTCCTCTCAGGCTGGCTAAGGGTCCTGTCGGAGTCTGCAGAACCGGCGGAACTTGCAGAACCTCTCGATCTGGAACGACGGCCTCCGAAGAACTTTCTGACTGCATCGGCCATCTGCAGCCGTGGCCATTTTAAATAATACTAACCATTAACCTAAATATAACTATTTATATACAAATATAACTATATTTCTTTATTAATATATATATATATATATAATTAGACTACTAATTTATATATATAATTAATTTAACAATTTATATAATTAAAATTAAATATATAACAATTTATATACCTAAATTATAACAAATATATAACAATTAAATTCATTAACAAATATATAACAAATATATAACAATTTATATAATTAAAATTAAATATATAACAAATTATTTACCTAAATTATAACAAATATAATTAATTTATTAACAAATATATAACAATTTATATATTTAAAATTAAATTATACAATTACATCTAAATTATATAATTAAAATAAATTTTAAAAAAATTACCTAAATTAACATAAATACCTAAAAATTACCTAAATTAACATAAATACCTAAATTATACCTAAATTAACATAAATACCTAAATTATACCTAAATTAACATAAATACCTAAATTAACAATTACATCTAAATAAATAAATTTACATAAATAATTAAATAAATTATATCTAAATTAACATAAATAAATTAACCTAAATTAACATATTTAAATTAAAATAATTTAAAAAAAAAAAAAAAAGGTTACCGGATCGGATGGAAGAGGAGGAGAGTGGCCGGAGGAGGAGGAGGATAGTTGCCGGATCGGATGGAGGAGGAGGAGGAGGAGAGTGGCCGGCCGGATCGGATGGAGGGGAGGAGGAGGAGTGGCCGGATCGGGTGGAGGAGGAGAAGGAGCAGAGCGGTGGTGCGACGCAATCTGAATTGCTGCGGAGGTGTACGGAGGAGGAGAACGGAAGAAAAATGCAGAAAATGGAGGCTAGGGTTCGGCAGTTTCAGACTTATACCCGATAGAATAGCCGACGATTAAAAAAGATTTCGTCAACTATTCTTTACTATAGCCGACGAAATCTTTAATTTCGTCGGCTATTCTTTGAATGTCGTCGGCTATTCTTTGAATGTCGTCGGCTATACTTTAGGCGCTCAGCAGCCGTCCGATCTCCCCCATCCAACGGCGGACAATGAAAAGGCGCGGATCGCAAGAGTTTAGCCGACGAAATTAAATATTTCGTCGGCTATACTTTGGAAAATCACAGCAGTTGGATCTGAGCCATCCAACGGCGGACAATAAGCAGATCGCAAGAGTTTAGCCGACGAAATAGACTTTTCGTCGGCTAAACCTTTGGTCAAACAACGAAGTCAAACCTCTAAACGCTTTAAAACGGAAATTGGCCTGTCTAAATGACGTTTTTTGGCCTGATCTTCAACAGAGAATAGTTTCAAATCGATGAGACGCGACTAATCGTATAAAAATTTTCCTCAAAATATTTACCGACCGTCAGGCTACCCATAGGAAAACGGAAGAAAAAAACAGTTAACCGCAACATTCGGCACACAGATTTTGTCGGAATCTTCTCATTTTTCAACCGTAGATGTATTTCTATATTTCGGTCATATCTTATTTCACGACACATTTGCATTTGAAGAGTCTACGTATAGTAACTATTTGAAACTATACATTCACTTAAACACTTAGTAAACAAGTTAAGGAACATTAGTGCATATGTTCCGATTTTGAATCTAAAAGTTTGAAAAATCTATTCCCACCGTCAGATATCACCGTTAAGATAAAATACATGTATGAAAAAAAATTCAACTACATCTGACAACGTTAAAGGCTCGATCGGGACGGTCAAACAGCGAAGTCAAACCTCTAAACGCTTTAAAACGGAAATTGGCCTGTCTAAATGACGTTTTTTGGCCTGATCTTCAACAGAGAATAGTTTCAAATCGATGAGATGCGACTAATCGTATAAAAATTTTCCTCAAAATATTTACCGACCGTCAGGCTACCCATAGGAAAACGTAAGAAAAAAACAGTTAACCGCAACATTCGGCACACAGATTTTGTCGGAATCTTCTCATTTTTCAACTGTAGACGTATTTCAATATTTCGGTCATATCTTATTTCACGACACATTTGCATTTGAAGAGTCTACGTATAGTAACTATTTGAAACTATACATTCACTTAAACACTTCGTAAACAAGTTAAGGAACATTAGTGCATATGGTCCGATTTTGAATCTAAAAGTTTGGAAAATCTATTCAAACCGTCAGATATCACCGTTAAGATTAAAAACATGTACGAAAAAAAATCCAACTACATCTGACAACGTTAAAGGCTCGATCGGGACGGTCAAACAGCGAAGTCAAACCTCTAAACGCTTTAAAACGGAAATTGGCCTGCCTGAATGACGTTTTTTGGTCTGATCTTCAACAGAGAATAGTTGCAAATCGATGAGACGCGACTAATCGTATAAAATTTTACCTAAAAATATTTACAGACCGTCAGGCTACCCATAGGAAAACGGAAGTTAAAAAATAGTTAACCGCAACATTCGGCACACAGATTTTGTCGGAATCTTCTCATTTTTCAACCGTAGACGTATTTCAATATTTCGGTCATATCTTATTTCACGACACATTTGCATTTGAAGGATGAAGCAATGGTTTGTCGATAGTGATAGAAAATGGAAGTTGCTGTTTTTTTGTTTTTTGTTTTTTAATCATAGCCGACGAAATCAAACCTAGTACTCGTCGGCTATTCTTTTGTCATTTTCTGTCAAAAATAAAATATTTATTTTTCAATAAACTTATGGCCGACGAAATAATGAATTTTTCGTCGGCTATTATGTGAATAGCCGACGAAATAATGCATTTTTCGTCGGCTATTCTGTGAAAAAAATAAAAAAATCTGTGGTGTTACACCTCCCGTATGCCTATGTCCTGTTCATATATAACCAAAATTGAACCTAAAAAAACAGAAACCCAACAGTCAACATATTTCAAAAAAATTTTTAAGGGGTTTGGAACAATAGTCAAGGCTAGTAAGGTCATTCCCTTCTGCATCTTTACCCCAGAAGAGAACACAGTCAAATGCGCATGCATGGATCTTAATGTAGGAAAGCCCTAGATCTTTGAGGATACTTCGGACCTTACTGTGATTGGTAGGATTACGATGACCCTCCTCCAACAACGAAGAAGTGTACTGTAGATATTCATCCACTTGCCTGATGCTCGATTTTGCCTCGACTTTAATCCTCATTACCTCCATCACACTTTCAAGAACTGTCTTCTCAGAACTTGAAGACACAGGGGTCTGTTGCAATTCAATCAGTTTGTTGTACTTGTCAAAGGCAGCAGTGTTGACAACTTGTGGGAACGGCTGCACCGGGTCATGCAGATATTGTTCCCCACGTACACCGCTTTCAAAAGGAAACACGTTGTTGACGAATGTCATTGTTGGATCGTTGGATGTACTACTACTGCCCGCCTAAAAAAACTGCCTATGATCATGCGATCCATCTAATGATGGCTCACCGTGATATATCCAACGTTTGTACTTCGGCCAAAACCCATTACTCTTTAGGTGCTCCCATACTGTCCTAATCGGAAATCGACACATATCACTGCGACACTTACATTTCTTGCACGGGCAATAATGGTATTCCTTCCCGTTTGCATTTTCCTCGACGAACTGCAAAAAATCCACAACTCCTGTAGTGTATCGTCGGTCATGCCTTGGAAGCGAAATCCAACTCTTATCTCGATCCATATATAGCCTGATAATAATATATATGTATAACTTTAATTAATAATAAATTAATTAACACATATATATTACAATATATATTATTATCAACATCAACTCATATATATATATATCATTAATTAACAACCATTATTTAAGTTCATTACACTATCAACAACCATTAATTAACATATTTATATATATTTTAACACTAATTAAAATAACATTAAATTAAAACACATAATTATACTCTAACTGAAAATCAACTCAACTACAACTCAAAATCAACATATATACATACATTCTAACACTAAAACAACAACAAAATAAAAAATCACTTACTATATCAAAATCACTAAAACTCAAAATCAACTCAACTAAAACTCAAAATCAACATATATACACATATACGTACCTATATATAGCTCCACAATGTAAGAGAGGACGGATTTCAACAATACCCACAGATTTTTCACCCTTTCTCCCGTTTTTTTCCGTTTTTTTTTAAATGAGCAGCTTCTGTCCAGATCTGAAAATATAAAGACTTATAGCCGACGAAAATTCCAATTTCGTCGGCCAAAATTTCTAAAGTTTTCGTCGGCTATACTTTAAGAGAAATGCCAACGAAAAGAAAAATATTTTTTAGTGACGAAAGAAAAAAATCGTCGGCCATTCTTGGGGAATAGCCGACGATTTTTTATTTTTAGCGACGAAAAAAGTATGTCGTCGGCCGTTTTTTTTTTTCGTCGGTAATACTGTTTTTTCTGGTAGTGATTTCTGATCTAGTACAGATGCTTGTTGAGACAGGGAAAAGTAAGACATATCCGTTTGTATATAAGCTCATTACCTTGGCACTAGTACTTCCTGTTGCAACAGCCACAGTTGAAAGAGCATTTTCTGCCATGAACATCATAAAAAATAGAATGCGGAATCGTATGGGAGATCAATGGTTAAACGATAGCTTAACGGTGTACCTTGAGAAAGATATTTTCAATAACATTGGTAATGAGCCTATAATTCAAAAGTTCCAAAACATGGCTGCACGTAGAGGACACCTATAGCTGACTTTGATTGTTCCTCAGGTTTGACCTTTACTGATTCTGCATTTGAGTTTAGTTTGTACTACTTTTAGTGTTAAATCATAGCTAAACTACATGAAAACTGACTTCATTTTTTTTTCTATTAGGAATTCAATGTTCTTGAGAAATATGTTGAACAACTCGATGTTATGATCGACATGAACAAGCTTTTGGTGACAGGTCTGGTTATTTAAAGTGCATTCTATCGTAATGTATGTCAAAATGTATAGACTTGTTATAAGAATCTACTATCATGTATTTCTTTTAAAAACCATGTGCTATCTCAATATTTAATAGTTTTTGAGTTACTAGTATTAAGTAGAAGTGTGCCCCCATAGATTTATGGGTCTGGCTCCGCCACTGCTTGTGATGGTTTGAAAGCTAAAACTTTGTTTGTTTTGATCAATCAAAGCTAGTCTTTCATTCAATTCTTTTATCTTCGTAGCAATTTTGTGACGAAGAAATAACTGATTGACTCGGCCGAAGCGAAAGCAAGAGGAAGGACAGGGGAAGCATACCTTCTTCTTAGTAGTAACAAGAGCTTTTGCACTTTGTTTCTCCATTTGGTGCTTCTCAACTCTAGTGATCCACTCATCGAGCACGTTATCCATGTCGAAGGAAACATCATTCAGCTCATTCAGCCAAAGTTTCACGCCCTCTTCCATCTCTTGCCTCTGCTCTGCATCCTCCAACACAGCTTGAATCGCTTCGAGTTTCCTGGTGAGATTTTTGATTTCTTGCTTAACCCCTACCACCAGCTTCAGCTCTCCTTCGATCTTCTCAAGGGCGAGAGTAGCCAAACGCTCTAGTAGAACGTCAACTAGTGTTCCGGCCATGTTCTTGAAATAGCTAGCTAGGTTTCGAGAATTGAGAGCGATCGAAAATGGAAGGCTGAAAAGAGAGGAATGTGGGATAATGGGTATGCTCTATCGTTACCCCTTTCTCCATTTTATAACATTAATTGCAGATACATAACTTTGTCGACAAGGCAAACAATGCAAAACTTCTCCAACGAAGATACCCTCGACCTTCCATATATAACCGGTCGAATAAATTTACAGAAGGAATATAAGCAAAAAAATGTTCCAAGAAATGATAAAGAATAATGCTTTTTCTTTCACCTTTCATTTTGGTCATTCTTTGAGTGCCATTAAGGTTTAGAATTTTGTTTTTGTTTTACCCTGAAGATGCTCTAAGCTTATATGTACAACCATCGTACAATCATATTCTCTTCAATGGATAATGGAGAGTATGCAGTCTGAAGGAGCAAATGACCTCGATATGGCCTATCCTCTGGATACATGAAGTATGCTCTGATGAAACTAATACTTAGATATGTAGAGATAGGTCTGTTGAAGAGTCGTAGAAGGATGAAATTGTGCAAGGGCGTGTCTTAAAGGTGATATCTGCCAGTAGACTCGATCAGAGTGATGAACAATGTATGTAATGCACAAATACTTATTAGTGTGTAAAACTGTAAATACTGAAGGAGTGACTACTAATTCTGTTTAACATCTTGCATATACAAGTTCTATATATAAGAGGATTCTTCCATATCTTCCTGTCAAGACTTCTGAAAGTAATCAACACATTCGACAGTACCATGTAAAGAAGTTTCCCTGCTGTCCATCACAATTTGCTTTTAATTGGAATGTCGATCATAGTATTAAGCAGACACTGTTATTTGTACCATCATCATAATGTATCGGTCTTCGACAACAAGTTTGTTATCTGTACCTTCCTTTCGTAGTGGTTTTCTTGGGCATAGAACTGTAAAAGTAGGTATTTCACGCAAAAGGTTGACAAGTAAATACCAAATACCGAGTGATACATCACATAAGCTCAGAAGTCATATATAACAAGAGTCGATTACCATGACAGTAAATCAGTAAGTGATCTCGGGTAAATGCTAATTTAGGCCCAAACAACAACTATGCTAAGTCTCACTAAAATCATAATCAACTAGTCAACAGACTGAGACTGCCTAACAACACCAACCAGCACACCTTTAATACTCTGATACCTAACACCCTCCAAAACCGCCACATTGCAGTAATTCTTCATGAGTTTCACGTGTAGAGGATGAGCCAGCATGAGCAAATCCCCAGACCCTTTCACCTCCCACTTACACTCCAATTCATAACCATCTTTCCCAAACACAGCCGCACCCGATTAATTCGAGTTACTATTTTGGCATTATGATGATGAAATATGTTCATCGCGTATTAGGTCCTATTCGATAAGAATCGTAAAACCATCAACGACTGGGATTATCCGGAGGGTTATATCATCATCACTGATTACTGGTTGAGCAAGCTGAGGGCTTGAAGGATGAGATCTCAGAGAAGCTGTACGGATTATGGCGCGCATGTTCACTTCCATTTTGGCTTCTTCATTATCGGGTTTGGAGGCCCAAGTCCCAAGCTCAGCTACAAATTGATACAGATGAAATTAATCACCTTCTTTGTTCATGTACTAATTGCATGCTTAAACTAACAAAAGTGATCAGTAATAACAAAAGTGAGCAGCCAAAAATTATAGCAGATGCCCCTTGTATATATATATAGAAATTATCTTAGATATATATATATCAGATGGGACTGTAGGTATCTGTGAAATTACAGACTGTGATTGACTAGTATCAAACTTATTTTGCATCCCACTATTCCAGCACAAAAGTGGTACTAAATACCAGACACCACACTGTAAGATATAATCCAAGGGAGCAAGACATGCTAATACGTAATGCTCCATATCCATACATATCATATATATAAATTACCAGATTGCCTTCCCCTAAACTACCATGTCTGTCATTTAACTGAGATTTCTGTTTTCCGGCCCACCTTTAAGGCGGTACCCCTCCAAATCAGCATCCAGATCTCCAAATGTCACATTCTTTTTTTGCTGAATTGCTGTAGTCACATTCCTCCTTTGCTGAGATTCTGTAGTCACAGTCTTCCATTGCTGAAATTCTGTAGTGACCTTCTGACCACCATATCTCACCTGTCCCCGGCCTCTTCCATGACCACGACCATGAAACAATCCCCTTGATTCAGTTCTTCCTAGCCTATTCCCCAACAAAAAAGAAGAAGAAGGTTATTTTCATGAACATGCCTTTTCTTTGTAATGACTAACGACATACAACATATAGGCTGCATTTTAGAAATGCTTTTGTCAGTATATCTTTCCTATCTGTGTCTATAACGGTCACACGTGTACATGTAAACTTTTGTATATACTCACAATTTCTAACAGTCTATACATCATCACACTTCTTTTACTTCGATGAATAATATTTTCCCACTCTTTACCAGTTACCTCCATTAGTTTCAGATTGCTATTTGACACAGGTGCTTGATAGAAGAATTTTCTTAAAAGAGAACAACTATAGCTCAAGGCCTCAATTCATTGAAAATGTTTGAAATATACTGCCTTAGTTAGAATACTTTAGCCAATGTATTGAAATGAACATGTTTGACTACCAGTTTAAACTTAAAACCGGAGAGTCTGAATGTTTTTAGGAGTCTTCGAGGAAAACAATTAAGAAATTATAGATGCTGTGATGCTCTTTGGGCTTGAAATCATTGCCTTAAGTTGTTACAAAATAACACATCAAAACATTTCTTGTAACTGTGAAGAGTACATCAGATGAAAGTTGAGACCAAATTGAAGTTGGGATGATCCTTACTCCATTAACTTAGTTATTGAATGCAAATTAAGATAACCATTTCAGACAAAATATTTTAACCAATGTATTGACATGAACTTGTTCAACTACCAGGTAACACTGGATAATGTCTGAATTGTTGTAGGAAGGTTATTTAGGTAACTTCGTGGATGTGTCTTGACCTAATTAGACTAGTATAGTTGATTCTGTATTAGATAGGGAATCCCTGATCTATTGGGATACTTGATGTAATGTCTATATAAAGGCCTCTCTATCAATCAATAAACATATAGTTCTCCCTATTATCTTTTCTCCTTGAACACGTTATCAGCACGTGACCTCCCTGAGCCCTAGAAAAACCCTAATAATTTTTTCCTCCTCCTCCATCCCTTTCGTCGGCCGCACCTCCCTCCTCGGGACCTGTGCAACCCCCCTTTTTTTTTTCTCGGTCTCTCATAGGCCGCAGCCCTTGCCCGGCCGCCTGCAAACCAGCCTGCGCGCTCGCAAGCCAATTCGTTCGCCAGTCTACTTGCTAGCCAAGCCCGCTCGCCAATCCGCTCGCTCGCCAGCCTGCTCATTCGCCAGCCTGCTCGCTCGCCCGCCAACTCGCCCATTCGTTTCGTTCGCCCGCCTGCTCGCTCGCCCGCCAACTCGCCCATTCGCGTGGCCGCCTGCACGTTCGCTCGCCATCAACTTTTCAAGATAGCTCCTCCAAAATACTCGCGTAGGAAGAGGCTCGAGAATCAAACAAGAGTCGAAGAACAAGCATTACGCTCTCGTTCCTTTAATCAAAAGGTAAAAAATTTATAAAAGTTCCTGCTTTTGAACTATAGATATATTATATTGGGCGCTATTAGCCTTTCTTCTACTCCGATTCCGGTCATTCTTATATCGCCGATGAGACCTAGAATGGGGATTTAATCACCCCTACGGTCGCAGTTTTAAGTGATGGTCCTGGGGGAATCACATTGAAAGGGAAATTAAAAAAAAAAAAAAAAAGATGCTTATGTGGATGTCTGAGTACGCCACTGTTTGAAGGTGCGGTATGAAACCGCCAGTTTATGCATCAAAAGAAAAAAAAAATTCGCATCGAAACTAGTTTTCATGTGACCGAATATATCCCTTCTAATTTCAATTTATACTTGATAGTATCTGCTTAAAGCGATACTAATCCGACGTTTCATTATCGTGTAGATGTCGTCGTCGTCACCGTCACGCCCTGATTTTGAGATCTTGGATCTTCAAGGCAAAGACTACCATCGATGGGTTTCCGATGTTGAAATTGCTTTTCAAAGCAAAGGCTTTCCAGCACTTCTGACTGATGCAGCTGCCACCACCCCTTTTGGGGACCATGCCAAGGCTCAGGTCTTCATGTATTTGAGGCCCCATATCCACCCGACTCTAAAGCGACAATATTTGTCGGTAAAAGATCCCAAAATTTTATGGGACACGCTCCAGCAGCGATTTAACAATGTCCATGACATGCTTCTTCCAGAGCTCACCCTTAAATGGGAACAATCTGTTTCTCAGATTATGACAAAGTAGACAACTACAATCAGGATATGATTAGTCTACAGGCGGATCTTGGCACGGTTGGCGTCAGCAAAACCGATAAAGATCTTCTGGAGAAGACATTTAACACATTCCCCATGGCCTACGATGTCCTAGGACATCAGTATAAGATCTCAGTTGATGAAGGCAGAATCAGATCATTCGCTGACCTTATGGCAATATTGGCTAAAAAAGAACGCCATTCTGAGATTAGACTCAATAGTAGCCAGAGACCTGTTGGTACAAAGCCAGTTCCAACACCACAGGCTCATTATGGGAATGCCTCAAAGCAGAAAAATAAAGGCCGCCATACCCCGTACAATCCGGTACGTGGAAGAAATCAGAATGCTGGAAATAATGTGACACGACGCTCCAACACTTGGAGGCGAGAAGGTAGCGAATACGCACCACCTTCAGGGGGAGGCCGGACTGGCCACGGACCCCGTCTAGGTCCAGTACCAAACCCTCCTAGACCTCATAGCAATAACCGGAATGCTCAATTTGCTCCGTGCTACAAGTGTGGTTACTCCAAACACTACCATCACGATTGTCGAGCTAGTAAGGAGATGTTAAATGCCTACAAGAAATACAAGAAGTTTCTGTCCGAAGAAAGAAATTATGCTGAGGACGAGATGATTGAAGCAAATTATGCTCATCATGTGGATTCTCCAAAGGCGCAACCACAAACTCTTGATGTCCCGGATTTTGACTAGCCTATGGCATGGCTTTTCTAGTTTTATCAAGTATTGTAATGGCATTCGCCATTGTAATGACATTCGCCATTATAATGGCACTCGCCATGTTTTTATGACTCTAGTTAGTCTGTTTATTTTGGAATTAGAAGTTGATGTATTCAAGTTGGCACTTAATAAAATTTCTCTGTTTTCCCATACTTGTGAGAAATTTTATGTTTTTATACAATCAGGTTCGTGTATTAACAACTCACGTGGTTCTTGTGACGCCACCTTTGGGTCACATAGGCTCTATATTTTGGACTTATAATCCCACCTACGCTCAATCCCTAAATAAAAAAAAAGGGTGGCGAACGGGCCGCCATCGGTTCACTAAGGTGAAGTAGGCTCGGCATCCGCCACACTCTGGTGCCACGACACCATGTGTCTTTGACATCTACAGCTTCGGCTAGTGTACAGCCCGAGAGGTGTTTTCACACCGATCCTAGGAGGCTAGACCTCATTTTATTCCAGTTACCAAAGGTGTTCAACACCACAATGTGCGAAACCTCGTTTTCGTTTTGGTTTCTGATGATAATTGCTTGGTTATGTAACATTCAACCTTGCATTTTTCGACTTTAGTCGACGTTATAATGTCCAAATGCCATGTGATACACTCGATGAGATTTATTCCCCTTTCTTTCTCTATCCTACAGCGTAGTGATTAGACTGTTCTCCCGAGAAACTAACCCAAGTTTTCTTCTCTTTGTAGGTGTCTCGTGGAGAAGTTGAGTGTCTAGCTGATAGTGGAACTACCCACACTATTCTAAGGAATAGGCATTTGTTTACGGATTTAATGCCGTATCGTTCATCTATGACAACATTGACAGGTACCTCGCCGGTGGTCAAAGGGCGAGGATCCGCTGAATTTATGTTACCAAATGGTACTGTTATCAATGTCATTGATGCTCTCTATGCGCCGAGAACAAATCGAACCCTACTGAGTTTTAAGGATATCCGTGCCAACGATTATCGCAGGGCCGCCATCGGCTCACTAAGGTGAAGTAGGCTCGGCATCCGCCACACTCTGGTGCCACGACACCATGTGTCTTTGACATCCACAGCTTCGGCTGGTGTGCAGCCCGAGAGGTGTTTTAACACCAATCCTAAGAGGCTTGTCCTCGTTTTATTCCAGTTACCAAAGGTGTTCAACACCACAATGTGCGCAACCTCGGTTTCGTTTTATTTTCTGATGATGATTGCTTGGTTATGTAACATTCAACCTTGAACTTTCCGACTTTAGTCGACGTTATACTGTCCAAATGCTATGTGATACACTCGATGGGATTCTCATCCCCTTTCTTTCTCTATCCTACGGCGTAGTGATTAGACTATGTCCCGCGAGAAACTAACCCAAGTTTTCGTCTCTTTGTAGATGTCTCGAGGTGAAGTTGAGTGTCTATCTGATAGTGGAACTACCCACACTATTCTAAGGAATAGGCAGTTGTTTACGAATTTAATACCGTATCGCTCATCTATGACAACATTGATAGGTACCTCACCGGTGGTCAAAGGGCGAGGATCCGCTGAATTTGTGTTACCAAATGGTACTGTTATCAATGTCATTGATGCTCTCTATGCACCGAGAACAAATCGAACCCTGCTGAGTTTTAAGGATATCCGTGCCAACGGTTATCACTTGGATACCTATGCTGAGAATGGTGAAGAATACTTATGCATTACTTCTCAAGAACTCGGCCGCCGCCGTATCTTAGAGAAGATGCCGTGCATTGAAGACAATGACTTATATCTCACTACAGCCCGTGTCTTCGAATCATATGCTGTCACTGACAATTTTTGTGACACTAATGATTACAAGCTTTGGCATGCTCGACTAGGGCACCCTGGTCGTGATATGATGATCCGGATTCTAAAGAACTCCCATGGACATCCATTTTTCAAGTCGAAAAAGAGATTGGAAGAACCTCTTACCGCGACTCAACATAGTGATGTACGCAGGAGCCAAGCTCCCCGCCAGACTGTGGCCTTCAAGCCATACTCTCCACCCCCACCCCCCCCCTTCACAGGGTTTCGGGGCCGCGCACCTGGCGGATGAGGACGTGGCCTTTACGCCGCACGTCGTGCCGTCCCACCCTTCACAGGAACATGGGGCGTCACCACATGTGTCCTCTTATGCCACAACGGCAATTTCCAATGCCCATCGCTCATTTTGTAAGGCTTGTTCGCTTGCTAAATTGCATGCTCGCCCTTCATTCGCCAAAGCTTCAACTAATAATGTACCATTCTTACATCGAATTCAAGGTGATATTTGTGGACCAATCAAACTAGAATGCGGCCCATTTAAGTATTTTATGGTGCTGGTTGATGCGTCGACGCGTTGGTCACACGTCGCGTTGTTGTCCACAAGAAATGCTGCATTCGCCAAGCTTTTAGCTCAAATCATCAAGTTAAGGGCTAACCACCCTGACCATCCTATCAAATCTATTATGATGGATAATGCTGGCGAGTTTACCTCCAAAGCATTTGATAATTATTGTATGTCCATTGGGATTGAAGTCGAGCACCCTGTTCCTCATGTTCATTCTTAAAACGGCCTTGCAGAATCCACCATTCAGTGACTCCAGCTAGTGGCTAGGGCATTGGTTATGGGAACCAATTTGCCAGTTTCTGCTTTGGGATATGCAATACTGCATGCAGCGATGCTTATTCGTTTTCGACCCATTGCCAACAATGCGTTTAGTGCCTACCATATGGTAACTGGTTTTGAATCCAATATATCGCACTTACGTACTTTCGGTTGTGCAGTTTATGTGCCAATTACGCCTCCTTTGCGTATCAAAATGGGTCCACAACGACGTTTAGGCATCTATGTTGGCTATGATTCGCCAACGATAATCCGCTACTTAGAACCAACCACCGGTGATCTATTTACTGTGCGATTCGCGGATTGTCACTTTGAAGAGACACATTTCCCGCTGTTAGGGGGAGATAGGAATGCACTCATTCTGAATGAACGTCAGGAATTGACATGGTGTGCCCCCAACGATTTGTCTCTTCATGATCCTCGTGCTGCTCAAAGTGAGCTTGAAGTGCAACGCATTATCGATCTTCAGAAAGTCGCGGATTCGATGCCCGACGCTTTCACTGATATTGCGAAAGTGACAAGATCACACGTACCTGTTGCAAACGTACCGGCAAGGTTGGAGGTCCCGAATTACGGGACCGGTTCAGCCGCCCTAAGACCTAGTGCCGTCGGCATATCCTCAAATGAGGGTGACGCCGGCGACGGCGCCATCGTACGCCGTGGCGTCGCTGTTGTTGAATCGGATCGCAACGGTGCCCTGATGGACTTTGAAAGGGCAGCAGCTTCGGCCTCGGCTCCCACCAGAAAGAGGGGGAGACCGAAGAATTCTCGAGATAAAAACCCTTGAAAGAAGCGAGCGAAGGCACAAAATCCGCTCATCATCGACGATGCGAATCCTTCGCATGAGATTGTCTCTGACTATAGTTATGTCCATGAGTCAACTGAATCTTTTCTGTGGGATGACACTGAACCAATGTTGACTCCAGAGAACAAAGAAATCTCGCTCAGTTTGAATAACGTGTGTCTCTTAGTGGATAGAGCCTCCACACACGTCGATGATATATATGCTTATTCCGTCGCACAAGAGATCATCCATGACGACGAAGTTGAACCACGCTCAGTGACTGAATGTCAACAAAGAGCAGATTGGCCGAAGTGGAAAGAAGCAATACAGGCAGAACTTGACTCATTAGACAAAAGGCAAGTCTTTGGATCTGTTGAATTGATCCCTAAAGGCGTTAAACCTGTCAGACATAAGTGGGTCTTTGTCCGTAAGCGTAATGAAAAGCATGAGATCTTGCTATATAAGGCAAGACTTGTGGCGCAAGGCTTCTCGCAGCGTCCTGGTATTGACTACGACGAGACGTATTCTCCCGTAATGGACATCATTACTTTCCGCTACTTGATCAGTTTAGTAGTGTCCGAAAAACTGAGTATGCAACTGATGGATGTAGTTACAGCGTATCTATATGGAGATCTAGATACGGATATCTACATGCGAGTTCCTGAAGGAATTCATGTGCCCGAATCAAAAGACTCTAAACCACGGAGTGCTATGCAGTTAAGCTGCAACGTTCACTGTATGGACTTATACAATCCGGAAGGATGTAGTACAATCGCCTACGTGAATACTTGATTCGGAGGGTTACAAGAACAATGAGTTATGCCCATGCGTGTTCATTAGAAAGACCGACTCTGGATTTGCTATTGTAGCTGTCTATGTTGATGACATGAATGTCATCGGTACTTCAAGTGAGATTGAAGAGACAGTTTCATTCTTGAAATTTGAGTTCGAGATGAAGGATGTTGGGAAGACTAAGTTCTATTTAGGACTTGAGTTAGAGCATAAAACCAAGGGTATTCTAGTTCACCAGTCTGCTTATACGCAGAAGATGATTAGGCGTTTCAACAAGGATACATGTACGCCGTTGTCTACTCCCATGATCGTTCGTAGTCTGGATGTAAGCAAGGATCCATTCCGTCCCAAAGAGGATGAAGAAGAGATTCTTTGTGCTGAGTACCCATACTTGAGTGCGATTCACTACCAGAAAAGGCATCATAGCCGACGAATTTAAGTCGTCGGCTATAATGGTTATAGCCGACGATATCGTCGGCTATAATTATTATAGCCGACGATTTCGTCGGCTATAATCATTACCCGACGACATATCGTCGGTTATAACATCGTCGGAAATACGCCGTCGGCAAAACTATACCCGACGACGATATCGTCGGCTATAACCATTTTAGCCGACGAAATCGCTGGCTATAATAATTATAGCCGACGATATCGTCGGCTATAACCATTATAGCCGACGAATAAATAGTTCGTCGGCCGTTATTTGCAATTTCGTCGGCTATAATGCCTTTTCTGGTAGTGATTGGGGCACTTTTGTATTTGGCACAATGCACTAGACCAGACATTGCTTTCGCTGTGAACTTACTGGCTAGATTTAGCTCAGCGCCTACGCATCGTCATTGGAACGGTATCAAACATTTGTTTCGTTACTTGAAAGGTTCCATTGACTTGGGACTATTCTATCCCTTCAGCACAAAGATAGAAGATTCTGCCAATCACCATCCTCACACCAACGTTTCCGGCTGCATCGACAGTACCATCGTACGCTGTGGTACTGCCACTGGCGCTAGTAACGTGGCGGATGATGATGGCGAAGCGTCCGGCCATTCAAATGTGCCCTTCTCTGGACGTCTCCCTTACTCAAAGACTCCTAACAACGTGTTAGTTGGTTTTGCAGATGCTGGGTATCTCTCTGATCCACATCGTGTTCGTTCCCAAACTGGTTATGTTTTTACCATGGGAAATACAACGATATCCTGGAGATCAACCAAGCAAATTTTGGTTGCTACTTCATCGAATCACGCAGAGATCATTGCCCTCCATGAGGCTGTTAGAGAATGTGTCTGGCTAAGATCAGTTATTCGCCACATTCGTGATTCGTGTGGACTAGTGTCTACCACCGATAAACCTACGTGTATCTATGAAGATAATGCTGCCTGCATTGAGCAGATGAAGTTAGGCTTTATCAGATGTGATAACACTAAGCATATATCGCCCAAGTTCTTTTACAATGTGCAACAACAGGAATTCCTGAACATCCAAGTTAATCAAGTGAGTTCAGAGGCAAATGTTGCAGATTTGTTTACCAAGTCTTTGGGAAAATCTATGCATGTGAAGCATGTGAAGAGCCTAGGCATGCGCCATATATCAGAGCTCTAAGTTTGTTAGACATCGGGGGGAGTCTACATCACATGTTATTCGCAAGTGTAGTGTTGGTGTGTTGTACTCTTTTTCCTTCGTCCATGCATTTTATTTTTGCCCAAGAGGTTTTTGTTTTGCTGGCAAGGTTTTAGTGAGGCAACATGGTAAGCACCATGAAGACATTAGGCACTCGCCACAAGGGAGAGTGTTGTAGGAAGGTTATTTAGGCAACTTCCTGGATGTGTCTTGACCTAATTAGACTAGTATAGTTGATTCTGTATTAGATAGGGAATCCCTGATCTATTGGGATACTTGATGTAATGCCTATATAAATGCCTCTCTATCAATCAATAAACATATAGTTCTCCCTATTATCTTTTCTCCTTGAACATGAATATTTATAGGAGCGGGCTTGAAATCATCGCCTTAAGTTGTTGCAAAATAACTTAGTAAGACCAAATCCTTTAATTTCCTTATGACCTAACTTTGAAGAGTGCATCATACCAAAGTTGAGACCAAATTGAAGTCGGGGTGATCCATAGCCCTAGATCCAGAATGAAATTTGGTAGACATATGATCTGACTAAAACATATCCTAGTCAGGCTGTATGAACTGACCCATCCACATGCTGTTGTAGGCACAGTGGATCATATGCACACCTTGTAGCCAGTAAACTCCCATGGGATCTCCATTTGGATCCTGAAACCAAAAATCATTACTTGCAATACTGATTTGTTAGTGTACATGAACTACTTTAAGTGTTAGAAAACCAAATTGATGGTACATATTATATTACCAACTCTTCCAATAGAGATTTGTTTTGTTCTAAAAAAAAAAAAAAATCATTGCACTGTTGCATGCTAGCGATAAGTCCAGTTCCATTGAAGTTCTTTAGAAGGGATGAAGTCAGCCGCTTGTAATAAGCCTTTGCAAGTTCTACGCGGCCTCTAAATTCCTCACATACATATTCAAGAGTCTGTAAATCAAAACTCATTCTTATAAGCATTGAAGATACATCATATATATATATATGTATATATAGTAGAACTTAGATGGGTGATGTGAGTAAAGGCTTACATGAATTACATCCACTTTGACTCCTGTGATACCTGCTTCAGAAAGGTAAGAGTGCATAGAATTACCTGCTTCACCAGCTTGATCAGGATGGACAAGTCCAATCCCACCCTCAACTAATTTCACCACAGCTATATAGGTTAGACATGGAATTACCTAATCCTGGAGAGACTTTGCAGGGGATGATCTTTGAATTGAGATGAGTTGTACCCACCTCAGGCACCACAAAGAGCATGCCATACATAAATATCATCCAAACTCTTGGATTTGGTTATGAAGTTGCTAATGAAAGCCTTCATTCCATATGTTTCAGCCTTGCAAGAACAGCTTCCACATCTTCCTTCTTTAGAAGCAGTACTTGTACTGCTGCCTTCTTCTCCACCACCAATTATCATATCCAACCCTTGGTTGTGCTTCTGCATTTGTTTTTAGAACTTGGACTAATCAGTGATTTCAGATTGAATGACCTTATCACGAGCCTTCTCCACATTCTCTAATTTAATTGCCTTGGATATCAACATCTTTGGCCTTTTCAGATCAAATAAAGTCACATCAGGACCCAACAAAGAACCACCTTTGTAGTTTCTAAACTTGTCACATTCCTCAAGCCTGTGAAGTCTTGCAGTCATTTGAGCCCCATTAATCACTAGATTTTTGGCATCCTCATTAGGATTCTCATCACCATCAAAATTAATGCTTTGCCAACCATCATCAATGATGAGAAACCTTAGGGGTACACCGGCTTCAACAAATTCATTTACACCATGGGAGACACCAGCAGGTCCCACAGTTAAGGAGAAGGCATCCCAAGTGCACCAACCAAATTTGTTAACTAGATTTGGTGCAGATTTTTCTTCAAGGAGCCTAAAGGTATTGAGATGGACCCTGAGAGCACTGTAGGCCTCTTTCATCAAGGTGTAGGGATTGTCAGACACATGAACATAAGCAATGGCATCAAACTTCGATGCTTTCACTTAGGTAGAGCCACTCTCAGCAAAGATCATGACATGACCATCAGTACCAGGTTGAAATGCATATCTGAAGCTGCCTTCAATGATAGATATGATTATGACATATGAATTGATTTCCCGGACATTTAGGAGCAGCTATTGGGTTTCCATTTGCAAATCTGACCCAGAATTCCCAACCCACATAGTAGACCACCATGTTTTGAACCTAAAGATACTAAGGAAATCCTTGTTATCGAATTTTCCCAATGAGTTTATCAACTTATCAGAAGACTCCTCTTTGTTGAAACCAAGGAACCCTGCCTTGTGGGACAAGACATGGACACGGTTGAGTACATGAGTTGGAACATCAGAATAAGGTTGGCAGATTGAACAAAAGGGATTAAAGGTGACATTGTTTGGAACTTCAGAGAGCAAAGGAACACTTTTGACACTAAACCTTCCATCAGACAGATCAAAATATTGTTTCGAACTCTCAGACTGGAAAACATTGAGGACTTGATTAACAGGCACATTAGGAGGTGCCATGAGGATAAAAAATCAAAGAAAAGAGGACGGTTGAAACAATGATAACAAGAAAAACTGAAAAGCTCAAAGCTACAGCAGAAAGGAAACCTTGGTTTGAAGATGGAGGATAAGAAAACATGGATATGGTATTATAAAGGATTCATAGTGTCGCTCATTTTGGAGCCTAATTCTTGGTTATCAAGGCTGAATCAAATCAGTACTTTTGAAAAAGGGAAGAACATTAATATAATTAAGTTTGGTTTTGAATCCGGTGATGTCTTTATTCTTATTTGATCTCAGACCAAGATTTCTAGAGGAAAATTTATCATTTTGGTCACCCATAATGTCTGTACTACTGTAACCTGGAATTATTGTTTATAGTTTATGTGCATGTTTGGTACAAGGGACTAGCTGGTATTGCACTAAATAAGAGGTACAAAGTAGTGTGAGTTATGTTTGGTGTGGGGGAGTATTAAAATAAATGGTACTAGTTAAGGCCTGTTTTTTCTCTCAACCTCCTTAGGTAGTGTTATTGTGGGTACTCATTTTTGAGACCCCAAGTTAACACCACCTCTCTCCACCTTTCTCTCTTTCTCTCTCTCTCTCCTCCTTATGTAGTACTACCTCACCAAACATGGTACAAATTAGTATTGGGTAAGCCTACTAAAGTGAGGGTAGGCCAAATATTGATAATAGAGTGACTCACAATAATCCCGAGTATCAAACGTGCACTATAAGTACAGTATTATCTACTTATAAAAAAGAGATTGGGATTAGAGAGAATCTCTCAAAGCAAAATGGAAAGTTCAATCTTTCTCTGTAATACGTACTATATTACTATTGAATTATTTTTATATGTGGAACAGAGATCTCAGAGAAATCAGTCAGTTCTGCTTTATTCAACTATACCTGCAATATCCACATAAAATTTCCATCCAAGTAAACTGCTAATAACAATTCACGGAGGATTGGATATAATCCTTCATGCCAAAACATTTGTACGGGATATGCACATCTCACTTTGACAGAGATTTTACATTTTGTGATTTTTCACCCTACATTTCACAAAATCCTGCGTAGGGATCATTTAAAATACGGGGATCATTTACAATACGTATGTAGAAGTTTGTAGCATTAGAATCAGGTAAGAGAACAATCTCAGATTGTTTTGGAGCAGACTCCTATTTCATCACGGCCTTCAGTGCAATTACAACATAAGGTTGCCTATTAAACCAACATGAATATTCAAAATGGGAGGTACGTCATCAGACTAGAGCAACCATACACTGTCTGACAGAAGGCAAGCGTTGAGGATAACGGTGAGGAAGTGCAGGCTGAAACTCTAGGAAACTGGATGGTCAGGCTGGATGCCTGCAATAGTACATTCCCAAACTGCACACAAGACACAACATCAAATCACAAAAATATTGAATATTTGTAGAAACAACAGATTATTCATTACTCGAAGGTCACATTGGTTCATTCCTTCTTATTCTAACTGCAGCTTAAGTTTATCACATTGAAGTAGCAATCATAGCATAACAGATCATACTCTTCAAAGTAGAACTTGCATTTATTTTTAATGCAGTGTATTGCAAACTAAATTGGTAACCTTGACTAACAAATTGTAGCAAGCTGTCATAAAATAAAACAACAAACTGACAACGATATTTAAATTGCAATTCACAAAGAAACTTTGGGAATGAATGTTTAATTCAAATGGTGCTAATTACCTTTGTCCTGTAAAGAACCTTCTCATTTAGTGCGGAAAACTTGACTTCAACATCAGTCGCACGTACAGAAACTGTGATGATGTCTATAAGAGTCTAGTGAGTTAGATACAAATGATTACATGTGACTGGTGTAAAGCAACAACTCAACAAGAAAGTAAGAAATTCTGATATAACACACATAAGTTACTTAAAATGTGACAACAAATTCCTAAATTTGATCAGCATAAATGTCCACGTAGAGGTTCAAGTGGTCAATCATATTTGATATGTACCATAATTTTTTTCATTAACACTCTAAACCTGACAGATCAGGCATCAAATACCAATATGGCATAGGTTAATAGTGTGCATTGTTATACACAACCAAACTCATCACAATATAAAACAAGCTACAGATCTTTATGCCATTGCAATCTATCCCTAGACCGAGTATTCCCGTGTAATACTCTAAGATACCATATATCATAAAGTAATAGAACGAAATGAAATTGTTCTCTTCAAAACTAACAAAGTAAAAATCTCATATGCGAGTCACAACAAGGAAAAACAATATAGTGCAAATGATAAGTACCAGAATTCCCAAAGTGCTGCAGATGTGTGATAACATGTCTATAATCCTCTGAAGGTATCATAATGATGGCTCGATATTGGTAATCTAACTCTGGTATAATCTTTTCAGCATGTGCTTCAGTCAATTCCAAGGCAGACATAAACTTCTCCTCAGTTTCTGTTATTTCATTTAGAAGGAAAATTGAACAGATCATAAAAGCATCAAGACTTCGTAGGTATGTTTAAATAGGCCTTACAACAAAATAAATATAGGCACAAACATAATGCAGATAGTTCATCCAAGCTTAAATAGGCATTTCAAGAAAATAATATAAGCAAACTCAAGGAGAAGGTAACACAAAAATTCTCAAGAAACTCATAAAATTCATATTAATGAACCCAAATGACAAATACCTGGGTCAGTTAAGCATAACCTATTGTAAGAATCCACTAAAACAGTTCAGTAAAGTTTCTAGACTGCAATCAACTTGAACAAGAACCCCCTAATTTAGACGAAAATGCCGAATATTAAGAGCTTCTTCAGTCAAATCTGAAGCCATTTCCAAGAACCAAGTCAATATATCAGTAACATCAGACACCACAGCTTAATTGAAAATTGTAAAATCTACAATCCTAAAGGTTTTCTGAAGAAAATAAAAATATCAAGGTTAAATCAGTAAATTCACTAAATTGTAATATCAGCTATAGTGAAATCCACTCCAAGAACCAACTGAAACTTCTCAAAGTCATCCTTAAACCCTAATTGAAATGAACCCGGTGAATTTTCTCAAGTCGGTAAATCCTCAAATTGACTACGATTCCTTTCAAGAAAGTACTAAATTAAAAAATTACTTAGGGAATTAAAGGAAAACCTCAAGAAATTACCGGGATTCACAGTCACGAAGATGATCCAATCCTCGTCGTCTTCGCCGTGAATGTTGACATGGTTGTCGGCTCAGATTGGCATGCAAGTCGCGGAGGTTGACGGTGAAGGATACTGGACCGTAAGTGTTGTCGCACAAGATACGAGCGGAGATCGAAATACGGAATCCGCAGCAGTGCCCGGTAGACGGAGGTCGGAGTGTAAACCGGAAATCGACACGATCACCTCCGCCCGTGAGATGTCGACGTCGGTGAGAAGAGAGGCGGCGTGAGGGTTTCAGCAGGAGGGAGCCAAAACATGCATGGTTGGAGTCTTGGAGAAGAGAGAGAGAGAATGAGAGAGGAGGGAGATTTTGGGGGGAAAGCTTCGAGAAGAAGATGGACGGTTGTGAAATGTAGCCAAGTCGATGACGAGTTAGTGGATTTCAATTTTGACGTTTGGGTCCCTGTAAACTAAACGCCGTAACAATTTGTGAGAAAAAGACCATATAGCCCCTCCAGTACTTGTTTTAAGTGCAACATCATACAGTAATAACATAATCATGATTTACATCAGTGTTATTTTGGTAAATTCGACATTTTGTTACTGTATGTAAGGTAGATAATATTGTTTCACCGTTCTTCTTTTTACAGGTTTACTATAAGGTCAATTTTTCCCCTTGACGTACATATCCATCAAATCAACTAGACATAAGACATATATGCTTACAATTGTATAAGTACATATGTTTTATATAATTTGTTATATACGTTATGATATATATTTGACTATATGTAAAATATTATTTAAAGGATCTGATAGTTTATTGTTTATATTGTTATTTGGATTCTAGTCGAGTAAAATGAACGCAGGGTAAAAAATAACGGTAATTAACATTGATAAAGTAGTAGGAGATGAAAGGTGTTAATTAAATGACTCAATTAATAGTCAGAGGCAAATTTGATGATGATAATGTTATTCGCTGAAAAAGAATAAACATAGACACTCCATATGCAAGCATCTCTTACAGTTCATGTCTTAATCTTTACCTGGAGCCAATTGCTACTCAGATCAAGGCCAATCACATAACCAGTCTTCTTATCACACTCGACGCCGTTCCATGAGCACCAACTGTTGTTTTCTCCGATCCTAGCCGGCTAGCCCTGTAGAACCGAGTTCCCACGATAATTTCTTTGGATAAGCAGATTTATTGACAGTAAAGCTTTAATTGAATTAGAGCAAGCAGGCAGTGCCCTCCTCATCATGACTAATCGGCTGCAATGACGAAAGCCATTTTGCAAGCAGAAGATCGATGAAACAATAAGATGAAAAATAAGAAGCACAGTTTTGCTCGAGCCATTTAATTTGGTGTTGAACTCAATGGTCTCAGACAATAATACATACACGGGTAAGTAAAAGAAAATACTTGTGTCCATACTCTCTCTAATTTGTATATTTTAGGTAATGCTATCAACAATTTTAATTGTTCAAAAGTTGAATTAATCAACAAAGATCGTCTCTGTGAAAATTCGAAATAAATCAAAATCGTTTGCTTATTCGATTGCATCAAATAAATGAACAGTTTTAGTGAAAGTTGAGAGTCTCATGATCAGCCGTCCATTTGTTTGATACAATCGAATATAATCGAATGAGCTTAATGAGAGATTTATAAAAACGTACGTACGATAACATGCAACGATGCAAATTTGATTCAGTTCTCTTCAATTGACCAAGAATCATCAAGTCATTTTGAGTTTTCTAATGGATTTTTCTAATAGTCCCTTATACGTCCTATTCTAGAATGGTCGATAGCCAAACAGTACTGGATAGACCAGAATATTTCTTATTGTTTTAGTCAAGCTCAAGAATGAAGTTTAATTAGTTCTTAAACTTTTTGAAATGCAGGAAATAATACTGTGTACTTAGCTAAAACATTAATTATGCAATACTAATTACATTCAGGGTCTCAAGTACGCGTTTAGATCGATCAAAGAAGTGAAAAAAAGTATTGACCTGTTCACTTCCCAGATCTTTGATCACGTCAAAGCATTTGTTTCCGATATAAATGATAGAGAAGGACTGAAAACCTACCTATAATGCAGGCCTTGTCGTGTAAAATTCTTGTTAATTATACCAGTACGTTATGGATATCGTAATTAGAAGACTTCATCCCTAATTATAAATTAAACAAGAACTTCAGCTAGTGGATCTATAGAAGTATAGAACTCAGCTGTGTTTTTGTGACTTGTTATTGGGATAGCCCCATAAAAGTGTTAGAAAAATGGGTTAAAAACCTTTAATAAAACCAAATTTAAATGAATTAATTAAAGTGTGATGCACTTATAATTAATGAAAGATGAAGTTGGATTTGTATTCTCCATGATGAAGACTACAAGATTATGTGTTCATTTGCCTAATTTGGTTTTGGGATTAATGAAAAATTGTCATCCAAATATGGCTATTTAAAATGGGGAAATAAATTTAGTCCCACACAGTAAAAAGGAAAATGGTGAAAGTCTTTCTGGACTTTTAATTTGCTACTGGTAAACCTGTTGAAATTCAGTAACATATGCTGTAATCACCATTCAATGTGTTTTTGGACTTCTCATCTGATTCTGGAAAAACCTGTTGAAATTCCAGTTACATATGGCCATTCAGCCGTAATGCTTTTATTATGGCAATTCAGCTCTCTACAACAGCAATGTGAATTCACTACTGTGTTTAATAACATGGCCATCCTCACAGTATAAGTAGGCCTCTTATTCCTCACTCTAAACATACCAACAAAGCATTCAGCTCTTCTCCTCTCAAAATCATTCTCTCTTGTGTTCTTTTGTTCTTTTTATATTTTGGTAATAGAAAGAGGTGTTTTCCGATTCGCAGGCTTTCTTGTTGCAGTACAGCTTCAAGAATTCATTAGTCGTTGTATCCTGGGAGATGAGCGCCTTTGTCTTAAGGACAGTGTGTGACACACACGACTTGACTCTTCCTAATCTGATTTGAAACTCCTTTGGTATTGGTTGATTGGCATCTTACTCTTTATTCTTTAATTCTGAAATTTTAATTTTTAATTTCAAGTTAAGATTTATTTCAATTTATATGCAATATCATACACCTTATATTTTTACAGTCTTAAGACAATGATTTGATATTGCTTATATAATTTACAAATACTCACTACCTTCGAGTTTCAATATTCTTACACTTTGTGTGTGTGTTTCAGTTTGAGAAAACAGGACTACCAAAGAAAATTCTTATGCTATGAATGCTGGTAAGGGACTAGCTCAAGTGCCAACCATGCAAGCACCTGCCATGCCTGTACCTCTCTCAGTTTCCCACGGGGAGAAGCTTGAGAAGTTTAACGGGCTGCACTTTAAGAAGTGGCAACAAAATATGATGTTCTATCTAACCACTCGTGGCGTGATTAAGTTCCTGACTGAGAATGCTCATGAATTCAACAAATGTGACCAAGATGATTAAGCAAAGATTGATGCTGTTAATGCATGAAATAGTTTTGACTATATGTGCAGGAACTATATCATGAACGGTCTGACCAACTCCTTGTATAATGTGTACATCAATATGGGAACGGCTAAGGAGCTATGAGAATTCCTTGAAAAGAAGTATAAAACAGAGAATGCCGGTACCAAGAAATTTATCGTGAGTCACTTCCTTGATTATAAGATAGTGGATTCCAAGATTGTGATGAATCAATTCTCAGAAATCCAGCTGATCCTGCATGAGATTTATGTTGAAGGGATGGTGCTAGGTGAGAAATTTCAAGTGGCATGTGTTATTGAGAAGCTGCGACCTGCTTGGAAAGACTTCAAGAACTACCTGAAGTATAAGCGAAAGGAAATGAGCATGGAAGATCTAAAGGTCAGGCTTCACATTTGTTTCTGCACAAATCCTGGGGCCTGGTAGAGACAGGTGAATCTTCGTGCTATCTCCTGCAAACCTGCTTACTAAGGGGAATACCGGGCGGGCCGGTCTTCTCCTCTCCGATGCCTAAGTTAGTATAGTTGGAATAGATATAACTTAAGCACGTATATAAGCGGTAGGAAGGATCAGTTACCTATTAATGAGGGTAGTTGGGGCCCTTATATAGGTGGCCAGGAGTGAGGTCTGGCCTTACCCTTCGATGTGGGACTGGTTCCCTTCTGTTTGCACACCAAAGGGCAGCTTTGGTGACCTCTTAGGCAGGCAGGCGCCCCCGGACCCCGGGCCCCTGGTAGCAGGATGGACTGCTGGACCCCGAGGCCGGGTTCTGGTGATCCGGTCCCGGGCCCTGGGCCGGCCCCTGGTGCACTAGCTGCGGGTCTACGGGCCTGCTGTAGCCCCTCTGTGGCTACTGTCAACAAGTCCCCCAAGTTCCCGGTCAAGTGCAATCTTGAATGGGGACTTAAAATGTCTTGCCCTTGTCCCGCAGACCCGCAGGGTTACCAACCCAACGGTGCCCAGTCTCCCAAGTCCTCGTTGAAGATTGGGCGTGACCGGGGTGAGTACCTGTTACCGATGATATGCAACAGTTTGTATGCTTGCAATATAAGTAGCACTGTGCTCAAGTGTTGTAGGGCTATGAGCATGGGATGATAGTGGGGCGTTGAAATCCGCCATGCAATAGATGTGTGCATGGAATGATAATGGGGCGTTGAAATCCGCCATGCAATAGATGTGTGCATGGAACCTGCACCCCGCGTTCTGCCATATCAGAGCGAGCCGGAGAGCATGGGATCTCGACCGTGCGTTCTACCATATCGAGACGAGTCCCCCAAGTGAACTTGTGCGCTAGACCTCGACCGGGCGTTCTGCCATATCGAGACGAGTTGGAGTATGGGACCTCGACCGGGCGTTCTGCCATATCGAGACGAGTCCATATTGCTAGGCTGCGACCTCGACCGGGCGTTCTGCCAAATCGGTACGAGTCGGAGTATGGGACCTCGACCGGGCGTTCTGCCATATCGAGACGAGTCCCCCAGGTGAACTTGTGCGCCAGACCTCGACCGGGCGTTCTGCCATATCGAGATGAGTTGGAGTATGAGACCTCGACCGGGCGTTCTGCCATATCGAGACGAGTCCATATTGCTAGGCTGCGACCTCGACCGGGCGTTTTGCCAAATCGGTACGAGTCGGAGTTTGGGACCTCGACCGGGCGTTCTGCCATATCGAGACGAGTCCATATTGCTAGGCTGCGACCTCGACCGGGCGTTCTGCCAAATTGGTACGAGTCGGAGTATGGGACCTCGACCGGGCATTCTGCGATATCGAGACGAGTCCATATTGCTAGGCTGCGGGGAGGTGACCCCGGTGTTGCGGTTTGTTGAGGCACCGGTTAACACTTGCTAGTTCTTCTCAGCTTGTGTTGGAATAAGCGTTGAGGAAATGAGGTGGCGTTGAGGTGACAAGGCTCGCCGTAGAGCCCCATATTGACCGCAGTTCAGTGCGATGCATGGTTTTTATCCTGCTAGACAAGAGTACATGTGTTAGATGTAAACTCACCCGGGTGTATAAAGCCCATGCCGGTCGAATGTTCTCATAACTGGGGTCATGCCATGGAACCGGGCGGACCTCGACCGGGCGTTCTGCCATATCGAGACGAGTCCCCCAGTGAGATGCCATGGGGCCGGGTGTATCTCGTTCCCGGAAGAATGCTCTCGAGCCGGTTGGATGATCATAACCGGTGAGATGGTCTCGGGGCGGTTGAATGTTACCTAACCGATGAGATGCCATGCAACCGGTTGAATGATACCTAACCGTAAACTGCCATGGTACCGGATGGATGGCTCATACCCGGAACAATGCTCTCGAACCGGTTGAAAAACTCATAGCGGTGAGAGATGCCATGCAGCCGGTTGAATGATACCTAACCGTGAACTGCCATGGAACCGGATGGATGGCTCATACCCGGAACAATGCTCTCGAAGCGGTTGGAAAACTCATAGCGGTGAGAGATGCCATGCAGCCGGTTGAATAATACCTAACCGTGAACTGCCATGGAACCGGATGGATGGCTCATACCCGGAACAATGCTCTCGAAGCGGTTGGAAAACTCATAGCGGTGAGAGATGCCATGCAACCGGTTGAATGATACCTAACCGTAAACTGCCATGGAACCGGATGGATGGCTCATACCCGAGACAATGCTCTCGAGCCGGTTGGAAAACTCATAGCAGTGAGAGATGCCATGCAGCCATAGAGCCTGGGGAAGTGGGGGGGGCCTGACGCCTCGGTTTCCGCTCCTAACTCCCTTACCTATCGCCAGCAGGCGGGACAAGTGGCTGACATGCATTTAAGGAGGAAGTCCATCAGTCCCATCAGTTATGATGGCGTGGGTAGTTTACTGATGTTGGGATACGTGCTGGTAGGGAGCGGTCTGAGATGGAGGGTCTGGATTCGCGGGCATTTGAGTTGCTCTGATTGCGTGTTTTGGGGGAATTAGAAGCGCCTAGGGCACCAGACCTCTCTATAAAAAGGCCTCCTCTACCTTCTCAAGTTCTGTTTTGCTGCTTGATCAGAGAGAATAAGAGGGAGAGAAATCCGGCGAAAACTCTGTGGAGGTGCCCCGCGACATCCGTTGCCTCAAGTGCTCTTTTACTCTCCTCCTATCATTGCTCGCTGCTTTCGCAGGGCGGATTTTCCTCGGTTGAGCATACTAATCGGTAAGATCTTGCTTTCTTTGCCTGGTGTTGTTCTTGTTTTTCTTTTTGGTGTTTTTGCGGCGGGAGGCCGGGGGGGGGGGGGGGGGTCTCTGTCGCCGACTGAGTTGTTTTAAGCGGAGCGTCTGCGGTAAACTTGGGGAGGGGCCGCAGAGGGCGCTGTTCTAGCCTGTTGCTGACCAGCGCTGGGGTTTTGTTTTTTCTTCCCCTTAGGTTAAAAATGTCTTCTGCAAGTTCTGATGGGGCTTCCGAATCGACCGTCAGGTGTCCCGTTGTGGATGATGAGGAGAGACTGGAGGACAGACTCGGTTCGGAATCCCCGGTGTCTGAAGCCGCTGACCGCTCCCGGAGCGGGGCTTCATCTTCCGGGTCCTCAGGATCTGAGGAAATACGGCACGGTGTGCGCCTTGCTGGTCCTCCGCCCGGGGGCTATACCATCTGTAGAGGGAAGGGTGCCGTGGTGTGCGATGAGCCGGAGGGTAGCATGAACCCCGGAGAGATTGCTGCGTTCCGGGAGACGTGGAGTATCCCAGATGAGGTGGCGCTACGGCCACTGAATCTCGGGGAGTCAGCCTATAACCCGGAGGCAGGTTGGGTTGCCGTGCATCTAGACCAGTTTCGCCACGGGTTCTCACTCCCGCTGCCAGATTTCGTGCAGTACATGCTCAGTGCACTGCAAGTATCTCCCGCGCAGCTTCCAAGGCTCCAGTGGAGGCGACTGCTGAGCCTCGGCTGCCTGTACGAGTTTTCCGGGATGAGTATGCCAACGGTAAACGAATTCCGGGCACTGTACAGGTTGTCCTACTCGAAGAAGCGAGGGTCGCGGGGTTGTCTGTCCTTCAACGCCCGGTGCTTTCAACCTATCATCACCAATATGCCTTCTTAGGTGGATAACAACGGGAGGAAGAAGGTGGTGATGGCGGGCGGTAAGTGGCAGAAGAGGAGTAAGATATACCGGGTTCCTGGTACCTTCCAGCCCCCTGGGGATCAATCGTTCGAACTGTCCGAGTTGGAGCAGGAGAGTATCACGACCATACTCGGATGTTGGGATGATCTCGAACGGAGCTCTTACAACTTCATCCGGAGAGAAGTGTTGGAGTATTGCTGTCTCGGGCGAGATCCCGGTGCGTAGCGAGTGCTAGTGGTGACACTTTTGCTAACTTTTAAATACTAACCTTTGCTCGTTCTGCAGGTGCATCTTCCCGGGCGGTCATCAAACCCGAAACCACCCTATCCATGGACGGTGAAGACCTTCTCGCGAGGCTGAAGGAGAAAGGCGAGGCCGTTTCACGGACCTCGGTGGACGAGGAGTCCAGTCGGCTTACGGTTCATCCCGGACCACGGGCCATGGATGTTGAGGACGAGGGCTACGTCCTGGCGCGTGTGAAGAGCCATCCTGCTGCGCCCAAGGCGGGACCTGGTAAAGGCAAGACTACCGGGGGGCCACTGAAGATTCCTGGTGGAGTGAGCCAGATTCCATACTGGCCGGGGTCAGTCCCGCTCGTCACCCGGGTAACCCGATTAGGCGCGCAATCTTCTTCGCCTGACGACCAGGGTGAGAAGAGGCGGAGGATCATGGACGTTCCTCCCTCCACGCTGGTGACGCTGACCGGTGGGTCGTCCGGTGAGAATCTGGCCAAACGGCTCAAGGTAACCAGCGGTGCATCGAGTTCCGCTGGGGAGAAGGCTGCCGCTGCCCGGCAGAGTAGCCCCGCGCCTGCAGAGGCACGGAGGGGAAGCCCGGAGAGTGCACTCGCCCAGGAGCTGGCGGCAGACTTGGCCGGCCTTGGTCTGGACAGGGCTGAGGTCACCGGAGCCTTAGTGGGCGAAAAAGTTCAAGGAGTCGGTCCTGCAGGTAAGAATTGTCCGGTGCAATGCTATTGTACCGCTCGTAACTTATTTCCTTTGCTGCTTGCTTAATTGGCTCTCTGTTGTTATGCAGCTGCTGTACAATCTGTACCAGCCCGATCTGAGCGAGGAGCTGAAGAGGCAGGTGGCCAAGCTGACAGAAGCCCGAGAGCGGCTGAAAGCAGAGAGGTCCCGGCTGGAGCGGGAGAAGGCCAGATTGGAGGAGAGGGCCAAGAAGCAGGTGGCCAAGCTGGAGGAGCACGTCCGGAGCCTGGAGAAGGAGAAGGAGCTGGCTGAGGAGAAGAAGGCCAAACTGGAGGCCAAGGTGGACGAGCTCCAGGTGGGAGCTGCCGCTGTGCGCGCCGCCTCTGCCGCTGCGGCCGGGGAAGAGGACCCGGAACTGTACGAGCGGGTTGTTCTCAAATACCATAGGAGCGATCAGTTCCTTCAGTTCCTGGAGAAGGCCAGGGAATCGGGCATCGCGGATGCGTACACGGAATGAGAGCAGAAATGGTACCTGGATACTTCCCGGATGTCAAAGGCCGCTGATGAAGATATTCATGAGCAGTCGGATATCCATGAGCAGTCGGCGGAAGAGCAACCGGAAGGGGAGGGTGGACCTCAGATTGCTGAAGGAGCGGCTGCTTCAACCGGAGAGGCTGGTGGATTGCCCGCTGAGGGGGGAGGCGTAGCTCCCTAGGATTTTGCCCTTGCTCTTTTTGTAAACTTGCCGGAACGGCCTCTGCTTGTATTATCCCTTGACTATGAATGTACTTGAATTGGTGGAACCGGTGGAATTTTTCTTGAAAGTAGTTTGTATATACATCTTGATGTTACAGCGGTCGAACCGGTGATATGCCAAACTAACCGCTTGGAGGCTCGGCGAGTCTACCAGCCCCGGTCTTGCTCCCGGTCGGGATCTGCTCTCCTTTCCCCTATATACCGTTGGAGCCGTTACTAATCAAACCCTCCACCGTTGTTTTGAGAGCACAGCACTGGCTCGTTCGATGAGTAGCCTCATCATGATAGGAGCAGTACTTGCCCGTTTGCGCCGTGGAAAGCTTCCCCTTTGGGTACTTTCTCCTGGGCGGTGGTAGAATGATGTTCCCGTTCTCGAGCAAAATGTCCTCGTATGAAGAGGTGAGAGCGGTGAAGACCTCTTGATCGGCCGGTTGTGCTGGCATGATTTCCAGGGGGCGTTCTTGTCGGTACTGCGCCGGCTTGTGCTCGTTCTGGGGTCTGTCATGATAGGGCTTCTGTTGCCGTTGCCCCCAATTTCTGTTGGGCCGGCTTGGCCGGGCGGCTCGGTTCTCGGTCTGCTGGCTGGTCTTGTCTTCTTGTCGGTGTGGGGGGTGCTCTTCCCGGGGGTGGTCTTCCTGCTGCTCTTCCCACTTCCTCTTCAGCAGGTGCTGCCCGTACGTCTCGTGATCGGCCTGGGCGTGCCGGATGGCCATTGCCATCAACTCGTCATACCCGTGCGGGAGTTCCACCTGCACGGCATATGAAAATTTTCCTGGCCAGAGCCCTTGCTTAAACGCCATCTCGGCGATACCTTTGTCAAGGTTCCGAACCCCGGCCATCGCCGTCTGCCAACGGTTGACGAAAGTCCTCAATTCCTCGCCGGGCGCTTGCATGCAGTTGAAGAGAATGGTCGATGTGCGGGCTCCCTCGACCCGGAGGATGAAGCGGCCTACAAACCGGTCGGCCAACTGCTCGAAGGTCTCGATTGAATTTGCCGGTAGCTCATAAAACCAGCTGAGCGCCTCCCCAGACAGAGTTTCCTGGAAAATGTTGCAGCATACTGCATCAGAGTAGCCTTTGGCGCACGCCTGGGACCGGAAACTATCCAGGTGCTGGTACGGGCAGCCGGACCCCGAGTAGGTGAGCTTGAGGGACTTCTGGTTACCGGACCTCCCCGATTCCATAACCCGGTGCGAGAAGGGGCCCATGCGCTCGTTGAACCGTGCGCCTTCCATCGGCCGTGCCGCTCTTATCTCGTTGGCCTCCATTTGGGCCTTCAAATCTGACACAGTGTCGGCGAGCATCTGCAATGCCCGTACAGTCGGGGTCACGGCTTCATCCTCGAACGAAGCGTGTGGCCGAGGGGGCGTCGGCGAGCTCTTGGGCGGTACCGTGCCTGCCGGTGACTCCGCTCGCTCGGGATCACTGAGCCTTCTGCCTGATGACTGCCCCGCCTCAAACCGTCGAGACTGGCTTGGTAGGGGTGCCTGTGCCCTGGTCATAGCTTCGTTGCGCTGTTGTCCTCTCTCCAGGGCGGCTACTAGCTAGGGCAGCGTTTACCGCCTCCATTTCTCCATACTGGGCTTTAGACTTGGCTCTATCCCGGTCGCCCTTCTCACGCAGGCGACTGACCTCTACGGCCATTGCCCGTATCTCTCCCGCCATACTGCTCTGGTCGGGGCTGTACGTGGTGTCTCGGTCACTGTTGCAGCGCGGGCTCTCCTCTCGGTCACTCGGACCATCCGAGAACGTCAGAGAAAAGCCCCGGTGCACAGGCCTGTCTTCAGTTGCCGGGCCTTTGCCGCGCAAGCTGTTGTGGTTTGGCCCCGGCGTGCCGGTCGGCCTCCCACAGCTCCCGCCTTCCTGATCACCTTGGTCGCCGCGCTGCTCCCGCATAACGACCGGGGTGGAGACAAGCGTTTGCACTGGTGCAACACGCTGCTCCTCGGTGATATTTCTTTCCTGTCTTGCTTCCGAACTCTCTGCCATCGATAGTGCTTACGTGGTTTCTTGTCCAAAATTCCCACAGACGGCGCCAATTGTTTCTGCACAAACCCTGGGGCTTGGTAGAGACAGGTGAATCTTCGTGATATCTCCTACAAACCTGCTTACTAAGGGGAATACCGGGCGGGCCGGTTTTCTCCTCTCCGATGCCTAAGTTAGTGTAGTTGGAATAGATATAACTTAAGCACGTATATAAGCGGTAGGAAGGATCAGTTACCTATTAATGAGGGTAGTTGGGGCCCTTATATAGGTGGCCAGGAGTGAGGTCTGGCCTTACCCTTCGATGTGGGACTGGTTCCCTTCTGTTTGCACACCAAAGGGCAGCTTTGGTGACCTCTTAGGCAGACAGGCTCCCCCGGACCCCGGGCCCCTGGTAGCAGGATGGACTGCTGGACCCCGAGGCCGGGTTCTGGTGATCCGGTCCTGGGCCCTAGGCCGGCCCCTGGTGCACTAGCTGCGGGTCTGCGGGCCTGTTGTAGCCCCTCTGTGGCTACTGTCAACAACATTGATGTAGACAACCGAGGATCTGACAAAAAGGCATGGGGCAGTAGTTATACTGCCAAGGCTAATGTCTTAGAACATGGACAGAGCTCCAAGAACAAAAAGATCAAGAATCAACGAATCAAACTGTAACCCAAAGGCGGTGTCTAAAAAAAACAGAGGTGTGAAGGCAAGTGCTTCAACTATGACAAGGTTGGTCACAAGTCTGTTGATAGAAACAAACCAAAGATGTACAAGAAGAAGGATGCCAACTTAATTGATGATGTCACTCAAGATATTGCTGAGATGAACCTCTGTGCTATAAGCCTATGATATCTGAGCTGAATATGGTGGATTCAAACCCCAAAGAATAGTGGATGGACACTGGGGCCACTAAACATGTTTGTGCTGACAAGAAGATGTTCTCCACCTTCGAACCATCTGAGAAAGGGGAGATTCTGTATATGGAGAATTTTGCCACCTCTGCCATAAATGGGAAATTTAAGGTGATTCTAAAGATGACCTCTGAGAATCTGACTCTGAACAATGTTCTATATATTCCTGAGATCTGAAAGAATCTGATTTCCGGTGCATTTCTGAATACTCATGGATTCCGCATAGTGATAGAGTCTCATAAGCTTGTTTTGTCTAAGAATAGAATGTTTGTGGGTAAGGGTTATGTAACTGGTGGGATGATCAAAATGAATGTAATAACTATAGTCAAGAAAATGAATGAAGCTTCATCTTCCACCTATATGCTTGAGTCTTTCAATTTGTGACATGGTACGTAGATTAGGACATGTTAATTATGACACCTAGCGGAAATTAATTATCATGGATCACTTACCAAAATTCCAAATTGACAGAAAACATAAGTGTGAAACTTGAGTAGAGGTAAAATTAACAAGATCATCATTCCAAAATGTTAAAAGGAATAATGAACCCCTTGATCTGATTCATTCAGATGTGTGTGAGTTGAAATCAACACAATCAAGAGACGATAATAAGTACTTTATCACCTTTATTGATGATAGTACGAAATACTGCTATGTGTACTTGTTAAAAAGTAAAGATGAGGCTATATAAAAATTTGTTCTCTATAAAAATAAGGTTGAGAATCAACTCAACAAGTAAATAAAGCAACTGACACTACCAGGAAAAATACCTTAGGTGACGAAATATAAATAGTTTCCTCGCCTAAGAGTTCTTAGGAGACGAAAAAAATTTCGTCCTCTAAGCTAGAAATTTCGTCGCCTAAGACTATTCTTAGGCGATGAATAATTATTTCGTCGTCTAAGAGAACACTTTAACGATGAAAATTAATTTCGTCGTCTATGCATTTTCTTAGGTGACGAAAAAAAATTTCGTCGCCAAAGGTTTTTACTTAGGTGACGAAAAAAACTTTCGCCGCCTAAGGTTTTTACTTAGGTGACGAAAAAAACTTTCGTCACCTAAGATCATTACTTAGGTGAAGAAAAAATTATTTTTCGTCGCCTAAGTATTTAACTTAGGCGAGGAAAGTGAATTTTCGTCGCCTAAGTAAACACAGAGACGCCGACAAATATTTGTCGTTAGAGTTATTTTCTAAGACGACGAAAATTATGTTTTCGTCGCCTAAGATTTACACTTAGACGAGGAAACCATTTTTTCGTAGCCTATGTGTGCATCTTAGGCAAGGAAAGTACCATTTCGTCGCCTAAGTAAATATTAGGTCAACATTATTTAAACTTATCTCTCTCAATGGGGAGCCATAGTATCGGGAGGTAAAAGTTTCCAAATTTTTACATGGATAATTAGGTTTCATCTATATGAGAGTTTAATATTTAGAAGAGTCGACCAAACAAAGTCATCTAAAAGTGCGTAAGAGCGTTTTCGTGTGATAAGTTTTATAAAAATGTGGTTGACCATTTGGAGATTTCGCTGGTTATGTTGGATTAGAGTTTCCTCAAGATAATAAAACTGGGCTTATTAATTTTTTTTATTAATTAATATATATATATATATATGTATATTTGGGATCCGAGTCGACCAAATGCACCTATGAACTCGTCACAAAATTTTAAACACATTAAAATTAAGCCGCCAATAGATTTTTAAAAAAATTACTTTTACTTAGACCACGAAATAATCAGTTTCGTCACCTAAGTTCTTACTTAGACGACGAAATAAAAAGTTTCGTCATCTAAGTAAGAACTTAGGCGACGAAAATAGCTATTTCGTGGTCTAAGTAAAAAACCCTAAACACATTAACATTAAGCCGCAAATAGATTTAAAAAAAAAATTATTGTCTCTTAGACCACGAAATAATCATTTTCGTCTCCTAAGAGTTTACTTAGGCGAGGAAACCATTTTTTCGTCGTCTAAGTGTGTATCTTAGGCAAGGAAAGTATTATTTCGTCGCCTAAGTAAACTTATCACACAAATACGGTATTACGTACCTTTAGATGGCCTTGTTTCATCGACTCTTCTAAAAATTAAACTCTCATATAGATGGGACGTAATTATCCATGTAAAAATTTAGGAACTTTTATCACCTAATACTATGACTCCTCATAGAGAGAGATAAGTTTAAATAAGGTTGACCGCATTGATCGGGACTCTAACTTAGTCGGATTTAAGTTATTTTTTTACCATCATCGTATTTCATCATAACGATCAAATGCTATTTCACAGCGTTTTTCAAAATTTGACTTCTTTTATATAGTTGTTTCGAAAAGTTGTACACTTCAGTATAATCTACTAATCAAGTTATACCGCATTAGTAAACATGTTGTCATTATAATGGCTAAATTCACAAAATGAAAATTTTGACCGTCTGATGTGATCGTTATAGTTAAATCTGAGTAGAGTATAAAAATCAACTCGTTTCGTGAACGTTCGATGCTCGATCGAAACGGTCAACCACATTTTCAAAAAACTTATATATCACACGAAAACGCTATTACGTACCTTTAGATGTCCTTGTTTCGTCGACACTTCCAAACATTAAACTCTCATATAGATGAGACGTAATTATCCATGTAAAATTTAGGAACTTTTACCACCTGATACTATGGCTCCCATAGAGAGAGATAAGTTTAAATAAAATTGACCCAATCGATCGGGGCTCTAACTTTGTCGAATTTAAGTGATTTTTTTACCATCACCGTATTTCATCATAACGATCAAATGCTATTTGATGTAGAACAGATGGCAGCAAGGATAGAAGAGCAGATGGACCGTCGCAAGAATGGAAGGATCAGTACTGTTCATGTCTGGGCTGCGAGCTCAGAATAGGGCGTGTGATACCTTTTTGGAAAGGGAACGACGCCAGAAACAATACTCGTGACTTTGCCACGATGTGTGGGCTTTTTCGGCCATCCGACGTCGTTTAGGCCCTTAAAATCAGCTTTTAGATTTTCAGAAAATTCTTTTTACTTAGGCGACGAAAAATATATATTCGTGGCCTAAGTTTTTACTTAGACGACGAAAACAACATATTCGTGGCCTAAGTTATCACTTAGACGACGAAACTTATTAGTTTCATGGCCTAAGTGATAACTTAGGCCACGAATATGTTTTTTTTCGTCGTCTAAGTAAATTTCATTTTAAAAAAAAAAATTCTATTGGCAGTTATTTTTCCGCCTAAAAATTTTGTTAAAATTCGAAATTAACTTAGGAGACGAAACTATTTTTTTCGTCGCCTAAGAACTTTTCTTAGGAGACGAAGAGAAATGTTTCGTCGCCTAAGTCAATTAAATATACTCGATCAGTTAGTTTTACAATCCCTAAATCCCATTCTCTCGATCCCCAATCCAAAATTCTTCAGTCCTCCACCTCAGTCGCCGGACCCGCCTCCGCCTAGTGGCCCCAGCTCCCGCCTCCGCCTCGGTCGCCGGTCCCTCCTCCGCCTCTGCCAGCTAGCCCCAGCCTCCGCCTCTGCCAGCTATCCCCACCCTCCGCTTCAGTCCCCGCTCCCACCTCCGCCTTGTGGCCCCCGCCCCCGCCTCCGTCTCGGTCGCCGCTCCGGCCTCTGCCTCTGCCTTTGCCTCTGCCTCTGCCAGCGCCCCCGCCCCAGTCTCCTCCTCATTGATCGCCCCGTTCACCTGAACCAAGTCAAAAGTGTCGGTTGATTGTGATGTCATTGCTCATCTGGTGAGGCACCTAAACGATTTCTTCCACACTGATTTGTACGAACTTGTTTGATAGAATCAAAGCATGAACAAGTCTTAGTTTCATTTGCATCTATCAGTTTGATCAAGTTATGAGATGATGAGTTTTTGCTATGATGGACATGTATTTTCATTACTTCTATGAGTTTGATGATGAGCAAAATTTGTGATACTTATGTTATCTGTTTTAGTATGAAGAGTTTGGAGAGGACTGTGTGGGCATGCTTGATGGCATGTTCTCTTTCGTGCTGCTGGATACCCGTGACAACAGCTTCATTGTTGCTCGTGATGCTATCAGAATCACTTCCATCTACATGGGCTGGAGTCTTGATGGTAATATTTCTGCAGCAAAGCTTTGTTTTTGATGCAATTGCTCCTTTAGGTGCCTCGTGTTGGAATTTATACTGTGTTACTTGTACATGTTAATTGCCTAAGAGAAATATGGAATTATAGCTTACATGTTTAGTGTAACTCATGCAGGCTGTGATCAAAAGACTAATGTGCCTTTTGGAGTTCTTCTGTCTGGAGGCTTAGATTCATCTTTGGTTGCCTCTATCACTGCTCGTCACCTGGCCGGCACAAAGGCAGCCAAGCAATAGGGAGCACAACTACATTCTTTGTTGGGATGCAGATCAAAGCACTGCACATGTATGATTGCCTAAGGGCAAACAAATCAACATCTGCCTGGGGCTTAGAAGCTCGAGTCCCTTTGTATGTACAAATTTATTAATATTAAGTATTTGATTTGTATTAATAAATTTTTTAATATATTAATTAATATGTTGTCTCAATTTCGGTTATTTTTTTTTTTAATATAAATTCTTACTTAGGCGACGAAACTTTCATTTTCCTCGCCTAAGTGATTTACTTAGACGACGAATATATTATTTTCGTCGACTAAGTGATTTACTTAGGCGATGAAAAATTATAGTTTCGTCGACTAAGTAAATCACTTAGGCGAGGAAACTATAATTTTCTTCGTCTAAGTAAGTCCATAGCCGACGAAAAACATCGTCCTCTAAGAATTTTTTTCGTCACCAATCCTTCTTAGACGACGAATTTTATTCGTCGTCTAAGTACTTTCTTAGGCGACGAAATTTATAATTTTCATCGTCTACTTGCTTAGGCCACAAACTTTAGACGACGAAACTTAAGTGATGAAAATTTCGTCACCTAAGTGCTTAGGAAACGAAAATTACTCTTAGGTGACGAAAATTTTTCGTCGCCTAAGATTTCCATTGTTGTAGTGTGAGAAGTGACCGATGAGGTGAGTATGAATCGCCATTTGCTGGTACTTGTGCTCAACATAGGATTATACATTAAATAATTGCACCTTACTCACCACAATCAAATGGTGTGACAGAACGGAAAAATTGTACCTTGGAGGATATGATGAATACCATGCTACTCAGTTCTGGGATTCCCCCCTAATATGTGAGGAGACGCAATTCTCACGGCTAATTACCTTTTAAACAAGGTGCCCAAAAAGAAAGAGGAGAAAACTTCATATGAATTATGGAAAAGGAGAAAGTCATCCTATAAATACTTGCGAGTATGAGGATGTTTAGTTAAGGTGAAAATTTGCAAACCCAAAAGGGTGAAGAATGGGCCTAAAACAGTTGATTGCATCTTTATTGGATATGCACAGAACAGTTCGACTTATCATTTTCTCGTGTATGAATCAAAGTTCTTGATATTCATAAGGACACGATAATAGAATCGAGACATGCATTATTTTTTGAAAAAGTATTTCCACGCAAGTTCGTAGATGAATCAAGTTCCTTTATACGGACACGCACTACCAGATCGGACAGAATAGCCGACGAAAAAAATTTCATCTACTATTCAAAATTTTCGTCGGGTATTCCTTCTATCGACGAAAATTTCGTCGGCTATTATTCGTCGATAAAACGGCGTCGGTAAAAATATACCCGACGACAATAACGAAATCGTCGGCTATTCCAAAGTTATCACAGACGAAAATACATTTCGTCGACCAAACCTTGGCATAATGCCCGACGAAATTCGTCGGATATTTTCACATATGGCCGACGATATCGTAAAATATAGCCGACGATCTCTTCTGTTTCATCGGTTATTTGTTCTGAAATATAGCCGACATGCAGATTTCGTCGGAATATATTAATATTTTAAGAGGCATTAATTAGTTATAGCCAACGAAACCGTCACTATTTAACATAGACCACCGACGAAATAATGTCATTTTCGTCGGTTATAACAGTTATAGCCGACGAAATTTGGTAAAAATCGTCCATTCCAAGCAACCCGCAATTCACAATGACAATCCAACAAGAAACACGTTTTTCATTAATTATTTAATTTGTTCCATCCTGGCCACCATCCTGTTGTCCATCAATACATTAATTAATATGAACTGATGAACGTCTGGAGCTATGTCGTCCTGAAATAGCTGCGTACTACATCTCGGAGGATCTGACCGGAGAGGGGGACATGAACTGCTCAACGGCCGCCCCGCCGATAAAAGGGTTTGGTGCCGGTTGCTCACACTCCTCAGCGGCTGGGATGAATCGATCCTCTGAGGCTGGCTGGTGGTCCTCTCAAGCTGGCTACGGGTCCTCTCGGAGTCTCCGGATCCGCCAGAACTTCCATAACCCCTAGATCTGGAACGACGGCCTCCGAATGTCTAAATGCATCGGCCATCTGGAAACAAATAAATTAATACATTAATTAATATTAAATTATATTACATTAAATAACAAATTCTAATTAATATAATAACCAATAATACTAACATATTTTAAAACATACTAACAAATTAATATTTATAATTTAACTAATTTTAAATAATACTAACCATTAAGATAAATATAACCATTTATATACAAATATAACTATATTTCATCATTAACATATATATACATACAAATAACCATTTATATATTAACATAAATATAACCATTTATATAATTAGGCTACCAATTTATATATATAATTAATTTAACAATTTATATATAACAATTAAAATATACATTAACATATATATATACAAATATGTGTATATATTAACAAATATATAACAATTTATATAACTAATCTACAAATTTATATATATAATTAATCTAACAATTTATATATATAACTAATATATATAACAATTTAACACACACTTAAATATCTAAATTATATACCTAAATTATACAATTAAAATAAATTACAAAAAAAAAAAAAAAAAATTACCTAGCGGAGGAGGAGAAGGAGGGGAAGGAGGCCGGAGGAGGAGGGGAAGGAGGAGGAGGAGGAGGACGCTGGCGCCGATTTGAGGAGGAGGAGGAGGAGGACGCTGCAGATCGGAGAAGGAGGAGGAAGTCGATGAAATTCGAAGGATTGGAGACGCAGATCGGCGGAGGAAAGCGGCGGAGATGTTTTTCCGGAGGAGGAGAGAAAAAGTCGGGCTGAAAGCGACTTTCAGCTTTTATAGCAGAGAGAATAGCTGACGATTTACAAGATTTCGTCGGCTATTCTTTGAATGTCGTCGACTATACTTTGGAAGATCAATAGCCGTCGGATCTGAGCCATCCAACGGCGGACAATAAAAAGGCGCAAATCGCAAGAGTTTAGCCGACGAAATATAATTTTCGTCGGCTAAACTATAGGTCAAACCACTAAGTCAAACCTCTAAACACTTAAAAACAGAAATTAGTCTAGTTAAACGACGGTTTCTGGCCTCACCTTCAACAGATAATAGTTTCAAATCAATGAGACGCAACTAATCATATAAAAATTTTACAAAATTGATTTAACGAACGTCAGGCTACCCATAGGAAAATAAAAGTAAAAAACAGTTAACCGCAACATTCGGCACACATATTTTATCAGAACCTTGTCATTTTTCAACCGTAGACGTACTTCATTATTTCGGTCATATCTTATTTCACAACATTTTTGCATTTGAAGAGTCTACGTATAGTAACTATTTGAAACTATATATTCACTTAAACACTTAGTAAACAAGTTAAGGAACATTAGTGCATATGTTCTGATTTTAAATCTAAAAGTTTAGAAAATCTATTCCAACCGTCAGATATCACCGTTAAGATTAAATACATGTATGGAAAAAAATCCAACTTCAGCTGACAACGTTAAAGGCTCGATCGGAACGGTCAACCGGGTAAGTCAAACCTCTAAACGCTTAGAAATGGTAATTGGACTGTCTAAATGACGTTTTTTGGCCTGACCTTCAACAGAGATAATAGTTTCAAATCGATGAGAGGCAACTAATCGTATAAAAGTTTTCCTCAAAATATTTACCGAAGGTAACGCTACCATTAGGGAAATGAAGGAATAAAACCTTTGACCGCATCTTTCGACACTCAGATTTTATCGGAATCTTGTCATTTTTCAACCATAAACGTATTTTATCATTTTGGTCATATCTTATTTCACGACTTTTTTCTGTTTGAAGGATGAAGCAATGGTTTATCGTTAGTGATAGAAAATGGAATCTGGTCATTTTTCGTCGGCCAAAATTTCAAAAGTTTTCGTCGGCTAATGTTTCAGAGAAAGGCTGACGAAAATCCAAATTGTCGACTGAAATATGAATATAGCCGACGTTTTTTGTTTATACCAACGAAAAAACAGTATCGTCGGCTATGGTTAAACTATGGCCGACGATTTTGTTTTTCCACCGACGAAAAATAAAATTGTCGGCTATTCGTTGGAAGTACCGACGGAAATTTTAATTTGTCGGCCGTTTTTTTTTAATTTCGTCGGGAAAAGTCTTTTTTCTGATAGTGACGTGAAGACAGCCAAGCTGTTAATGATCACAGTCAAGATCCACAAACTGAGTCTGAGTCGGAGTCTGAGGTTAAAGTTGAACCTAGACGAAGTAAAAGGGTAAGGATAGAAAAATCCTTTGGTTCCGATTTTGTGACTTAGATGGTTGAAGGTGAACTACGTAATTTTAAAGAGACAGTAAGCTCGACTAAAAGTTCTCTGTGGAAAGAAGCAATCAAAAGTGAAATTGATTCCATACTGCAAAATCACACTTGGGAAATTGTGGATCTACTACTTGGTTGTAAACCTTTGACGTTCAAGTAGATTTTCAAAAGGAAGTTGAAAGCAGATAGATCAATAGACAAGTACAAGACAAGATTTGTAATTAGAGATAATAGACAAAAGGAAGGTGTGGATTAGTTTGACACCGATTCTGCTGTGACGAGATTAACGTCTATCCAGATGGTACTTGCAATTGCAGCTTTGCGCAATCTTGAAGTACATCAAATGGATGTGAAAACGACATTTTTGAATGGAGATGTAGATGAAGAAATTTACATAGAACAACCTGAGGGTTTCTCAGCTCCTGGACAAGACAGGAAAGTGTGCAAATTGGTAAATTCATTATATGGCTTAAAACAAGCACCAAAGCAATGGCAAGAAAAATTTGACAACACCATAATCACCAATGGTTTCAAAACTAATGAATGTGATAAGTGTGTATACGTCAAGGATACAGAAAATAGATATGTCATTTTGTGCCTATATGTGGATGATATGCTTATCGTCGGGAGCAATGATAAAATGATCAACTCTACTAAAAACATGTTAAATTCCAATTTGACATGAATGATATGAGACTTGCTGATGTGATCTTAGGAATAAAAATCATAATAACATAAAAAAGACTTGTACTGAATCAAACACATTATGTGGATAATATCCTAAAGAAATTTGACAAGGAAGCAACTGGAATTGCCAGAACTCCAATAGACATGACTCTGCACCTGTCAAAGAATAAAGGAGAAAGTGTTTCTCAATTAGAATATTTAAGAATCATTGGAAGTCTAATGTACTTAATGAGTTGTACAAGATCGGATATAGCTTATGCAGTGAGTAAGCTAACCAGTTATATAAGTAATCTTGGAGCTATGCATTGGCAAGAAATTGTAAGGGTACTAAAGTATTTAAGGTATACTCGTACCTATGGGTTGTACTGCACAACATACCCAGCTGTTATAGAAGGATTCAGTGATGCAAACTGAATTTCTGACATGAAAGACTCAAGGTCTACTAGTGAATATGTATTCACTCTAGGGGGTGCAGCGGTGTCCTGGAAATCCTCAAAGCAAACGATCATAACCAGATCCACGATGGAATCTAAATTTGTTGCACTAGACAAATGTGAGGAGGAAGCAGAATGGCTACGCCAATTCATAGAGGATATTCCTAATTGGACAAGACATGTGCCTGTAATTTGTATACATTGTGATAGTCAATCTTCGATTGGCAGGGCACAGAGCAAAATGTACAATGGTAAGTCTAGACACATTCGTTGAAGACATAATACCATTTAACAACTACTCTCTACTGGAGTTATTTCTATAGACTATGTGAGGTCTAAGGATAATATTGCAGATCAGCCAACTAAAGAGTTAAACAGAGAGTTAGTTGATAAATCATCAAGGAGAATGAGATTAAAGCCCATTGGAAAGTAAAAATCTTTACAGTGGATATCCAACCTAGTAGACTGGAGATCCCAAAAGCTAGGTTCAAATAGAAAAACTAAATTGTGGAGATGAAATTGGATCATTGTGGGGAGTCCCCAAATCCATTCATATGATGAAAAAACAGTGATACCCGTAAGAGTTAGGTTAAGGTAGGCTTTTAATGATTCTTACGCGTCGGAGAAACAGAGCGGAGTAGTGCGGGTTACTCTTATATAAGAGATCACCTATACAAGAGAGAAGTGGGGTCGCTTCTAGGGGAGTTATTTAGGGCATAACTCTTATCAAACTACTTGCAAAACTAGGCGTGTGTCCAGGGCCAAAACGGGCACAATAATGAAAACTGCAATGCACCAGGAAGACTCATTGTGAGGTATGCTATCAGTTACACAAAGTGACGAATAGTTCAAGGACATCGTGTATACTATTTAGTTCATAACGTAATCATACTTTCATAAGGGAAAGTTCAAAGGGTAAAATCTACATATCCTATACAGGTTTCAACCAAAGAAATCTATAACCAATTCTATCGAGTTTTTGGTGGCCAATTTTATTTATGTGGAAAATTGTTGGAAAAATGGGTTAAAAACTCTTTATAAAACCAAATTTAAATGGATTAATTAAAGTGTGATGCACTTATAATTAATGAAAGATGAACTTGGATTTGTATTCTTCATAATGAGAACTATAAGATTATGTATTCATTTGCCTAATTTGGTTTTGGGACGAATGAAAAATTATCATTCAAAGATGGCTATTTGAAATTGGGAAATAAATTTAGTCTCACATTGGAAAAAGGGAAATGGTGAAAGTCTTTCTGAATTATTCATCTGCTACTGGAAAACCTGTTGAAATTCCAGTATCATATGTTGTAATGACCATTCCGTGTGTTTTTGGACTTCTCATCTGCTATTGGAAAAACCTGTTGAAATTTCAATAACATATGACCATTCAGCTGTAATGCGTTTATTATGGCCATTCAGCTTCCTATAATTGCAACGTGAATTCACTACTGTATTTAATAGCTATGGTCATCCTTACAGTATAAATATGCCTCCTATTCCTCAGTCTAAACATACCAACAAAACATTAAGCTCTTCTCTTCTCAAAATCATTCTCTTTTGTGCTCTTGTGCTCTTGTTATATTCTGGTGATAAAAAGATGTGCTTTTCGGTTCGCAGGCTTTCTTATTGTAGTGTAGTTTTAAGAATTCATTAGTCGTTGTATCTTGGGAGACGAGTGCCAATAGACCTGTTGCACCGCTAGAGGCAGTGTAATTGTCTTAAGGACAGTGTGTGACACACATAACTCGACTCTTCCTAATCCGATTTGAAACTATTTTGATATTGGTTGACTGTCATCTTATTTTATTCTTTAATTCTAAAATTTTAATTTTTAATTTCAAGTTAAAATTTATTTCAATTTATACATGCAATATCATACACCTTATATTTTTTAAAAAGCATAGAAGCATAGGATGCTTGTAAATTTGGATAAGCTCGAAAATGGTGTTTTCCTAGTGGTTTTATGTTTTAGTTTCTCGATTTGATTCTAGTCGTCGAAAAATTCGAGTGAACTCGTATTCCAAAATAAAGGAACTATGATGACAAGTTACGGTACTCTATCTCCTTTCTACGGTTTTCCAAGTGATTACCTAGCTAGCTAGAGAAAGATCGAACTCTTTGAAGGCACAATATATATATATATATATATATATATATATATATATATATATATATATATATATCTCTCAACAAATGCAACTCTATCAGTTCTCTACGAAGTAGTTAATTAGTGTTGTCTAGTCACTAACTAACTAATTTTGACTTTTGAATAGGTGTTCTACGTATTAATTTGAACTGAAGAAAAAACAGGAGAGAAAAGAAAAGGACATTACTTGAAAAATGGGTGATCGACCAGTATCCCAGTGATTGGCTACCTAATTCACATATAACAGAATTAATTACATCACAACTTGAGTTTGTGTTTAAGAAAGTTAGAACGTAAACAACAACAACCGTTAGAGATGTCGGTGTTGGTGGACAAATCAAACCTTTCATTTTAGATCGAAGATGACTCAAAACCAACCATCTAACAATACATTGTCTAAACAACTAAATTATCATTTCGACCTTATACCATGAAGGCACTATATATTAAGTCGTAGAGGTTAACGGTAAATTCGGTAGTTAAATTTATATTATAAATTATTTTATTTTATTAGTTTTTTTTTTGTTATCGGGTAACTTAACTAAAATGCTACAACAAGTGTTCTTGAGTCGAATTCACAACCTTCTATTTGACAAGAGAAGACTATGCCAAAAGAAAACCAGATTAATTCTAACCCAGTTTATTCTTCCTTATTATTTGATATAATTATAACGGTGCACTTATGATCATAAAGTAACACGAAGAATTTCTTTACTCTTGTGCAGATGTAGCAAAGCAATCAGAGAAATTTGAAGGCATGTATTTATTCGGTTTAACTCTATAAGATTGCAATTGGGTTTTAAATTAAATAGCAATAAATTATTTTATTTTCAAGAAGTTGATTACGCGGTCGATATAGGTCCACCATTTTTTTTTTTCATTCGAATGAAAGTCACATACAAAAAGCTTTTCATATGAAATTCCATAAAAATAGATGATGCATAATGGATTTGATTTTCGTATGTAAAAACGAATTACAGTTAAGTTGGGGAATATCATAAGGAAACTCATCAATTCAATCATAAAGAAGACTTGTGAAGCAAACCTTCATTATTGATCTTAATTGGTTGTATTGGCGAGTGGGTGCAACCGTGCAACAACTACTACTATAGAGTTGAACTAATTAACAGCATCAATCAAAAACGTAATATGCATTCCAACCTCATACAACAAACCTATGTTTTTCCCATATATATAAGCATCCCCTATGTATCACTTTGTCACTCACTAAACCCGAACACATCTCACTATTCAAACTAAAGCTTAGGCAAAGCATACGAAGCTAGCCATCAATGGAGACACTTAGTAGCATTTTCCTGCTGGGGCTTTGCCTTCTCTTTGCCTCATCGGCAATGTCGACCTTGGCCGATCCCAAAGCTCACCACCACGAATTTGTTGTAAGTTCATTCTCTACGTATCATTTAGTTCATCCGATATATTGTTTTCCTTCTCATTCAGATACTAATTAACTAATCCTGCCATGCATGGGACTAATATAGATCCAAGCAAAACCAGTGAAGAGGCTGTGCAAAACCCACAACAGTATCACAGTGAACGGACAGTTCCCAGGACCAACATTGGAAGTAAACAATGGCGACACTCTTGTCGTCAAAGTCACTAACAAAGCTCGGTACAACGTCACCATTCACTGGTAACTATGTCTGATCGAGCCAGAATTCGTAACAATTCCATTTTACTGCATAAGATAGTTGCACCACATTCATTATCGATCAGTTTTTTACGTATACTTGAACACCTGCACTTCAGGCATGGGATTCGGCAAATGAGGACTGGATGGGCGGATGGACCCGAGTTTGTTACTCAATGTCCTATTAGACCAGGAGGGAGTTACACCTACCGGTTTACAGTCCAGGGCCAAGAAGGTACTCTGTGGTGGCATGCACATAGCTCATGGCTTAGAGCTACCGTGTATGGAGCACTTATTATTCATCCAAAACAAGGAGACTCGTATCCATTCCCTAAACCAAATCGTCAAGCAAGACTTCTGCTCGGCGACTGGTGGGACGCTAACCCTATTGACGTGGTCAGGACGGCAACTCGAACCGGAGCAGCTCCAAATGTTTCTAACGCTTACACCATCAACGGCCAACCCGGTGATCTTTACAATTGCTCCAGCAAAGGTACGTTTAATTCCATATTGAATGTACGTATACACTAATAAATCATGGTAGAGCTGCAAACTTCTATATAATAAATCTCCGTAAACAGATTCTGCAAATTGTAGCAACTCATATTCAATTTGTGTGAATATTACGCAGGCACTGTCATAGTTCCCATAGACTCCGGCGAGACCAACTTACTGAGAGTGATAAATGCTGCCCTCAACCAACCTCTTTTCTTTTCTGTTGCCAACCATAACCTGACTGTGGTTGGTGCTGATGCCTCTTACACCAAGCCTTTCACCACTACAGTTCTCATGCTAGGACCCGGTCAGACCACCGATGTTTTAATCACCGGAGACCAGCCACCATCTCGATACTACATGGCAGCACGAGCCTATTTCAGTGCACAAGGTGCTCCATTTGACAACACCACCACCACTGCGATTCTTGAATACAAGTCCGTCCGTTGCAACACTGCTAGTTGCAAAAAGGGTAAAACAGCACTTAAACCCATAATGCCAAAACTGCCAGCTTTTAACGACACCAACACTGCATCTGCCTTCACTAAGAGCTTCAGAAGCCCTAGAAAAGTAGAAGTCCCAACTGAAATCGACGAGAACCTCTTCTTCACAATAGGACTTGGACTCAACAAATGCCCTAAGCACTTTCGATCTAGAAGATGCCAAGGCCCCAATGGCACACGTTTCACTGCTAGCATGAACAATGTCTCTTTTGTGCTTCCAAACAACATGTCAATTCTCCAAGCTTACCAGCAAAACATTCCTGGAGTTTTCACTACTGATTTTCCCGCCAACCCACCCCGGAAATTCGATTACACAGGGAACGTCAGCCGCTCGCTTTGGCAGCCCAGTTCTGGAACAAAGGGATACAAGTTGAAGTATGGGTCTAGAGTGCAGGTGGTGCTACAAGACACAAGTGTTGTCACACCAGAGAACCATCCAATTCATCTCCATGGATACGATTTCTACATCATTGCAGAGGGTTTTGGAAACTTCAATGCCAAGACTGATACTAAAACCTTTAACCTAGTTGATCCCCCTCTGAGGAACACTGTCTCGGTTCCCGCCAATGGTTGGGCAGTCATCAGATTTGTAGCTGACAATCCAGGTAACAGTTTCTAGCAATTTAGGGTTATATACATACATGTACGTACATATGTATATATATATATATCTGTATGTGTATTTATATGAAATGGATAATTTAATACGTACTCACACTGTCATACATGCCTATCTGACATTAATATATATATATATATATATAGGTGCTTGGTTGTTGCATTGTCACTTGGACGTTCATATCAACTGGGGTTTGGGCATGGTTTTCTTGGTGGACAATGGAGTTGGGGAGCTGCAAACAATAGAGGCTCCACCTGCAGATTTGCCTCGGTGTTAATAAGTTCATCCATCATCAAACTAAAAGGGAGTCCAGATTTATGACTGTTTTTGTATCCCTGAATTCAGGGTGTGGTTCGTGCTTTTTGTTCAATGTTCTTTTTGATACCTGTAGCAATTTCAAAAGGATGGTTACGGGTTTTGCATAACTCTGTAAGACATTACTTTAGAACACAATCAACACACATATGATTTTTGATTTGTAGACGTTTCCCTTAAAGGGCAGTAATAATGAAGATCAGATCAATTTTTTCAATTATACTATATAGATGCCACATGGCTTTACTTATTATTAGCTTTCAGTTAGTGGGAGTCTAGGAGAAAATAAGGCCGGGTGACTCAACCAAATAACAACAAAAATAAGTAACAGCCACATTACGTACATATGTGGCCTTTAGAGGTGACTTGCGTTTACATCAAGTGTGGCTTTTCTCCTTCATACCTGGGCAATTAAGGAACAAAGCCACAGTTGATCTAAATATGCAACGCATCCTACAGCTAGATATGTAATGTAGCTGTTGCTTATTTTTGTTATTGGAATGTTTGATAATATGTAATGAGAGAATATTGCGTACGTAGTGCTATTAATAGACTCGCTTTCGCTATTAACACATATTTTGAAATGAATATTAATCAACCAAAGTCTAAGCAGACAAGTCATGCAAAAAAGGGTGTGTTAATAGCAAAAACAAATATAATAACATTTAACAAATTTTATTTTTATTTTTAATTTTTTTTAACCATCGATCACATGTGATCGAGTTGGTAAGAGGTTTTGTGTGAGAATCCATCATACCTAGGTTCGAATCCCGTCGACGCTAATTGGAGTTTAAGTATCAATTTATTCTTGCACTACCAGATGAGGATGAATAGCCGACGAAAAAAATTTCGTCGGCTATGGTTATATTTCGTCGGCTATACTATCTGCCGACGAAATTTTCGTCGGCTATACGTCGTCGGAACAACCCCGTCGGCTATACTAATGGCCGACGAAAAAAAAGAATTCGTCGGCTATAGTAGAGTATGGCCGACGACTTTACCGACGAAAATATTTTTCGTCGGCCAAACCTGGGACAAATTGCCGACGAACTTCGTCGGGTATTTTCGAGTATGGCCGACGAAATTCATTAAGTATAGCCGACGAAAATTATGTTTTTCGTCGGCTATTGATAACAACATATAGCCGACGAATTAATAAATGTTTGTCGGCTATATGTTGTTAACAATAGCCGACGAAATACATAATTTTCGTCGGCTATTTTCTCAAAATATATTAATATTTAATAGGCATTAATTAGTTATAGCCGACGAAATAATGCAAATTTCGTCGGCTATACAACTTATAGCCGACGAAAATTGGTAAAATTCGTCGGCTATAGTTATTATAGCCGACGAAATAATTCCAAAATCGTCGGCTTTTCTTACATTTGGGAAAAAAAAAATTAAATTATTTTCTAAATTACCATTCCAAGCAACCTGCAAATCACAAAAACATTCCATGCATTTGCACCAACAAGAAACACGTCTAAATACCATTTTTATTAAATTCGTTCTAATATACATAAACCCTAAACCCTAATCACCTAAACTATTAAAGTCTAGCAGGTCATCCCCAGCATCCTGCTCTCCATCAGGCTCGTCATCCTGCTGACCGAACACGGGAGGTTGAGGCATTGGAGGTTCCGCTAACCGCTGAAACGGGGGCGGGGGTGGAAGGCCTTGTTGTTGTGCCGCGAACAGCTCATAGCACCAGTTTTGTTGGCCGTCGTAGTTGTGTTGCCGAATTCTTTCGCATTCGGCATGCCAACCGGCCACATCCAACTGATACTGCTGTGATCTGCGGCGCGTCTCCTGCTGATACTGCTGTGTGCTGCGGCGCAGCTCCTGTACTGTCTGAGACGAGGTCGCCAATTCTGCGACCAATCGCTGCACTTCCCCCCTCATATGCTGGCTCTCCCCGCCTCCCTTCTTCTGACCTCCCTTAGTGGTCTTCAGAAGCCCTAGTCCAGCACTTCCCAAACCCCGGCAGTAGTAGTTGTTTGACCGGTTTGGGAAGGCTGCGTCGAAGATCCTCGCTGCCGTTTGGACACTGGACCGGTCGACATGGCGCATGGCTTCTTCCAGATCTGCCTCTGAAATGTTCGGTTGTGTGTCCCGAACTACTTGCTGGAGCACCTCTTCTTCGGCCCGGTTGACCCTCTCCTAAGTGGACGGGAAAAAAAAATTAATATTATAACAAATATATAATTAAGTAAAATTAATAATTAAAATTTTAAAATTGTAATATACGACTTACGAGCTGTTCTGTCGCTTGTGGATAAGCGATCTTGAACGTCTCCACGTACGGGTTGCTATCAGGATGATCTCTGAGCGCCTCCTCCTGATACTGTGCAAACGGCCGTGAACCAGCATGATGGGGGGTTGTGTTCCGGCGGCGGTTCGCAGAGTTTATCCGAGACCGTTCCTTCAAACAAATAATAAAATATTAGAAAAATACATCAGAAAATATTAATGTAATAATTATAATATAATTAAACTAATAATTAAAATATTAACAAAATAAACATTTTTACTAGAGTTTAGTATTTACCTGCATAACTGGGTTGTTGAAGACTACTGTCTTCAACCAACGCCACTCGTACTCGCGGAACACGAACTCCCTGGGAGTGCCCATACGACCAAGGTGGTCGTAATCGCGATAGTGGGAACGCAGCTCGTTCTTCCACTCTTTGAACCTACGAAAAAAACAAAAGTGCATTAGAAATATTATTAATATCATAAAATATTAATAATTATAAGATAATTATAATATCATAAAAACAAACGTACCTCAAGGTCTGCTGGTTGTCCGCCCAATCCCGCCTGTGTTCGGCAATCTCGAAGAATGTCTGAAAAATAATATTTTATTAGTTTTACAATTGTAATAATACCGAAAATTATTAAATATTACGATAAATAAATTAAATTTTTTAAATTACTCACCGCCGCGGCAATGTTCACCTCTCTCTTGATCTCTTGGGGCACATCAGCCCACCGGGTCCACAACATAGGGACTCTGTCCCTAATCACTGACCCCACGCAACCCGAGTAGTCGCGTTTTTTCTTCCCCTGAACCTCCTGATTAGGAGGTTCGTTGATCTGGATCCTGCCGCTACGCTCAACAGTTTTCCTGAGGGTGTCAAAACAGATGACACCTCTCGTATTCCTCCGTGAACTGCTAGCGGCTGTCCCTATCACAAAAACGACGATTGGTTAATAAAATTAAATATTAGTGCGTTAATTTTAATAAAATATTTAATTAATAAAATCAAATGTTACCTGAAGTGGATGACTCGTCTGTCGACTTCCCTTTTCTCCTCGCCGAAATAAGGTGGTCAGGGTCCTCAAATGGCTGCTGCCGGTATGCCTCCGCAGCACTAACGTACTGAGGCATATCCGGCCATAAGGGCACACCCTGATAGTCGACCTCCGGTATCGCCGGAATGTTGTACGGGAGGAAAAGCTGGTTTGGGAGAGTAGGAACCTCAGTCGAGTCAGCACCAGACTGAGTCGGACTCGGCATCGGCTCCCGATGAACCTCAGGCATACGAACCTGAGGAACGTCGGCAGCTATCTCCTCGTGAAACAGCTGCCGACTAAACCTCGGAGCCACAGCGGGACCGGCATGTGGAAGTGAAGTGCTCGACGGCCGCCCCGCCTGGAGAAGGGTCTGGTGCCGAGCACTCACACTCCGTCGCGGCTGGTCTGCATCCACAGTCCTCTGCGGCTGGGATGAATCTACACTCCTCCGCGGCTGGCTAGTGGTCCTCTCAGGCTGGCTAGCGGTCCTCTCGGAGTCTGCGGAACCGCCGGAATTTCTAGAACCTCTAGATCTGCTGCCACGACGGCCTCCGAATAGGTTTCTTAATGCATCGGCCATCTAAAGCCCGAGGCATTAATACATTAATTGATATTAAATTATATTATATTAAATAAAAAATTCTAATTAATATAATAACCAATAATACTAACATATTTTAATATAACAATTTATATACTAACATATTAAATTATATTATATTAAATAACAAATTCTAATTAAATATAATTAAGCTATATATATAATTAAGCTAAATTATACAATTAAATTATACGTATAAATTATATAATTAAAATAAATTTGGAAACAATTACCTAAATTAACATAAATACCAAAAATTTATCTAAATTAACATAAATACCTAAAATTTACCTAAATTAACATAAATACCTAAATTATACCCAAATTAACATAAATACCTAAATTATAAATAAATTAACATAAATACCTAAAATTTACCTAAATTAACATAAATACCAAAATTATACCTAAATTAACATAAATACCTAAATTATACATAAATTAACATAAATACCTAAAATTTATATAAATAAACATAAATACCAAAATTATACCTAAATTAACATAAATACCTAAATTATACATAAATTAACATAAATACCTAAAATTTACCTAAATTAACATAAATACCAAAATTATACCTAAATTAACATAAATACCTAAATTATACATAAATTAACATAAATACCTAAAATTTACCTAAATTAACATAAATTATACTTAAATTAACAATTATAACTAAATTAACAATTAATTTACATAAATGAAAAAAAAAAAAAAAACTTATATTGATGAGGCAGGAGAAGGAGGCCGGCCGGAGGAGGGAGGAGGAGGGACAGGGCGGAGGAGGAGGAGGGAAAGGGTGGCCGGCCGGACTAGGGAGGAGGAAGAGGGAGGAGGGCCGGACTAGGGAGGAGGAAGAGGGAGGAGGGCCGGGGCGGGGCGCCGCCGAAGTGGAGGAGGGGCCGGGGCGGGGCGCTGCCGAAGTGGAGGAGGGGCCGGGGCGCTGCCGGATTGGAGGAAACCGAGGGAGGAGGGCCGGAATGGAAAAATGCAGCAAATGGAGGCTAGGGTTCGGCTGCAACAAACTTATACCCGATAGTCTTTAATTCGTCGGCTATACTTAAGAATAGCCGACGAAATGCTTTAATTCGTCGGCTATACTTAAGTATAGCCGACGAAATGTATCAACTCGTCGGCCATAGTTTAGGCGCTCAGCAACCGTCCGATCTCCCCCATCCAACGGCGAACAATGAAAAGGCGCGGATCACTACAGTTTAGCAGACGAAATTAAATATTTCGTCGGCTATACTTTGGAAAATCACAGCCGTTCGATCTGAGCCATCCAACGGCGGACACTAAGCGGATGGCAAGAGTTTAGCCGACGAAATATTTGATTTCGTCGGCTAAACTCTGGAAATAGCCGACGAAATATTTGATTTCGTCGGCTAAACCTTTGGTCAAACTACAAGGTCAAACCTCTAAACCCTATAAATTAAAACGAAAATTGGGCCGTCTAAATGACGTTTTTTGGCCTTATCTTCAACAGAGAATAGTTTCAAATCGATGAGACGCGACTAATCGTATAAAAATTTTCCACAAAATATTTACCGACCGTCAGGCTACCCATAGGAAAACGGGAGTAAAAAACAGTTAACCGCAACATTCCGCACACAGATTTTGTCGGAATCTGCTCATTTTTCAACCGTAGACGTTTTTCAATATTTCGGTGATATCTTATTTCACAACACATTTGCATTTGAAGAGTCTACGTATAGTAACTATTTGAAACTATACATTCAGTTAAACACTTAGTAAACAAGTTAAGGAACATTAGTGCATATGTTCCGACTTTGAATCTAAAAGTTTGGAAAACCTATTCCAACCGTCAGATATCACCGTTAAGATTAAATACATGTATGAAAAAAAATCCAACTACATCTGACAACGTTAAAGGCTCGATCGGGACGGTCAACCGGGTGAGTCAAACCTCTAAACGCTTTAAAACAGAAATTGGCCCGTCTAAATGACGTTTTTTGGCCTGATCTTCAACAGAGAATAGTTTCAGATCGATGAGACGCAACTAATCGTATAAAAATTTTCCTCAAAAGATTTACCGACCGTCAGACTACCCATAGGAAAACGGGAGTAAAAAACAGTTAACCGCAACATTCCGCACACAGATTTTGTCGGAATCTGCTCATTTTTCAACCGTAGACGTTTTTCAATATTTCGGTCATATCTTATTTCACAACACATTTGCATTTGAAGACTCTACGTCTAGTAACTATTTGAAACTATACATTCACTTAAACACTTAGTAAACAAGTTAAGGAACATTAGTGCATATGTTCCGACTTTGAATCTAAAAGTTTGGAAAATCTATTCCAACCGTCAGATATCACCGTTAAGATTAACTACATGTATGAAAAAAAATCCAACTACATCTGACAACGTTAAAGGCTCAATCGGGACGGTCAAACTATAAAGTCAAACCTCTAAACGCTTTAAAACGGAAATTGGTCCGTCTAAATGACGTTTTTTGGCCTGATCTTCAACAGAGAATAGTTTCAGATCGATGAGACGCAACTAATCCTATAAAAATTTTCCTCAAAAGATTTACCGACCGTCATGCTACACATAGGAAACCGGAAGTAAAAAACAGCTAACCGCAACATTCGGCACACAGATTTTGTCGGAATCTTCTCATTTTTCAACCGTAGATGTATTTCAATATTTCGGTCATATCTTATTTCACGACACATTTGCATTTGAAGGATGAAGCAACGGTTTGACGACAGTGATACAAAATGGAAGCTGCTCATTTTTTGTTTTTTTTTTAAATCATAGCCGACGAAATAAAACCTAGTATTCGTCGGCTATTCTTTTGTCGTTTTCGGTAAAAAATAAAATATTTATTTTTAAAAAAAACTTATGCCCGACGAAATAATGACATTTTCGTCGGCCATTGTTCGTAAAATAATTATTTTTAAAAAACTTATGGCCGACGAAATAATTCATTATTCGTCGGCCATTGTTGCTATAGCCGACGAAATAATACATTTTTCGTCGGCTATTCTCAGAAAAAAAACCAAAAAAATCAGTGGTTTTACACCTCTCCTATTTCGATGTCCTGTTCACATATAACCAAAATTGAACATAAAAAACCAGAAACCCAACAGTCAACATATTTCAAATTTTTTTTTAAGGGGTTTGGAACCCAGCCTAGCTGGGAGGCTCATCCCCACGCCTGTTCATTAGAAATGAGTTGATTGCAAATCAAAGGATTACATCATTTAAATTACTTAATCCGTCGGATTGTAATCAGAATCATCGGATGAGTCTTCTTCGGTTTCTGAATTGCTCGATAGGGGTAATTTATGTCTTTCCTCACCACTAGAGTCCTCGTTAGTTTCTTCAGTTGGATCAACATCAACAAGCAGTGGCTCTTCACGTCGAATTCGCACCGGCGTGTCTAGGCGAATAAAAGAGGAGTCAGGAATACCGTTTGAGTTGGGCTCTTGATACGCGGTGCCCCCTTCCTCGTTCTCTTCAGCCACTCCAAGTGTAGACGCCCGGTAAATGTTGCGATGGTGGATAGTGTTGACTACTTTCCACGGGTCACCCTTGGCGAGATCATCAAGATAAAACACGTGTTTCACCCATGTGGCTAAAACGAAAGGGTCGTCCTCATACCATGATGTACTAGTGTTCACAGAACTTACGCCGTATTGATCGGTTTTCATGCTCTGCGGCCGTGTGTCAAACCATCTACACTTGAAAAGGTGCACTTTCATGCCTTCTCCGTAATGCAGTTCCACAACTGAATGGAGAACACCGTAATAGTCAACTCCACCATCCCCACCATGTGCCATAACCCCTGAATTTTGTGTTTTCAGTCTGCGGTCTCTGTCTTCACATCGAAATAACACACCATTCACCTTGCACGTCGCATAAACTTTTGAATAGACCGGCCTCCTCGTTAAAAGTCTGAGTTCGTGCGACCAGTTTGGGTGATTATCATTTGCAATAAGGTCCATCTGCAACCATCAGAATCAACTATAAATATGAATAAATATACACAATAATATATGAACACGTATAGAATAGTGTTAAAGGTACGTACCCAGCGGCCGAAATACTCTGCGAATGTCTGGTTGTGGTAATCGCGATCACCTGCTACTCCTTCACAGCGTAGATGTATGTCCTTCCAAAACTGAACTTCTGGACAGTTGATTAGTACCCACCAATGTGCAATGGCTACCTCATAATCTTTCAACTTGTAGGAATCTGGCATGTTTCCGCCGAGTACAACATCATCGGAGAGTATGGAAAGATTGAACTGTGACGGTACATCTTCCTGTATGCTTTCCTGTAACGCTCCGAAATACAGCTTCATGTAGGTGACGCACTCGTGCGCAATATATGCTTCAGCTATACATCCTTCAGGTGCGGATCTGTTTTGGACAAAACCACCGTATTGTCCAAGTTGCCTATAAATCAAGTTTTTAAAGTGTTATGATAATACATTAACACTATATCACATATATTGATGAGGAAATTAACATAAGGTGTAAAATACGTACCTTTCCATCGGATACATCCAAGTGAAGTGCACAGGACCGGTAAGCAACAACTGCCGAGGAAGATGAATCATGAGGTGAGGCATGATGTCGAAAAAATTTGGAGGAAATATCATCTCAAATTTACACATGATATGAACGATGTCTTGTTGCATTTCCCGGAGGTCAGATTTTCTCACTTCCCGTGTGCATACCTTCTGGAAAAATTTTGCCAACGCTACTAACGGCTCCACAACGTGACGGGGAAGGAACGGTCGAATGAAAACAGGGAAGAGACGTTGTAGCAAGATATGATTGTCATGACTTTTCAACCCGTACAGATTGTTGCATTGTCTGTTGACACACTTGGCTATATTTCCAGCAAAGCCTAAAGGATACTTGGCCCGACTTATCCAATGGAAAATTTCTGATTTATGCTCAGGCTTGACGGTGTAAGGAGCTTGAGGCATTTTTCTCTTCCCTTGTTTCAACCATAGTGGTTTTCTGATATTCATGTTTTGCAGATCAGTGCGAGCCGTAGGACCGTCTTTCGTCTTCCCCTCCAAGTTCAGCGTTGTGCCCACCACACTTTCAGAAACATTTTTTTCTATGTGCATAACGTCTAGGAAGTGACGGATCAGCAACTCACACCAGTACGGGAGTTCCCACAATATGCTCCTATGTGTCCAGAATTTGTACTCCTCAGGCCTTTCAGGTATTTCCGCTACAATATCGGGATGATTGCTGAGGGGCCCAAAATCGTACTCATTAAGTCTTGCTAAAATTTCTCTTCCTGTCCATCTTCTGGGAGCACGGCCGTGTTCTTCGGTTCCATCAAATGCGGCGGACTCGTAACGCCAGTGGTGATCCGCCGGAAGGAACACACGATGACCCATTCGGCATATCTTGTTGCAATGAGAGGTGCTCCCATAATCGCTGAGGCACTCTGGACAAGCCTTGTATCCCCTAACAACGCTGCCCGACAACATCCCATAAGCAGGAAAATCACTGATGGTACCAATAACCATGGCATGCATCTGGAACGTCTCCTGCTTGTACTTGTCAAAAGTGGGATGACCAACGTCCCACAATACCTTAAGCTCTTCAATCAATGGTCTCATATACACATCGAGACATTTTCCTGGGTAACCAGGCCCCGGAATCAACAACGTCAACATATTATATTCCTTCTTCATGCACATCCACGGAGGAAGGTTGTAAGGTACCAAAACCACCGGCCATATACTGTATGAAAGACTCATGGTGTCGAAAGGGTTGAACCCGTCAGTTGAGAGCCCGAGCCTGACGTTTCTGACATCTGACGCAAAATAAGGAAACTCATTGTTTATATGCTTCCAAGCCGCTCCGTCAGAGATGTGTGTCATGATATCTGCGTCTCCCGCGTCCCGCTCACCGTGCCACCTCATAGCTTTTGCGGTGGTTTCTGACATGTACAACCGCTCAAGCCTATCTCTCAACGGAAAATACCGAAGCACTTTCACAGGTTTCCTATTGCCTGCTCCCGTCAACTTATATCGGTCAGACTGACATATCGGACATGCGTCAAGGCTAGCAAGGTCATTCCCTTCTGCATCTTCACCCCAGAAGAGAACGCAGTCAAATGCGCATGCATGGATCTTAATGTAGGAAAGCCCTAGATCTTTGAGGATACTTCAGACCTGACGGTGATTGGTAGGATTACGATGACCCTCCTCCAACAACGAAGAAGTGTACTGTAGATATTCATCCACTTGCCTGATGCTCCCTTTTGTCTCGACTTTAATCCTCATTACCTCCATCACACTTTGAAGAACTGTCTTCTCAGAACTTGAAGACACAGGGGTCTGTTGCAATGCAATCAGTTTGTTGTACTTGTCAAAGGCAGCAGTGTTGACAACTTGTGGGAACGGCTGCACCGGGTCCTGCATATATTGTTCCCCACGTACACCGCTTTCAAAAGGAAACACGTCGTTGACGAATCCCATTGTTGGATCGTTGGATGTACTACTACTCCCCGCCTCAAAATACTGCCCATGATCATGCGATCCATCTAATGATGGCTCACCGTGATATATCCAACGTGTGTACTTCGGCCAAAACCCATTACTCTTTAGGTGCTCCCATACTGTCCTAATCGGAAATCGACACATATCACTGCGACACTTACATTTCTTGCACGGGCAATAATGGTAATTCCCCTTTGCATTTTCCTCGACGAACTGCATAAAATCCACAACTCCTGTAGTGTATCGTCGGTCATGCCTTGGAAGCGAAATCCAACTCTTATCTCGATCCATATATAGCCTGATAATAATATATATGTATAACTTTAATTAATAATAAATTAATTAACACATATATATTACAATATATGTTATTATCAACATCAACTCATATATATATATACCATTAATTAACAACCATTATTTAAGTTCATTACACTATCAACAACCATTAATTAATATATTAATTTATATATATTTTAACACTAATTAAAATAATATTATTAAATTAAAACACATAATTATACTCTAACTGAAAATCAACTCAACTACAACTCAAAATCAACATATATACATACATTCTAACACTAAAACAACAACAAAACAAAAAATCACTTACTATATCAAAATCACTAAAACTCAAAATCAACTCAACTAAAACTCAAAATCAACATATATACACATATACGTACCTATATATAGCTCCACAATGTAAGAGAGGACGGATTTCAACAATACCCACAGATTTTTCACTCTTTCTCCCGTTTTTTTTCAAATGAGCAGCTTCTGTCCAGATCTGAAAATATAAAGACTTATAGCCGACGAAATTGCCAACTTCGTCGGCCATTCTTCCAAAATTTGTATAGCCGACGAAAACTTTAATTCGTCGGCCATTATAGGAGTATAGTCGACGAAACATTTTTTTTAGGGACGACGGAAAAATTCGACGATTTTTCATTTTTACCGACGAAATAAAAAATCGTCGGCCATTCTATGAGAATGGCCGACGAAATTTTTTTTTTTGCGACGACAAAAATTTTCGTCGGCCATTCTTGGAAATAGCCGACGAAAAGAGTGTTTCGTCGGCCGTTTTTTTTTTTTCGTCGGCAAAGCCATATTTTCTTGTAGTGTTGGTGTCAGGGGGAGGAAGCGTTTTGACATGATCCCCCAGTATGGATTATTCTCTCGACCTACAAAGCCTTTGAGAATACCGTCATAGATTCAAAAAAAAAAAAATTAACAACTTTTTAAGAAACTCGGGAGAGTTCATCACTTGAGCAATATCCTGTAAAATAGATTGATTTTATGTGCCGAAAAAAAATATGAGATGACAATATGCGCATGTGCAATTTTTTTTTGAAACTAATAATGATGTTCAATGAAAGTGTTCGCGTCGGATTTCGCACCTGATGAACAGTCAACACGTGGGGGTAGCGGACGTAGATTTCAGTCCTTCAGCGATGTGCGCAAGCGTGCCAGTACTTTTGGGTTAAGTACAACCTCGGCACTGACGACCTCTGGCGAGCGCGTTCGTCTGCTCCCTACTACCTGACTTCTCGATCAAGCGACTGTTACGCGGGCGTTGACTAGGCCGGCGTAAAAGACTCGAACAGGACCTAATAAACTTTCTACTAGGATTTTCCTCCCAACCTATTGCAGATTGAGAAATCTTACTTCGATCCTGAGATACAAAGCAAAGCTTTAATCAAGACCGCGGGAAACAGTTTGCTTCCAACCTCTTGCAGATTGGCTTGCAGATTGTTTGTCGTCCAACCTCTTGCAGATTGGGTTTAGGTTTTGTTACCGGAATAACGACTCGATTTGCTACTGGTGTAGCGACTGACACTGGGTGCTTCAGCGAACACAGATACGACACAGGTTTGCAGCTCTGACCGGCGCAAGTGTGAAACTCTGTATGTATGGCGCGATTCGCGGCTCTGTACGTATAGTCCAGGTGTGCGACTCAGGTTGGTACATGTGTGCGGATGTGCGGATGCTGGAAGCGATAGGTCTTAGCGATGCTTTGACACGAATGCAAGGCACTTTTGACAGCCGCGACAAGTATACAGCGACCGATGCGGGCGTAAGGTTGCGGCAAGGTTGGAACGGTGGTTGTTTGCAGTTGGTGGAGGCAGTTCGCGTAAGAGATTGCTACTGCCACCGAAACTTGGTGCATGTCTGCGACTCTGAGTTTGGTGCAGGGAAGCGATAGGCGCGCTCCGGAGAGGCGTAGGGTTTGCGTTGCGCAAAGTTTTTGTGTGGAGGAGGCCCCTTTTTTCTCATACACCATGACTCATTTATATAGAGAATGCAAAACCTCAATACTTGTGTATCAAGCATAATAGATTCTGAGATCAACTAGGATTCAATTACCTTAAACCACATCTGATTCAGATTTCTGGAGGAATTCCAAATTTATTCCCAGAAGGAATACAATCTAAAATATATCAGATTATTCATTAATGAATAACCTCTTGGGCCTCGATCCATAATCTCGGGTAAATGTCAATTTGAGCCCAAACATTGCCCCCCAGCCTTTGAAATTGAGTAGCACAATGAAATTGATAAAGGTTAGAAAGCCCAATCCGAACCCACTTAAGATTCTGAAACGTCATGTCGTTTCCTCCCTGCCAAACAATGCGAACTTTATTCTTCTGAATCTCCTCAGCTCACAAAAAAACTCTTTCAGTTCCTTCTTAGTCTTGGCGAATGGGTTCATGGGCAAACCTCAGCAAGTCTGGCATCTAATAGGCCATCCGCTCAATAGATTTGCCCTTCACAAGATTGATCTCCATGCGTGGTTTAGACATATTGCTATGAGAAGACCGAAACGTCCTCACCAGCACTGGTCAACCTCTAAAGGTTGCCCCCCAAGTATTCAGAGCAATGGCGAATGAGGTAACAAACCCTTTACAGTTTGTCTTGCCATTGAGAAACTATCAAAACAAACCACTAACTAATTCATAATACTGTACGATGATGGGACCTCAATTGTTGTAACAAGTGCGCTTATTGCGACTGATACAACATCAACCCAGATCCCAACCGCTCAAGCATCAGCTTCTCAACCAAAAGAGAAAAGCTAGGATGGTTGTAGATGAAGACTTTAAAGCAGATGATGAAGATGCAACTCCAGAAAGCTTTAATCCTCCACCTTTCTGAAATACCACGGTCTGATATTTAGATGAAAACATCACTTGCTAATGTTCCTGCAAGTCCTTGCCACTCCTGAATCAGCGAATGACCCTGTGCTTACACCAATACCATCTGTTGGACAAGGCTCTACTAACCCAGTTGCTGTGAAGCAACCCTTATTGGTCCTTGATGGTCATTCATTGAAAGAAAATCTGAGAGATATTCCTTTTGGCGAGCCTGACTTCTACTGATGTTATTGTTCCATAGAGACTTATGATCTTAATCACTTGGAAGCCAGTCTGACCCTTCAGGTGGCGGATGCTGCTGAAGAACTCGCCAGTGGCAGAAAAACACTTGTATTGTCTTCCAAGGGTTGACTCGAGATCAAGCGAACCTCAATGAAACTCTTTCAGTTTTATTTTCACCAAAATTTAGGGTGAACAACTTCTGGCGGATGCAAGTGCAAGGTGAAAAATTCTGGCGGATGCAAGTGCAAGTCTTCTGATGTTGCCCTATGTTACCCCTTAGTTTACTTGGCTGTGGCGAGTATAAGGAATATGAAGCAAAGCCAATAAACTAAGTGATATTGCCCCCCAAACGAGAAATCTTAGGAAAAGGATTGCCCCCCAGCCTCAACCATAGCTAGTGGGTCTTCATATTCATCTACAAAGCAGTCTTTGGATTCTTGCAACAACTCAATTAGTTGTTGCCTCAGTTCTGATTCAAATTATTGGCTGATCCCAACTTCCATAGGCTCTTCAGTAGTGCCTAGACTAACTTTTTCCACTGGGTCATGTACCTTAGTCTTCGGATTTCTCTGAGAGGGGATCCCTCGTTTATCTCAGAAATCTCTAGAACCGCCGAAGCCGCAGCCGCTTCGTTGTTCAAGATATTGGTAGTATCTTGCAGGGTACCAACACCTATTGGGTTCTCAGGATTCTCCTCATCACCACAGAGGACCCCTGTCAGATCCTCAACAATAGGTATGCCGTCCCCGAATCTGAGGAGTAACTCATCTTCGAACATACCTCTACATGCAGCTGAGTTGTGTTGCTTGTACAACTGATGTTCTGGTTTGTTACAAGGAGGCATGGCTCGTGCGTATGGATTTGGATCTGCTATCTTAACGCTGGTCCCACTGGGCGTGCCAAAATGTTCGCTTCGGATTTCGCACTTGACGAACAGTCAACACGTGGGGGTGGCGGACGTAGATTCCAGTCCTTCAGCGATGTGCGCGAGTGTGCCAGTACTTTTGGGTTAAGTATAACCTCGGTGTGGACGATCTCTGGCGAGCGCGTTCGTATGCTCCTTACTACCTGACTTCTCGCTCAAGCGACTGTTACGCCAGCGTTGACTAGGCCGGCGTAAAAGGCTCGAACAAGACCTAATAAACTTTCTACTAGGATTTTCCTCCCAACCTATTGCAGATTGAGAAATCTTACTTCGATCCTGAGATGCAAAGTAGAGCTTTAATCAAGACCGCGAGAAACGGTTTGCTTCCAACCTCTTGCAGATTGGCTTGCAGATTGTTTGTTGTCCAACCTCTTGCAGATTGGGTTTAGGTTTTGTTACCGGAATAACGACTCGATTTTCTACTGGTGTAGCGACTGACACTGGGTGCTTCAGCGAACACAGATACGACACAGGTTTGCAGCTCTGACCGGCGCAAGTGTGAAACTCTGTATGTATGGCGCGATTCGCGGCTCTGTACGTATAGTCCAGGTGTGCGACTCAGGTTGGTACATGTGTGCGGATGTGCGGATGCTGGAAGCGATAGGTCTTAGCGATGCTTCGACACGAATGCAAGGCACTTTCGACAACCGCGGCAAGTATACAGGGACCAATGCGGGCGTAAGGTTGCGGCAAGGTTGGAACAGTGGTTGTTTGTTGTTGATGGAGGCAGTTCGCGTAAGAGATTGCTACTGCGACCGAAACTTGGTGCATGGCTACGACTCTGAGTTTGGTGCAGGGAAGCGATTGGCGCGCTCCGGAGAGGCGTAGGGTTTGCGTTGCGCAAAGTTTTTGTGTGGAGGAGGCTCCTTTTTTTCTCGTACACCATGACCCATTTATATAGAGAATGCAGAACCTCAATACTTGTTTATCAAGCATAATAGATTCTGAGATCAACTAGGATTCAATCTATTCCCAGAAGGAATACAATCTAGAATATATCAGATTATTCATTAATGAATAACTTCATGGGTCTCGATCCATAATCTCGGGTAAATGTCAATTTGGGCCCAAACAGAAAGATTGAAGATTTCTACTACACCTTTACGTACAACTCCCACTTAGGTTTTGTTTGAAGTGAAAAGTCAATTAAGCGGTGGGTGCTATTGCCACCCTATGAAATACTTTGTTGACTAACAATAGTTTTAGCTACAATAATCCAGTTTTACCCTCAATAATATAGAATTAAAAAATATATATGTATAAAGGAATTGAAAATAATAAAATAAATTAACAAAAAACGGCTTATTGAAGAAACGTTGTGGCCTTCGCAAAGTGTCTGTAAATCCCGGCCCTATCTCACTTTTCAAACAATTAGGGCTCGGCGCGGGCCGGGCCGAGTCCAAAATTACTAAAGCCCGACCTTCTCGGTCCGAGCCGAGCCGGGCTTTTTCCAAGTTGAGGACCAACCCGAGCCCGAGCCCGGCGGGCCGAGCCGGACTTTCGGGCTTTTTCGGGCCCAAAATAGAGGAGTCACCAACGAGGGAGGGATCGACAAGGAGGAGAGAGGAGGGGACCTGGAGCAGCTGGGGGGTGGCGCGCGACTGCCTTTGCTGCAAAGTTTATCATCTCTTGAGTCTCTTTCATTCCCCGGTTGCACTTCTGACAATCGATTTCCTCCCTATTGAATATTGGCAGAGCAGAGAGGCTGAGAGGATTGATGTTAGGGATTTTTTTAACATATATACCTAAAGTGCCGGGCCGGGCTTTCAGGCCCAGAAAAAATCAAACCCGAGCTCGGACCGACATGCACAATGTCGGGCCGGTCCTTACTCGGGCCGGTCTTTAAAATTTCAGGACTCGGCCTGTATCTGGTTTTTTTGGCCGAGCCGGGCCGGACTTTCGGTCTTTCAGGCCCAAAAGCCCAGCCCTACAAACAATTAAAGGACAGTATGTACGTATAAGCACTGACCCCAATTTCTATTCATCTCCTACTTTTTGTACAAACCAAACACATAAAACACTAGCATACGCTCGCACCAAGCTGATGAAATCCTATCATATTATTTATATCAGGTAATTATCCCATTTCGAAATTGTTTCAGTATGTTTACTCTCCTTATATGGTTTATTAAGTTAATTAGAGAAAATCTAAGGAGCCACCCGGATTTCCACCTTAAATCCCTTAAATCAGATTTTTTTTTAATTAATTTCAGTTTACCTACTCGAACTTTAGCTTAATTATTATTTCAGTCTCTATTCTTTTTATTTCATTAGGTACACCATTGTACTTCCTATATTAATCAACCGTTACCAATTTTGTAAATTCCGTCCAAACGATTTATCAATACCAAAGACTTTTCGGTACCCTTTGCCTACACCATATTACGATTATAAACAAGACTAAACAAATCATATAATCAAGTAGAACAATAGAAAACAAACAAAAACAAATCATATAGTAAATGTCAATTGACATCGATTGATTAATTTAGAAAACACACATCGATTGATTAATTTAGAAAACACAGGGGTGTAACTGATGAAATCAAAAGAATACGGATTGAAATGATGATTGGGTCAAAGTTCAAGTAGGTAAACTTAAATTAACTAATTTTTTTTTTTTACTTTTTTTTTCGTACGATAAGTCAACAATAATATTTACTATTCACTTTACTGTTTACCATTTACTAAATTAATTTTTTACTGTTTACTATTTACTTTTTACCGTTTTACTTAAATTTTTTTACCTTTCTTCAACCTCCGGCCTGCCGCTGATAGCAGCAGCGCCGCCGCCACCGCCACCGGCAGCTCCGCCACAGAGGCTAAAAAAACTCCAAATCATCCCAAATAAACTCAAAAGGATCGCCACCACCTCAGGACCTCATCCCCACTGCCTCTGCCGCCAAAAACCAACGCAGCAGCCGCATACGGCGGTTGAACACCTCAATCCCAAAATTCACCAAAAATTCATCCAATTCAATACCAAATTACACTTAATTTACTCATTTCAATGTTCTGAACTCAATGACAATCTCCAATTACATCAAAAACACTAATTACACAACCTCCACCGAATTCACAAAAAACCGTAGAAATTTCAAATCCTAAATTCTCTTTACCTGGTTCGAATTTGATCAATTGTCCCCCAAAATCAAGCCGAACCGTGGCCGGAGGAGAAAGTTTCCGATTCGACACAGTCAAACCTCCTCAGGCTTCCACCGGCTGAACGGCGGGGATTCGCCTTGAACCACTATCGCAGACTTGAAGAGGGAGGAGAGAGGAGTCGAACACAACCGGTGGCGGGCCGATCGGTGGCCGGATGGCGGAGAACCGAGGGCGAGGCCTGGGTCGATGGAGCTCGGGCCCGATTGTAGGAGAGAGAGAGAGAGAGAGAGAGAGAGAGAGAGAGAGAGGGAGAAAAATAAAAAGGAAAATATAAAAAGAAAGAAAAAGAATATTCCCTCCCATTTCTAAAATATTCCCCCCGTTTCTAGAAACTTCCGCCCCTGACTATTTATACTCGACCAGAACCAAAAAATTATCGTTTTTACATATAACTTTTTCATACGAACTCTCAATTAAACATGCTACGTGTTCACGAACTCGTTGTAACGACTTCCATCTTGTCGAAAAATAAAATTCTCACTCGGGTCAACTTATAAAATGTCAACCTTTAAAAATTCTGAATCGTTACAATTAAAGTAAAACTGTTAGGAGGTAATTTAAGGTTTGGGTCGTTACAATTCTCCCCTCCTTATAAAAATTTCGTCCTCAAAATTTACGTAACGGCCAAGAAGAAGGATTGGGGTACTAACGTCTCACTGCTCCTTCCGTTTCTCAGGTCCTGATACCTTATGATTTACCTCAATTCTGATAAAATTGAGCAATCACTTCAAATCTCTCTTGTCATCGTATGTGAACTATGCAATAATTCTGCAACCATTAATTCAACTGGATATGGACACCCAACTTCGGATGAACCTTCACCCTCATTCCAATCGCAACTCCCAAGGTGGAAGTCCTTCTTTACTTCAAGTCTAATCCATACACAATCAAATATTACTCCAAGTGTGCAGTATAATATCTCCCTTAATTTCCATTTAATTGATCATCACCTCTACATTACAAGTTTCTCATTCTTTATCCTCTTCAATTATCTCTTTGGTCTAAAGTGATCGTGAGCCATCTCTCCATGTCTACCAATGCAACATAGCTAAAAAAAACATAACCAAACCATGTGTAAACCATTACTGAAATTCTTAATTCCCGAAAATTACACCTGAAAATTTTGGCATAACCTTCCTTAAAAATGGACAACCTTACCTGTAGAAAATTTCAACTAACACTTCTCATAATAATCTACCCACTCTTGGAGCCATCAGCTCCCCAAAACACAACCACCGTCACAAAGCATAAAAACAAAAAATCTAAAGCTACAAGGTTCGTGATAAACGATTGCAGGGATAATACAACAAATCAAATCAACCCTTGCATTATACTACTCTTCAAAACCACAACCAACCACCCACTAGAAATAAGACATGGGTCATAACTTCTCAAATTAACCTCGCGAATATAATAAATCATAAAATACTTTTGGTCACAATAAATAGGTTTCGCAAGCTAACATAATTAACAATTTAAATCAAGCGATATAATCACCATCGGCCCACTTTCAAATATTTTCATCATAAAATATTTAGCCCCAGTAGTTCGAGAATTTATTAAATAACTGAAAGTCTCATAAAGACAACATTCCTGAAGACCAAATAAAAAATATTGATACGACCCGAACTTTGAGTTACATCCTGATAGTTTTTTCTTTTATTTTACGTTACGGGAATTGTTTTTACAATTCGAAAGTTATAAAAGTTGACTTTTAAATAAATTGACCTGACGGAGAATTTTATTTCTCGACGAGATAGAAGACGTTGAAACGAGTTCGTGGACATGTGCCACGTTTAATTTGGAGTTCGTGCGAAAAAGTTACGACGTAAAAATTGGAAATTTCCGTTTTTGGACGAGTATAAATAGCGAGGAATGAAATGTCCCAAAAACGAAAACTTTCCTTTTTTTTTTCTTTCTTTTCTTTTCCTTTTCTTTTCTTTTCTTCTCTTTCTCTCTCCCCGACTCGGCCCGAGCCCACCGACTACCGTCGCCCTTCCCCTTTCTCCGCCGTCCGGCCACCAAATGGCACGCCACCTGTGTCGATAGCTTCGTCTCGTCCTCCTCTTCAATTCTGTGATGGGGGCACGGTGAGTTTCACCATCTTTTGACCGCTTGCAGCTCAAGAAGGCTCGATTGTGTCGAGCTCAAAACGTTATACTCCGGCTACGGTTCAACCCGATTTTGGAGGACAATTGAAGGTCTCAACTTGTGCAAGAATTCCATGGAAGGAATTGATACAATTCGAACCAGGTAAAGAGAAATTAGGATTTGAAATTTCTAGGGTTTTTGTGAATTTGGTGGAGATTGAGTTATTGGTGTTTTTGATGCAATTGGAGGTTGTAATTGAATTCGCAGCATTGAAATGAGTCGATTAATGGTAGTTTGATATTTAATTGGTTGGTTTTTGCGGAATTTAGGGGTTTTACAGTTTAGGCCGCCGTATCGGTGATTAGTTCCCGAGGTGGTGGCGATTGTTTTGGGTTGATTTGTGATGAATTGGAGGTGTTTTGGCCACTGTGGTAGTGTTGCTGGCAGTGTGGCGGCGGTGCTACAGCTGCCGGTGGCTGAGTAAGAAGAAGAGTAAATAGTATTGGTAAAAAATGAAAAGTAAAACGGTAAAAGGTGAAAAGTAAACAGTAAACAGTAATACAGTAAATGATAAACAGTAAAAGAAAAAAGTAAACAGTAAAAGTAAATGGTAAATAGTAATTAGACTTTGACCATTTACTGTTTAACTTTGACTATTAATGTTTAACTTTGACTATTACTGTTTGACCTTAAAATTTTTACTGTGGACTTTCTGTAAAAAGAGTAAAAGCTGATTAAAAGGGTTTTACGACGAAATAATCAGTAAAAAAATGGATCGGACTCAAGATGGGTGTCTTGAGTAATTTTAGACGTAAATTGTTTCGGTATTTGAGACGTAACTCCAATACCGATAAGAAGAATTGAAATTGGGTTATTCGGGTGTGTGAGGACGTCCGTGGATTTAATTTTTATAATCTAATTCCGGGTGCTGAAATATCTTTTAAAAACGTCTCTATTACAAGTCGAGAAGTTACTCGACGTGACGAGAGCTCGGAATAGCGGCACGCTCGGCCGTATTGTGAGTGGATTTTATTTTAAATAAATGCATGCATAAATATTTTAATAAAATACAGTTTATTTTAAATAAATGATTTATGAAGCACGATAATTCATATGAATCATGAAAAGATCAATAAAAGGAATGTAATGAGACTTGGGTAAAGCCATTCGAAATTTGGATAAGGAGGTTCAAAAACATCTCTACATCGTAGCAAAGCTCAACTCTCCTTATGTCTTCTCGTCAAGGATCGGATCATGTTGGACCCTTCCATCATTCTTAACTTCCCAAAAACGCATGTGAGTGGATTTTATTTTAAATAAATGCATGCATAAATATTTTAATAAAATACAGTTTATTTTAAATAAATGATTTATGAAGCACGATAATTCATATGAATCATGAAAAGATCAATAAAAGGAATGTAATGAGACTTGGGTAAAGCCATTCGAAATTTGGATAAGGAGGTTCAAAAACATCTCTACATCGTAGCAAAGCTCAACTCTCCTTATGTCTTCTCGTCAAGGATCGGATCATGTTGGACCCTTCCATCATTCTTAACTTCCCAAAAACGTTTGTGAAATTGAACAAAGGTAAAAATTTAACAATATTAGACCTTCACATGCATACAAACTCCAAATTCAAAACACTTTTCAAGACTAGACTTAACAATTTTTTTTCTTTTGAAAACCAAACCGTGCCTAATATCTTTTCTCTGACTAAAATTTTTCTTTTTCTTTTTCTTTTCTTTTTCTGTCCGACACAATTTTTTCTCTTTTTCTTTTTATTAGGCACGGTACATTACAATTTTTCATACAATTTATAGCTAAGTCTACCCCACACTTGTTCTTCTTTATCATTTCATGTGAAAACTCCTTCTTAAATCAAGCTTTGCCAAAAAAATTGATCAAGGTCAATGTATAAGTATACTAAGCTCATCGAAAGTGTTTAAGGGCGATGAAAGAAAAGGTTAAAAGTAGCCTCAAAGGGGTTTACTAAGGTGTCCCACGACGGGCTCAAATAGGGCACATGTTTTATTTGGCTATGGTGGTAAACCTAAAAGATCGTTTTCAATCCCTTTCAAAATCAAAGTATTTTTTGATAAAAACGTTTTGAAAATCAACAAAAGTAAGTTCTAGCATTCTAGAGTTCATTAAAAAATTATGACACATAATCGTTGAATATGCAAAGAATAATGAGGTTCACATATATAGGCATGCTCGAAATTTTCAATTTTTCACTCATGAAGAAAGCAATTTGGCTCTAAAGCTCACATAGATTGTTATGGAAACAAATTAGCTAAAACATGCATTATTTATTAATCAACAAGTCCTACATGCCCCTACCAATGATCATTATCTATGAAACTCACAATTTTTAAAGTATGCACAACTATCATCTATGTATGAAAAGAGGAGAAAAACAACATTGATAATTTAGGGGCATCCTAAGACTCGAAACAAACAATTTAAACACTCTATTTTTGTAGTACAATTTTCTGAAATTTTTTGACTCAAAGAAAATAAAACTACGCTAAAATGTGGGTTGCACGTTTATCTATCTAGAAAACATAAAGGGAATACGTTATCTCACCCGACACTTAGAAAATTACATTGTCCTCAATGTAAGCCCAAAACGATAGTAAAGAATTTCCTAAGCATGCAATACTCTAACATATTCCAACATATTATCATAAACCAAAGAAAAAGAGAAGGGTTAGAAATTTCAAACTCTCGATGATGTCGCCTTCGTTTTTCTTTGGTCGAATTGGGTTGCCTCCCAATTAGCGCTTTAATTTTATAGTCCGTAGCTTAGACTTTTCACCTTGTGTGTTGCATATATTCCTCGTGGTCCAAAATATCTTATATCGACCTCTAGGAGAGCAAGAAGGTGCATGTTGCATGTGTCTTCCTTATCGGCAGCAGCGTTTGTGGTGCGCACAGGATGAGCAGGCTGCAAACCCCTCTCGGCATCCTTGCAGTTATCGGTAGTGTTGTGGGCAGGCTGCGCATAAGCTAGGCTTTTATCGGAGGAATGGGCAGCAGGGTCATCGCTTAGAGAATGCGTAAGGGCAGCAGTGCTCAACATTGTATCGGATACGGAAGGAGCAAGGCGCGCATGCTGGGCGCACTCTTCTCGGCAGGCATCCGGAGGCTGCGACAGGCGATCGCATCTCGTATCCTGAGACGAATTCGTATCCGTATCAGATACGGCAAATTTGGGCACAGGCGTATCGGATGGCGTATCCGATACATCAATTCTTGAGTCATATTGGTTTGGATACATGTCGGATACATCATCCAGACACGCAAATATAATGGTAGGATACGGGATGTCATGATGCGCGTCAGTATCGGCAATAGGGGCCTTTGTCCATGCATATGTGTTATGCGCTGGGGCTGGCGGCATAGGCATGCTGCATGTTGGTCTCGTCAGCGTATGTATCGACAGCAAGCACATGTGGTTGTGCGTCAGGCTGTCGGCTGGGGCTATCGGGAGAGGCTACGGATGCTGGAATTGGCACATCGACAGGCTGTTGGGCTTGTAAGTGCTCCTCGCGGCAGGTTGCATCGGGTGCAGCATTGGAAGCTGCAGCCGAGAAGGATGAGGCAGCAGAGTGATCAGCAGTGTTGGGGCAGAAGCAAGGCTGCACGGCTGCAGCTGCAGTAGTGGCCGGCTCCATGCCTGGCGGTGCATCCTACACTTCATGCTCTTCAATAGTATGCTCCTCGAATGAATCGTAGTACGGCTTGAGCCTATGTCCATTAACTTTGAATGCCGTATTCGATGTTGAGTTTTGAATTTCAATGGCGCCATGCGGAAATACTTTAGTCACAATGAATGGCCCAACCCATCTTGAGCGTAGCTTACCCGAAAAGAGTTTGAGTCGAGAATGAAACAAGAGAACATTTTGACCAACTTCAAACTTCTTTCGTCTAAGCATCTTGTCATGGAACACCTTGGTCTTTGCCTTGTAAATCTATGCGGCATCATATGCTTCATTACGTAATTGTTCAAGATCGTTGAGTTTAAGCTTTCTATGAAGGCCGACATTGTCAAGATCCATATTAAATTGTTTAGTTGAGTTTGACACATAATCAACCCCTAACAAAATGTAGAGGAAGTCCTTGCTTGATGGAAACGCCCCCATGAAGTCTATGCCCCAAACATCGAAGATTTCAACAACAATAGAAGTTAGAGGCATTTGCTCACATTTACCTATGTTTCCCATTCGTTGACACCGATCACAAGTCACACACGTCATATAAGTATCCTTGAATAATGTTGGCCAATAGAATCCACACTCAAGCACCTTCAACGCCATTTTCATGGGGCCGAAAATGTCCACCACAAGCTTCATTATGACAAAAAGCAAGAATATAATGATGCTCATTCTCCGGAACACACCTTCGTATCACTTGATCACTACATTGCTTCCATAAGTACGGATCATCCCAAAGGTAATGTCGTAACTCCTTCTTGATCCGTTCTCTTTGGTGGCTCGGCAAGGTGTGAGGAAGTTGCCGAGTTGCCAAATAGTTAGCAATATCGGCATAGCAAGGTACTTGTGTTGCATTGATCCGAAATAGTTGGTCATCCGGGAAACTTTCCACCAAGGGTAGCCGATCCTCCTCTTGTACAATTCGACTCAAGTGATCGGCCACTACATTTTCGCTTCCCTTTTTGTCTTTGATCTCTATGTCGAACTCTTGTAGCAAAAGAATCCAACGTATGAGCCTTGGTTTTACATCCTTCTTTGTCATAAGATAGCTCAAGGCGGCATGATCACTATAAATAATGACTTTGAGATTCAAAAGATATGATCGAAACTTTTCCAAAGTAAAAATTACCGCCAAGAGTTCTTTCTCTATTGTGGTGTAGTTGAGTTGAGCATCGTTGAGTGTCCTCGACGCATAGTAAATAGCATATGGCTTCTTCTCCTTTCTTTGGCTGAGCACAACCCCTAAAGCGAAGTCGGAGGCGTCACACATGAGCTCAAAATGGAGCTCCCAATCCGGCGGCACCATGATGGGGGCCGAACACAAGGCTTCCTTCAATCGGTCGAAGGCCCTCTCCCATGCCTCATTCCACTCAAACGGCACATCTTTTTGTAACAAGTTGCTCAACGGCTTTGCATCCTTGGAAAAGTCTTTGATAAATCGCGATAGAAATCAGTATGTCCAAGAAAGCTCCGCACGTCTCGCACGTTTCTAGGGCTCGGCAAGTGTTGAATTAAATCAACCTTGGCTTTGTCGACTTGTATGTCCTCCTCGGATATGATATGGCCGAGCACTATGCCTTGGTTCACTATGAAGTGACACTTCTCTCAATTAAGCACAAGGTTGGTCTCTACACACCTCTGAAGTATCTCCTCCAAGTTCTCTAAACATGAATCGCAGTCGCGTCCATATACGCTAAAGTTATCCATGAAGACCTCGATCTTATTTTCAATAAAGGCGGAGAAGATGTTGTACATACAGCATTGAAACGTACCGGGTGCATTACATAGTCCAAACGGCATCCTACTATAAGAAAAGGTGTCAAATAGACAACTGAAAGTAGTCTTCTCTTGATCATCCGGGTGTATGGCGATTTGATTGTATCTACTATATCCATCAAGAAAACAATAGAACTTGAGGCCGGCTGGCCTCTCTAGCATTTGATCCATGAATGACAAGGGCATGTGATCCTTTCTCGTTGTGGCATTGAGCTTTCTATAGTCGATACACATACAATGACCGGTTACTAGCCTTTGTGGTACAAGTTCATTCTTCTCATTCTTTACAACCGTTATACCACTTTTCTTTAGAACTACTTGCACGGGAGAAATCCACTTACTATCTAAAATTGGGTAGATGACGCCACAATCAAGAAGCTTGATAATTTCATCTTTAACGACTTTCATCATTGGCGGGTGGAGACGTCTTTGCCTTTCCGATGTAGGCTTCGCACATTTCTCTAGTAAGATACGATGAACACATGTTGTAGGGCTTATTCCCTTGATATCTGCCAAGGTCCAACCTATGGTGGTTTTTTATTTCTTAAGCACACAAATCAATTCAATTTCTTGCTTCTCACTAAGCGATAAAGACATAATAACCGATAAAGTATCTTTTTCTCCAAGATAAACATACTTTAAGTGACTAGGGAGTTCTTTTAGTTCTAACTTTGGGACCTCTTCCACACTTAGACGAAATTGAGTTGTGGCATTTGGAATTGACAAGAACGAACTATACTTCGATGGAGGGACTTCCTCAAGCTTAGCAGCCACCTCCCTTACGCTCGGCTCGAGCCAATCTTGCTCCTCTTCACTCGTTCGCTCTCCCATCTTGTCAAATCCAACCCCTTACTCGATCGCTAGTTGCTATGCATCAAGCGAGGTCGACATAACTTGGTCGACCTCCTCCAAAATGTCACTAGCTTGGCACTCCTTTAAATCGGCAATAGGATATTTCATGGCATCAAAAACATTGAACTTTATCACCTCACCGTCAAACTCCATTGTCAAATTGCCCTCGGCCACATCGATCTTGGTGTATGCCGTCCTCGTGAATGGCCGACCCAATAGTAGTTACGTGTTATTGACCGGCGAGTCTTCCATCTCTACAACATAGAAATCGGCTGGAAAGATCAATTGGTTCACTTGCACAAGCACGTCTTCAACATAGCCCTTCGGATATTTTCTTGAGCAATCCGCTAGTTGTATGATGACATTGTCTTTCTTAAGAGGTTCTATGCTCAGCGTTTGATAAACATTGAGAGGCATGACATTAATCGTCGTTCCCAAATCTAGCATGACATCGTCGAAGAGAGTGTTGTCAATCACACAAGGCATTTTGAAGCTTCTCCGATCTTTCATCTTTGGTGGCAACTTCCTTTGAATAACGGCCGACACCGTTTCACTCATCGTCACCACACGAGTCTCCCTTGTATGCCTCCTTGCCGTGCATAGCTCTTTAAGGAACTTTTCATACTTAGGTACTTGCTTAATGCATTCCAACAAATGGATGTTGACTTGCACTTTCCGGAATACCTCCAACACTTCCTCGTCAGACCTATCCTTTTTCGATCTTGCAAAGCGCGAAGGGAATGGAATGCTTGAGTTCGGCATCCCTCCCATTTGCACTTGGCTCGACACACACTCCTTCTTTGAAGTTGCGGGATCGTTTTCAGCTTTGTTGCGCAGCCCCTCTCTCTCAGCAGCAGCTCTTCCAGACGCTTCCTTCTCGGCAGCCTTCTTCTTCTCGGCAGTATGCTGGTTCGGCTGCTCGGCAGCTCCTCTCTCGGCCTCGCTGCTGCCAGCAATTGCAGGTCCGTCAGCAGCTTCCTCTCCTTCAATCACGTCGAGTGGCATGCTCGACTTCTTAGGGCTCCTTGGAAGCAACAACTCCCTTCCGCTACAAGTTTTGATCACCTTAGCTTGCTCGTTTCTCGGATTTGGAATTGTATTGCTAGACAACTTCTCTTGCTTGGTAAATGTTCCCATGAAGTCCACAACTTGCCCCATTTGAGTCTTGAGCTCGCCTATGTCCTTCAAGTGGTTTTGTTGCCCTGCAAGCAATGCTTGAGTAGCACTCGAAAGAGATTGAATCAAAGCATCGTAGTTAGGATTACTCGATCCACTTTGAGGTTGGCTCGGCATAAGATGGTTCGGTTGAAACTGTGCTTGGCTCGGCTACCCTCCTTGGTTCGGTTGAAACTATGGCTGTGGCACAAAGGGTGCCCTTGGTTAATAGGGGGCGGCAGCCTCTTGGCTCAGCTGCATTGGTCGTCTAAGTACGTTGTCATTATTCGACCACCTAAAGTTTGGATGATCGTTAAACCTCAGATTGAAATTTCCGTACCTTTGGCCTCCTTGGAAACTAATGGCATTGCACTCCTCTACTCCCTCATTAGATGCAAGTTGAGGGCATAGCTCGGTGACATGGTTCTTGGTGCACACGCCACAAACTAAGGCACGCTTCCCCTTCATCATACTACTCACCAAGTCGGCAAGCTTGTGAACTTTCTCCTCCAACTTTGAGCTTGAGGACGTTTCATATACCTTCTCGCTCCTCACGACATTGTTGCATGCCATGCCAAATTGTTGGTTGTTCAAAGCTTGATTGATCTTCCACTAATTTGCTTGATCTTCCAATGAGAACGGAATAGCCTTCATCTTGAAGTGTTGTAAATCGGTCCCTCTTGGACACATAGACTCGATGGTGAAGTTGAACCATTGTAAATGCTTGTTAGGAAACTCACTTGGAAATCCATAAAATGACTTAAGTTTGTGGAGGAATCAACTCCTCAATTCTATCTCACCGGTCTTGTCGGCCTCCAAAGGAGGGTAAGTGATGTTAGAGGGTGCGGCTCCTCCTCCTCCGGTGACATAACCATTTTGAACTCTAATCGAAGGCATTCTCGGTGGCTCAACAATAGGCTCGGCAAAGGCTTCGAATTCGGGACCTTGAAGATCACACGATGACGAGATGATGGAAGGAGAGCTCGGACTAGATGAGGCCAAACTGTGTGGTGGTGATGCCGAGCTGGATGATGTTTCGGACGGTGGTAACGGTGCAACAACGACGATGGCGAGCTCTTGGTTCAAACGTTGCAATCGACCTTGATGATCTCGTATCCAAAGATTAGACTCGGACATGCACTATTATGAAATTTGTAACATTTAAACAAGTTAGAACCATCGTAAAGAAATAAAAAGTAAGAATATACATCATTATAAGCCACGGCATTGGCGATTACAAAACAAGTTTCAAACAATGTTACACATATACACACAATCGGCAAAATATCATACAATCGGCAAGAAGAATGAAAGTGACGGAAGTTTCATGGTGACGAAAATTTTTCTAAGTTTAATTGCTTTTAAATTTTGTTCTAACTCTTAAGGTACGTGGAGCAGAGGAAATAATGGTGCAATGGACTGATGCAGCTCCCGGTAGTATCATGCTTTATCCGATATACCTCAAGAGTTTGAACCACACAAAACGTTTTCTTTTAAGTATAAAAGACCACTCATGTCAAATCTATCTCAAGTTTCGAAGCTAGGTGGACATACGGCCTAGGTAATATCGACAAGCCACAATCGTTTCGTGGTCTCAAAAGGCTAGCATGTATCATACGAAAGTAGCTCAAGGCAAGACTCATTTATTGGTTCCACGGAGGACAAGTGATACGACCCGAATCTTGAGTTATCTTTTGACCGTTTTATCTTTTATTTTTACGTTCCGAGAAATTGTTGTTACGATTCGAACGTTCTAAATGTTGACTTTTAATTAAGTTGACCCGACTAAGAATTATATTTCTCGACGAGATAGAAAACGTTGAAACGAATTCGTAAACATGGTGTGAACCGAAGCTCGCATGCAATAATAACCCTACAATCGTTAGTAGTATAGAATAAGTAGGGATCGTTCTAGGCCGGGGATTAAGGGTACCTGAGATATGAAATTGTTAGAAACAAACATATTCACAAATATTCACAAAACGTCACATATATGGGGGATATATTTGGATCGGCAACAATAGAAAACAGAAAAATAAAATCCTAGATCTAATATTCACAAGTTTGATCATCATCTCTCACGCATCACATAACACAAAACACACTTTAACACAAAGATTCGCATGCAAGAAAGTAAGAGACAAGTATTCATGCATCTTAGACTTAATCAATTTCGACTACAATTAGAGCGATTAGCCTTTTAACCAATTGTAAGACATCTAATGTTTTAAGATCATGCTATTCGCCTTCGATCCTAAAGTTTATGCTAAACCGGTTTTACACGTTTCAACATTGAAGCACAAGAGTCTAAATCGAAAACAAGCAAACAAGTAAGGTCGTCAATCTTCTTATTTAACTCGCAAGTTCTAAGGTTCTTTAGATCTAGGGGAGCAACACAGTCAAGAAAACTCAACTCGTATAACTTAATCATATTACTCAATCATGTGAAATCTAGCACTTAGAATTACATGCAAACAACAAATGCTTAAACAAGACTAGTGTGTCGATTTTTGTGCCCTAACCTTAGATTACTAATCGATTTTAAATCTAAATCATGCATCAAATACCTACTGCTCTAATTATCAAACACACGAAATCCAAGAATTAAAGATTGCAAGATTCATCACATAAATTCCAACAACAATTGCAATTCAAGTTCATCATACAATACCAAACGAAAACAAAGTATTTTTATAACAATACATGTGACTAAACCGAAATTAAAAACATAAGTCATAGGGATGGATCACACTTTAGAAACCTTGGAGAGCTTCGTCTTGGTGTGGTGGAAGAGAATCGGCAGCAGCTAGGCTAGGGTTTGGGAACGGTGGTGATTGATGGTGGTGGAATCGGTGACTAGATGTTTTAGGGTTTCGGCTTAGAACTTTGGGTAGAAAATTTGGTAGAGTTTTGGCTAGTGCTTTGCAAGAGATGAGATGATTTTTTCTGAATAAGAGATGGCTATATATAGAGGAATAGGGGTGAGAGGCTGCCGGCCACAAGAATGCAAAAGGTAGGTTTTGGTTTTCCTACTAGGTTTATGTTTCCTTGTTGAATAAATATTTGCATTCTTGATTTTCTTTTTCTGATTTTTCTTCAAGGCTTGGGCTGCACATCTTCATGGACTTCTTGTATGATCTTGGACTTCAATTGATAGGTCTTGATCCACTGAAAATGCCCCACAATGCCGGCAGCACACAGAGGCAGCAATCTGCCAGAATCGGCAGCTTCTCCTAGAGTGACTAGGAGAACTTGTTTCTTCATGCTTTTCTTCAATGCCATGGCCTAGTGTCTTCCTCTTCCCTTCATAAAGCTTGGACCATCTTCACATATGCATTTGTGCACCATTTGGTCCATTAAAAACAGAAAACACAAAAAGGGGGCAGTAGGTTCCTGGAATCGGCAGATTTGACCTTGTTGTAGTAATTCCGGCTTATCTTCCTCCGTGGAGCTCCGATTGATGCGATTCCAAGTCTCACGTAAACTAGACACATAGGGCCATCTCCCCATAAAACAGTTTGACCAAATTCCTTGCAAGCCGTCGGGAATGATTTTTCGAAGTTGGGACACAGTCCCAGGAAAATCCTGTAAGCCCCTGGATTGGAATGTTCGGACTGCCCTTTTGCAGCCAAGTTTTGGGTGACTTCCCGAACTCCGAATGATCTGAAATTTTAACACAACATTCCTCAACATATGAATATGAAGCACACAAGATTTCATGGAATTCGGACAAGGATAGGTCATACTTTTGCACATCTCAAAATCACGAAAAAGACACATTTTGCAATATTTTCCAGATTTCTCAAACTTAGTCATTTTTCGGATTCTTAACCATTTTTCACAAAACTCTACCAAAATTGACACTAACTATATTATGACTCTATCTTAGACAAATAAGGGTTAAACAAAACATAAATGAGGGCATAAACATATAATATCATCGCACATTGTGCTCCTATCAAAACATATGGCACGTTCGATTTGGAGTTCATGTGGAAAACTTAGGACGTAAAAACCTGAAACTTGCCGTTTTTGGACAAGTATAAATAGCGGAAAGGAAATTTCCCGAAAAAGGAAAAGTTTCCTTTTTCTTCTTTTTCCTTTCTTTTCTTTTTCTTCTTTTTTTTTCTCTCTTCCTCCTCGCGACTCTGCCCGAGCCCCCGACCCAGCACCGTCCTCCTCTTCCCTCCATCGTCCGGCCACCGATGGCCGAGCCACCGGTCCCGTTTGGACCGCCTCCTCCTCCTCGTCTTCTCTGTGGCAGCGGTGCGGCGTGAAACGCCGCTGTTGGGCCGTGCGATGCCCGAGTCTGATCGCCCCCGATCGGACAGAGCTCCCTCCTTCGACCATGGTTAGGTCCAATTTTTAGGGGGAATTGAAGATATCGACTTGTGCAACAAGTCCAAGGAAGGAATCGAACTAATTCGAGCCAGGTAAGGAGAAATTAGAGATTGAAATTTCTAGGGTTTTTGTGAATTCGATGGAGATTGTGATTTTGATGTTTTTGGTGTAATTGGAGGTCGAATTAGTGTTGAGGATGTTGTGAGGAGTTATTTGGGTGTTGTTTGATGTTCGATTGGGTGATTTTTAGTGAGTTTTGAATTTGGGAGAGAACCGGACGCTGTGTCGGCCGCCGCAAAGGTTGCTTTTGGCGGTAGAGACGGCGGCAACGAGGTCCTGAGGTGGTGGCGATGATGTTGGGGTTGATTTGGGTGAATTGGAGGTGTTATGACCTCGGAAAAAGTTGAATAGTGAAACAGTAAAAAGGTTAAAGTAAAACTGTAAAAAAGTAAAAAAAAATGTAAAACAGTCAAAAGTAAATGGTAAACAGTTAAAGTAAATGGTAAATAGTGAATCTGACTTTGACCATTTACTGTTGACTTTCCAAATTACTGTTTGACCAGTAATTTTTACTATCGACTTTCCGTAAAAAGGTTAAAAGCTGATTAAAAAGGTTTTTCGATGAAATAATTAGTAAAGGAATGGATCAGACTCAGGATGGGTGTCCTGAGTAATTTTGGGACGTAAATTGTTTCGGTATTTGAGACGAAATTCCAATACCGATAACTAGAATTTGAAATTTGGACATTTTGGGCGAGTGAGGACGTCCGTAAATTTAACGTTTATACTAAATTCCAAAGTCCTCAATATTTATAGTTACGTCTTTGTTTCAAGTCGAGAAGTTACTCGACGGGACGAGATCGCGGATTAGCGGCACCCTCGGCCGTACAGTGAGTGGATTTTCATTTTAAATAAATACATGCATAATTATTTTAATGAAATGCAGTTTATTTTAAATAAATGATTTGAGAAGCATGAGAATTCATATAATTAAAATGAAATGATATTTAAAGAAATATATGGTTTTGGGGTTATGCTTTTACTACTATTTTAGTAGTATGTGATTTTATCCGGAAATGAGGTTTCCGGAAATAGCATGTTTTAATTATTCATAATTGATCATGCTGAATAAGTTTTAATTGTATTTAAATGAAAGGACCGGAAATGAGATTTTCGGAGATTTTATGCTTTCGATATTTGTGATTTTTCCGACATGTGAGACATGTCGATGTTACATATATAAGTTTTCGATATTATTTTACGGCATGTTGGTTATGCCGGATATATATGTATATTTTTGAGGCTATTATACTATTTATGATTATTATTAGCCTCAGAGTTGCGGTCGGAGACCGTACTGTTCGCGTTATATAAGGGGAAGCATGTTTTCGGTTTTGTTTTCGGATTTTCACCATATTAGGATCCAGATAGATATTGATGCTAGCTACCTTAGTCGCCTGATCTCATGCGAGGTGACGACTTGACCATATAGGTCAGATTCACGCTCGATGGTCGACGTGTTCAGGCATAGCGTGGGACGCTATAGAGAGTCTTGGAGGCTCGACTCTTAGTCTTGGAGGCTACTATTAAATGGTGGTAATGACGTTCCCCTATTCTATTATATGACCAATGTGATTCGTCATGATTTTTATATTATGTGGTTTTCGGGAATATTTTTTCTATGAGACCTTCTGATTTAATAAATTCCCGAACCAGCGGGGCTGGGGTTTTTATGTGACCAATGGGATTGGTCGAGAAACATTATGAATTGATTTTCAAAAGTATATTGTTTTGAATATATATAAACAAAATAATTATTTGTTTATTTGATTATATCAGCGGGGCTGATTTTTAAATATGATTTTCTTAAAATATGGAACATTTTATTAAATGCATGCACTGTAGTTTTATTTCTAAAACTTTGGGAAAGTAATATGATACTTTCATTTAAAGTACTATATTAAATCATTTTATTTTTATCCACTCACTCTAACGTTTTTAATTTACTTTCCCCTGGGCCCTTCGGTTTAAATTGCCCAGTTGCAGACTAGTTTATTTGAGGTCAAGGGTACTCAGAGTTGAGGCATAATCGTCGTCTTTGCTTCCGCTTGGTAGGATCTATCGATCCTTTTACTTTTTGATTTTTATCCTCAGTTTCTTATTTAGATTGCTCTGATAACCTGTGATTAAATTAAAAGTGATTTTGTATTTGTTTTGTGGAAGTTGTTTGACTTATTTTTGGGGGAGCATGTGGCTTCGGGAGTCAGGATGGTTATTGTAGAAGTGCTTTCATTTTATTTGACAGGTTTGGGTTGTCCATTTTAAGAGAGGTCATGCCGATTTTTTGGTAAAATCTCTCTTAAGGTGGTCCCCGCAGGGCCTATCCGGGTTTCAGGATGAAATCTGGTTCGGGTCCTGTCAACAAGTCCCTTATTGATCCCTTCACTGAGAAGAATGATCAGTCTATGGGCCTCTGAGATATAGTTTTACAAACCTCGATACTAAGTCGGGACAACACACACTAATAGGCAAACATTTATGCCCCTTATTCAGTTAAGAACAATTGTGTTGTCAGTACCACAAGTGTCAATAAAAGCCGCCCTCAACCTCATGAAACCTCGAAAGATAACTTGAAGGGTTAAGGCTAAAATTAACAAAACTGACCTTGCCTATTCCTCTTCCCCTCAAAACTCGAAACAAACTCAACACAAACAATCTTTTACACTTCCTAGCAATTTAAACTAAGTTATTACAAGCATACATTCATCATACATCATGTAACTTTCAAAATTTAAACTCAACATGCAGAAACATATTTCTACTTTACAAATCTCAAAAATCGAAAATTACTCTACTTTTACAACTTTACACGAAAATTTCCAGCAACTTTATATAGAACATTCACACAAATCAAGCTTTTATAATCCCCGGCAACGGCGCCAAAAACTGACGAGTTGCCTAAGCAACACGCAAATAATAACCCTATAAGAAACGTTAGTGGTATAGCAATAAGTAGGGAACGTTCTAGTTGGGGATTAAGGGAACCAGAAACTTGAGAATGTAAGACAAAACACACATATATATACATCACAATTTTCACTTTAGGGGATGAAAAGGGATCGGCAGCAAGCTGCCCCTAAAACTAAGGTACAAGAAATAAAATCCTAAATTTACTATATACAAGTGATCAACATCTTTCCACACAAAGCTTAGCACACAAGCAATCAAAACACATAACAATTTGACAAATAGAGGACCTGGCAATAACATTAAACTGTTCTAGACTCGACTTAGTTCCAACCTAATTAGTTCATTCGCGGTTTACTAATCGATTTAAGACTTCACAAGTACTTATGATCTAGCTTCGCGCATAAAACCCTAATCTTTATGCTAACCAATTTTAATGACACTTCACGTAGACACTAAAACCAATTAACACTTAAGCATATAAGTCTTTTTATAGTCGGATACAAGTTAACATGCAAGACGTCACTCTTCATATTAGACAAGTAAAATTCTTTAAACTACTCTAACCCTAAGAAACAACACAAATCAAGACAACTTTGCGCTAATCTTAATCTATGTTTATTTTGGTAGATGAATTCAACACTTAGACAACAATTATGGCCTTTCAATTGTACCTTAATATCTCTTTCAGTTGCACACGAGTTCAAAGAATTAACTAAGAAAAATTTAAAACCAAATTAACACGCTTGCCGAACCTAAACCTATCTTTTTGTTACATATTTTCTTTACTCTTTAACATGCAATCCGTATTTTAACTTTCAAAAACCACAAGAACAGTTGAAACATGAATTGAACATACAAATCATAAAACCAAAACTCGAATTGTTTTACACATAGACATGTAATTCAAAACAAAAAATTCATACAAGTCTCACAAACAAAACTTAGCATAACTACACAAAAATATTACAAACCAAAATAGAGATGAGATGAGATGGATCACACTTTGTAGACACCTTGAAGAGAGGATGCAAACGTGATGGACTATGCTTGGATGAAGGCTGGATAGAGGGTATGGAATCGGTAGAAACTTTGGGATGGTGGTGATGGTTTTCAGCTTGTGTTTTGTGTATGATTTTTGAGTGAATTTTGGTAGAGCTTTAAGGCTTTGCTTTGGCTTAAGATGTGATGATTTTTCTGTAGGAGAACTGCTTCTATATATAGGGGAACATTCGGCAGAAACCTAGGGTTTTTCCTTGTTCAAAACGGGATAGAAATCTTCATTAAATAAGGTTTCCCAATCCGAGTTGGAATACGCTTTTTTCTCCCTTTTTGAACTAGGGAACTTTATATTGGCCGGCCTAGGGTTACTCCACACGTCTAGGACACGCTTAGGAAGCTTCTAGGGCATTGCATAGCATTTGGAAACAGCTTGGAAATCGATTGGAAGCGCTACAGCCCTTGAAACTCCGTACCGGCAGAAATCTTGTTGCTCTCGGGTGCAGACCTTGCCAGTATCGAATACTGGCAAGGCGTCTCGGCAGGACACTTGCGCTGGCGTGTGCTGGCGTGCGGCAACTTTCTCGGCAGGCTTCGCATAGGCGTACAAGAAATGTGCGCATGCTTGACAGGTTGGCGAGGCTTTTGGGCAGCAGCGGCAAGCAAGGCATCGCGACGGTAGGCTGCAGCGAGGGCTGCATGCATATGTTGTGGGCGCCCCTATCAGATACGTGATGCCGGTATCCGATACGTGGTGTCATATGTCAAAACTTCGACGGACACGCCTTGGATACGCCTTCGAATACGTCTGGGCTTGTATTGGATACGAGTCGGACACGTGATTCCCATGTCTGATACATCTCGGCAGCTTGGTGCCTTGGCTGCTCGGCTGCGCTGCGCGCACATGGCTTGCGAGTGTCCGATACTTGCTTTTCTTCTCGGCAGATTTGACATTTGTGTCTTCAATCAAGCATAACTTCCTCTATAAAATATCTATTGGTGTGATTCTAAATTCTGTCGAAACTAGACTCAGAGATCTCTCCATGCATATATGGCATGTCATCTAGTTCCAAATGAGTTGTTCTGGAGAAATTCTGGAAGTTGAGTAATGTTCCCAGAAAATTCCTGGAACTTGTTGTATCCGAATTTGCATAGCAATTTCCAGTAGCTTCTTCAGCTCTAATTACTCAAACTCTTTCCATTGCTCGATCATACATGTGTGTACTGTTCATTAGAGAAGAAAAACTCATCAAAAGCAAAATGGAAACTTTACAGATTTAACAAAACATAAAATGACTTCGATTTTCATCACTTTGTTAATTTTCTGTAAATTTCCAGTTTTTAAGCACATTTTTGCAAAACTATACCAAACATTCACTATTCTATATTTTGACTCGATCTTAGATAAATAAGGGCTAAGCTAAATATAAACGAAGGCATAAATATATTAATATTGTAGCACTTTGGGCTCCTATCAGCACCCCTGACTATTTATACTCGACCAAAACTAAAAAATTATCGATTTTCCATCATAACTTTTTCATACGAACTGCCAATTAAACATGCTACGTGTCCACAAACTCATTGTAACGACCTTCATCTCGTCGAGAAATAAAATTCTCACTCAGATCAACTTACAAAAAGTCAAGGTTTGAAAATTCTGAATCGTAAAAATTAAAGTAAAACTGTTAGAAGGTAATTTAAGGTTCAGGTCGTTACAGAAAAACCATATTTTATAGAGAAACAAGTAAGACTCTATTGGAATTTAGCAAAATTACATATATCGATCCGCCTATGCGAGGCTGTCAGATAAAGAACCGCATAATGTTATTCCCAGCGTCCTAATACCCGCCCCAAGATTTTATGGTTTCCGAATATGCATGGTTCCTAGATCATGTTATATTATGCCAACCATAGTTATTAAAATTGGTAAATTCCTTTTATAGAACCTGACGTATGACCAATTGGACACTTTATTACCAAATGTTTCAAATAAGACTGTATTATACTTGAAGTTAAGGTTTATGTGACACTATGGTACTTATGTTGACTTCTTTGTTAAATATTATGAGTAAAATACATATTTAGGTATTATTTATAGCAATAATATAAAAAGCATGAGTGTCATGTACCCAAGATTATTGGTTATTACCTTGACATTCATCATTTTTTTTTATCTTTTTGGAGAAAATAAATACGAACTAATTTTCTGTCAAAAGATAAAAACATGAATTAAACTTTAGGTTCTATTGAAGATGAAATAATTGGAATTTTGTTTAAGAGATCTAGTATTTGTGAATTGAATATTTATGATAATACATTTGGTTAATTAGATATACTTCCGCGGAGTAATCTTGAAAGTATCTACATCACCACGATTAAGTTTAAGAAATTCAGAATTCACTTATGTTTTCAACATAACTCAAAAAGTTAGGAAATGCATGTTTTTTTTATTACCATAAATAATAAAAAAAATGTTAATTATACCCCTTATATTTAACTAAAAAGTCAACATAATTACCAAAGTGTCACATAAACCTAATTTTAGATTCCAAACTGTTCTCTTTGAAACATTAAGTATCAAAGTGTCCAATTGGCCATACGTTTGGTACCATAAGTGGAATTTACCCTTATGCAACGTGTATGGTACATAATACGTACATTTGAGATTATTCACACAATTTAAGTAATAGTTCGGAGAAGTCCGACATAGCAAATTAATTAATTTCAAATTTAAAATATGTTAATTTGGGTTCATTTTGGTTAAGTAATACGTGCAAAATACGGAAAAAAATTAATTAAAACTTTTGTGTAATATATCAACACACGGGAAATTTAATAAATCTCTTTCAACATAATGAGCTAGTATTAACAAAGGTGCCAACTGATAACCAACAAAATTCACAGTGGCCAACCGTGGTTAAAGTTTAAGATCCCTAATCAGGTTAGTATCTTAGTCGAGTGTGTGGTCGTGACCAACTTGCCTACCCTATAAATACCCGAACTGTGGCACCTCTGCTTTCACCCCATTTAGGATTTTGGCCATGGAATTGCTATGGAATTTCCTTAACAACTCACCTGAACATGCCGTTCCGTCTCCTTGAGAACGGCATGTTAATACGGAGGTTAGCCTCTCTATTTCTTTGTTATTTTATCCTATCAATATCACTTTGAATTCATGATAATGATATTTATATATACATGCAATATGTGTAAGTAATATGGATTTTATGTGATGTGTTTTGGCGCAGACACTGATGGTCTTCTACAGAAACACAATTGATGAAACTGTTGTATATGATTTGAGGCCTCAGGTTTACCTCGGGGGAGGTTTGTATAACCTCAACATCCTCTGGCAACAAATGACCTGCGATACAATTTGTTCTCCAATAATTCCTATGTCCATCAATATCAACATGATCAAGACCCTTTTATTCTTATGTCTTCAAACTGTAGCGCCACCACCGCCGCCGCCGGAGAAACGGTCATTCATGTCATCATGCCGGAACTACCCGCTCACTGCCCCATATGTGGTGACCCTTTATTTACTTTTGATTAATAAGTTGGGACTTCATACAGTAGGTTCCCCTTAAGTATGATTCTAGCTATTTCAATTCTTAATAATTTGCTCTCGTGCAAAGCATGAACTGAGTTACCAGTGTACGTACTGATTGGTCCGATTGAATGTATGAATAATCGAGCCAAAAGGCTTATAAGCATTTCTCGAGCTGGCTAGCCTACTTGCTTCAGTCACCTTCTTCTCCTTCTCTAAAATTAATGACATGCAAAAATATCACTGATTTGGAAAAGAAAAATTACTAAAGACTTCTGTAATTGTGCTCCACACATTCATCCTATTTAAGAATAATTTTCATTGTATTTTTGCTTTACTTTTCACAAGTACTGAGTTACCTTTAGTGGAAGCTAAAATCAATTCATCTGGCCAAAATTTTATTTTAAGCATATATTGCTGCTAATTAATTGTTCTTTCCTTTATTTATATACTATTTTCTGATATTTTTTGGCTAGAGTCCCTATAATTAAAATAAATGTATAATATTAATTAATATTGCATATATATGTCCTTGAACTTCCATTTCTCATTCAACTACGAAAAAAACTTGCGTCCATACCAGTATCGATGACTGTATCTATACTATATATCCGGTTTGGCTCCATCACAGCTTGTCACATGTTATTAGAATTTATCTTTTTATTTTCTAATTTTAAGAAGATTATTTTGTTCTTAAAAGTAAAAACCCATAGGAATGTGGAAAAAAAAGAAAAACACGGGCGTCTGGGACTTTGCGCTCTCTCTTTCTCGTACCGTCCTCTCATTCCTCCATGATACCCACGAATCAGCCAATACTAGCTCGATACTTTCTCTTCAATTATTTTTTTTCTCTGTTTCAATGCTACGAGCTATCACAATCTTATTATTTGATTCAAACCTGTGAAACAGAATAAGGTCTTTGAGCTTTTTCCTCAGTCGACTTCTACATCAACAAGATTCATTCCCTATTAAGTGTAAGACTTCCCTAGACTTAATCCCACAAATGCTCAGATTTGAAGCAAAAGAATATTCTCAAGGTTGATAAAAACAAGAATATAATCTCCTGCCGATCTTAATACATGATGTTGAATTGGTGATCAAGATTCAGGAATTGATTCCTTCAATTGAGAATGAAAGTCTTGCATGGCAACACAGTGATGGCCATGAGTAAGCTTCAATTAATATCAACCAATGCAATACTAGTTTATAAGAGCAATTTTAGCAACGTTAGCTATTTTTTAATTAAATTTTAGCCAAAATAGCTAAATATTATTTTAGCTAACTAGTTTAGAAATATGTTTGTATCAGTTTTCTCTATTTTAATTATTTTAAACTTATATCATTAATTAAATTTTTTAAAAAAATACCTTAAATGCAATTATATATTACATAGAATTATCTAAAAAGAATATATTGTTCAAGGAAGGTTAACTCCGTAACTTCCGTGGTGTGTCTTGTCCTAATAAGACTTGTAGTCTAGATACTCTATTAGATAGGGAATCCCTGTTCGCCAGGGATACTTGATGTAATGCCTATATAAAGGCCTCCTTATCAATGAATAAACACACAGAGAGATTTATCAATCTATTTCTCCTACAACACGTTATCAGCACGTTGCTCTAGCCTCCCGTCTGATAGCCCTAGAAACCCTAATTCCGAATTTTTTTTTCGAAACCCTAACCTACCGTCGGCCGCCGATTCTTCTCTTCGGCACCGTTGGCCTCTTCTTAGCAGCATCTGCGCTGTTCGCTTGCCGCACTGTACCCTCGAGTACTGCTCCTCCTCTGCCTCTAGGCAGACAACCCGCTCGCCAGCAGCTCTCCCTTGCGTGCTACTTTTTGCACGCATCCGCCAGACGATCAAAATTGCTCGCAAGCCAAGCAAGCGATCCGCGAACCCTTATTCGTGGTTAAGAAGAAATCAAGAAAAATCGAAGAAAACAAGCTTCCCCAAGAGTCAAGTTTCGTTTGATCAAGCTTCTCTTGAAGAGGTAAATATTTTTCTAAACGTTCCCGCTTCTGAAATTTCAATAGTTGGGTTTTGTTTTCTCTTCCGGGACCTTTCCGTGTCCCTGCTTCTTCATCCCGATTCTATCGCTTCTCGGGACGGCATACGGGGATTTAGTCACCCCGGTGCCAACGTTTATTGGGGTAACTGTGATGTTACCGGCCACCGTTATGCTTGTGATTGTGATGTCACTGTGAACCATAACGTATTATTCTTTTTTGGAAAGAAAACAAAGGGAAGATATCGATTGTGACTTGAAGTCACGTTAAGCATCGATTTATGTGACCATGATATATCTTGGCACTGTTCTAAAAGAACAATCAAACTTGATTAGTATTCAAATATACTAACGTCTCCCTGTTTGTGTTCTGTAGATGGCTGACACTCAGCGTCCAGAATTTGACATCTTGGATGTCCAAGGCAAGGAATACAAGAGGTGGGTCTCAGATGTTGAGAACACTTTCATTGGTAAAAGATTTACTGCCACCATCAACCCTCCTGAGGATGAAAGCTTACACGCTTCTCCTGAACAGAAAGCACAAGCCCTGATGTTTCTCAGGCGCCATATCCATCCAACGCTCAAGAAGCAATACCTGAGGAAAACTGATCCCAAAGAGCTATGGGATATCCTCAAGGACCGCTTCGACAATGTGCATGACGCACAACTCCCAGACCTCATGTCTGATTGGGAGCAAATCCGCTTACTGGATTTTGATTCCGTCCAGGAATATCATCAGACTATGCTAAACTTGCAATCTGATTTGAGCTTTTGTGGGGTCGAAAAGACCGATGATGATATGATGGAGAAGACTTTCACGACGTTCCCAGAATCTGCGTCCATGTTGTCGCATCAGTACCGCGATCTCCGCGAGAAAGGCACTATCAAAACCTTCAGCGATTTGATGAATGTGCTTCAGAGAAAGGAGAGGTACCATGAGTTGATTCTTACTACCAATAAGAGGCCTCGAGGACCGAAATTCATTGCGGAATCTCATCAAGCCCGTGGTAAAGCTTTTAAGCAGAAGCATCAACCTCATGAACGTCAAGCACCGCCACCACGTACGCCAAGAGCAATACGTGGCGGACGAGGAGGGAGAAGAGGCGTCGGCCGTGGCCGACCGCTTTCTTGGACAAGGGATGATGGCAGAGCCGCCGCTCCCAGAGGGAGGAACAGTTTTGGTTCCGGTCCCAGGCGTGGTGGCCATCCGCCGAACAATGCTTCGGCTCCTTGCTTCAAATGTGGTTCTACGAATCATCTCCAACGCGATTGCATAGCAAGCAGAGATATTCAAGCCGCTTACAAGAAACACAAACAATACATAGAACAAGAAGCACACTATGTAGGAGACTTTGAGGAAGAAGTATACGATGAGGAAAATACGAACTTCGCCATCGATGACTTCCAACCTACCAAGAAACGTAGGACTCAGGAGTATGATACTCCAGATTATGAATAAGTATTTGACCCAGGTCATGAGATACATGTTCAAGTTTGATTTTGATTGTTATTTTGACAGAATAGTCAATAAATCACGACTTTGTTCGATAAGTCGTTCTATTTAGAACAACCTTGATGTATTTTTGAGTTGTCATCAATAAAATCTATCTTATTCTACGAATGATTTGAGATTTTTACATCCCTGAAAGCAAAATTGGTTCAATGCGTCCAATTCTCAATGGCATAATCATTTTGAGTTCACCAAAATTCTGGTGATGTTAACTCATATCCGAAAAATCACAAAGACAAAAGGAGAGATCCGCGAGCCGCGATACGCCATCCGCGAGCCACGATACGCGAGCCGCGATACGCGATACGCCATCCGCGAGCCACGATACGCGAGCCGCGATACGCGATACGCCATCCACGAGCCGCGATGCACGATCCGCGATCCGAGATCCGCGATCCGAGATCCGCGATCCGTGATCCGCGATCCGCTATCCGCCAACTTGGCCGCGATCCGCCAGGCCTCGCTCGCCATGTCTATTCGCCAACTGATCTGAGATCCGCGATTCGCCAACTTGGCTGCGATCCGCCATGCCTCGCTCGCCAAAGCCCATAAGCGCTTGGCCGCGACTCGCTAGGCCTCACTCGCCATGGCCATTCGCCAGCTTGGCTCAGCACCGAATCTGGTTTTTTGAAACCAACAATCGATAGCCTATCGAACAAATGCAACTTTTGCATCAATGGCTCGGCAACGAAGTGTCTTCGGACTCGCCATGCTTCGGATTTAGCTCAACCGTCGCATCGCATTGCCTCAATGCCTGACCGATTCTCACCACTCGCCTTGCTTCGGCTCGGCCTCTGGGTCGCTTTGGCCTTACCACAGCTTCGGCTTTGGCTTGGCTCCGGCCTTTGCCTTGGCCTCGGTCTTGGCTCGGCCACGCCACCTACGACGGTGTCCGGTCTCAATCTCTGAACTAGGCTATGATTATCAATGGTGATACTCGGTGATTAAAATGCGGCTTATATCTTTCTCTCAAGTTTTGTCGTTGCCATGGCTATGTAATTGGCCTTAATGCACTTCATTTTGTGATGATATATTGTTTCAGTACACTTACTTTAAAGTGTTCGCCAAAGTCTAAAGTAGACTATTGATTCAAGTTACATTGTTTTTGTAGATGTATCAAGGCGAGATTGAGTGTTTGTTGGATTGTGCAACAACTCACACGATTCTGAGGAATCGGCAATTGTTTTCGGATTTTACGCCAAGAGAATCGTCGTTATCTACGATGACAGGAACTGGACCCGTAATTAAGGGTCGTGGCACTGCTCAATTCTTACTGCCAAATGGCACTGAGATTCGGGTAGAGGACGCCCTATATGCGCCTAAGGCGCCAAGAACCTTGCTAGCTTTCAAGGATGTGCGTGACAATGACTATCACCTCAGCACTTATGTTGAAGATGGAACTGAATATCTGTTGATCACCTCCACTCAATCTATGCGCACTCGCATTGTGGAGAAGTGTAAGCGAGTTCGCAATGGCATGTATTTCACAACCATTCGAGCCAACGAATCTCATGTTGTTATATTATGTGATTCTGATGCTTATAAGCTTTGGCATGATAGACTCGGTCATCCGGGTCGTGATCTGATGATCCGTATTTTGAAATGCTCCCACGGTCATCCATTTTTCCGATCACAAAAGCACAGAGGGCGCCTCGGCCTCGGTTCGGCCGTGCCGTCGATAGCCGCCTCTCGGTTCCAAGGAGAGGTTCGGTCCCCTCCTGCTTCTCATGCTTCTGTAGCGATGTCTAATGCTCATCGTTCGTTTTGTAAAGCTTGTTCACTAGCAAAACTTCAAGCAAGACCATCTTTTGCTATTGATAATAAACAGAATATTCCGTTTCTACAACGAATACAAGGTGATATTTGTGGACCTATAACACCAGAATGCGGACCATTTCGATATTTCATGGTTCTGGTTGATGCATCAACGCGTTGGTCACACGTAGCGTTGTTGTCCACGAGGAATGCTGCATTCGCTAAACTCCTAGCTCAGATTATTAAGCTTCGGGCTCACCACCCGGACAATCCGATTAAGTCCATCAGACTGGATAATGCTGGAGAGTTTACCTCAAAGTGTTTTGATGACTATTGCATGTCAGTTGGGATTGAAGTTGAACATCCTGTACCCCACGTTCATTCTCAGAACGGTCTTGCAGAAGCCGCTATCAAGAGACTACAGCTTGTAGCTAGGTCTCTTGTCATGGCCACAAACTTGCCAGTTTCGGCATGGGGATATGCAATATTACATGCAGCTATGCTTATTCGTCTACGACCCACAGATAGCCAACCATTTAGTGCGTACCAGTTGGTAACTGGTTACGAGCCTGATATTTCGCATCTGCGTACTTTTGGTTGTGCCGTATATGTGCCTATCACGCCTCCACTGCGTACCAAGATGGGTCCACAACGACGATCAGCTATTTATGTTGGATATGAAGCACCAACTATTGTCCGCTATATAGAGCCTATGACAGGTGATCTGTTTACTGCAAGATTTGCAGATTGTCACTTTGATGAGACATCCTTCCCGCCGTTAGGGGGAGATGGGGCCGCATCCGTCCCAAATGAACGTCAGGAATTGACGTGGTTCTCTCCCACTATGTCTCATTATGATCCCCGTACGTCTCAGTGTGAGACTGAAATACAACGCATATTAGAACTACAAAAGGTGGCGGATACGATGCCCGACTCCTTTACTGATATTGCGAAAGTGACAAGATCAACCATACCTGCTGCGAATGTACCTGCAAGGCTTAACATTCCTCGCCATGCGCGAGCACGCGCCGCCGGTCTCGGACCCGCAGCCCTAGGTGCCATCGGCAGCCTAGGCTCGGCACCTCCAAGTGGAGAGCCGGCGTCGACTTCGGATCCTCCTAGAAAGAGGGGGAGACCAATCGGTTCCAAAGACAATGTACCTAGAAAGAGGGCATGTGTCCAGGCACAAAGCGATCCGTTCATCATTGATACTGTGACGCCGTCACACGAGATTGTCTCCGACTATACCTATGTCCAAGAATCAACTCTGAATCATCTGGGGGACGCCTCAGACTCACTGTTGATGTTGGAGAACAAGGAAATCTCACTAAACTACTTATGCATGCACAATCTGATGGAAAGAAATTCCATGTATATCGATGATGCATTCGCCTACGCCGTTGCTCAAGAAGTCATTGACGACGACGATATGGAACCCCGCACTGTTGATGAATGTCAACGTAGGGCGGATTGGCCGAAGTGGGAAGAAGCAATCCAGGCTGAACTAGACTCTCTAAAGAAAAGGCAAGTATTCGGACCGGTTGTGCCTACACCGCCGAACGTGAAGCCTGTTGGACATAAATGGGTCTTTGTCAGAAAGCGCAATGAGAATGGCGAAGTCCAGCGATATAAAGCTCGACTCGTGGCGCAAGGTTTTTCTCAACGCCCTGGAATTGATTATGAGGAGACGTATTCTCCTGTCATGGATACTATTACCTTCCGATACTTAATAAGTTTGGTAGTCTCAGAGAGACTCAATATGCAGCTTATGGATGTTGTAACTGCGTATCTTTATGGGGACCTAGATACGGAGATGTACATGAAAGTGCCAGAAGGACTTTCGTTACCCAAGTCAAGTGAGCAAAAACCACGAAGTTCATTTGCTATCAGGTTGAGACGATCTCTATATGGACTCCGACAATCTGGTAGGATGTGGTACACACGGTTAAGTGATTACTTGATTGGGAAAGGATACAAGAATGATGAGTTGTGCCCTTGTGTGTTCATAAAGAGAACAAGTTCAGGATTTGCCATTATAGCCGTCTATGTCGATGATATGAACATCATTGGAACTCTGAATGAGATCAATGAGACCGCTAGCTATTTGAAATCCGAATTCGAGATGAAAGATCTGGGAAGGACTCGGTTTTGCCTAGGCTTAGAACTAGAGCACCGAAGTGGTGGAATTTTTATACACCAGTCTGCATATGTCCGAAAGATGCTCAGGCGATTTAACATGGACAAAGTTATGCATCCTACAGGCACTCCCATGGTCGTTAGAAGTCTGGATATCAACAAAGATCCCTTTCGTCCGAAAGAAGATGACGAAGAGGTCTTGGGAGCTGAATATCCATATCTTAGTGCGATTGGAGCTTTGTTATACTTAGCTCAGTGTACTAGACCAGACATCGCTTTCTCTGTGAACTTGTTAGCTAGATTTAGCTCTGCGCCAACACAACGTCATTGGGTTGGAATCAAGAACATCTTCCGATACCTTAAAGGAACCCTTGACATGGGCTTGTACTATCGATACACTCATCAGGATTCGACACCTAGTCGATCTCTTGCATCTAACAGCACAAACCATGGCTCGGATCGCCATCCGCCAGCCATATCCGCCAAGACTGGCTTTGGTTCATCCATCCGCCATCCTGCAGACATATCCGCCAACTTATCCGGACCCGCGGATGCTAAGTCGTGGTCCCGATACGGCTTTGGCGATACCCCCTCCTACTCAGATACACCAAATGATGTAATGGTAGGATTTGCTGATGCTGGATATTTGTCAGATCCACACAAAGGACGTTCCCAAACCGGTTATGTTTTTACCATTGGGAATACGGCGATATCTTGGAGATCAACCAAGCAAACCCTTGTTGCTACCTCCTCGAACCATGCTGAGATTATTGCACTACATGAAGCAGTCAAAGAATGTATTTGGCTTCGCTCAGTTATATCTCACATTCGAGAGTCTAGTGGACTTGAGTCTACTATGATGGGACCAACTTGCATATTTGAAGATAATGCAGCATGCATTGAGCAGATGAAGTTGGGATACATTAAGGGTGACAATACTAAACACATTTCGCCTAAGTTCTTCTACAATCAGCAACAGCAAGAGACTTTGAATATCCAGGTGAAGCAAGTCAGCTCAGAAGAAAATGCAGCGGATCTGTTCACCAAGTCTCTACCCAAATCTACATTTATGAAGCATGTAAAGCGCATTGGAATGTGTCGCTTATCCGAACTCAAAGACTGATTGACTATCAGGGGGAGTTCTCATCTAGACTTCAGGGGGAGCCTAGTTATGCATGTCTCACATACTTGTAGTTGGTGCGTTGTACTCTTTTTCCTTAGACCATGCTTTTATTTTTGCCCAAGAGGTTTTTGTTTGCTGGCAAAGGTTTTAACGAGGCAACGGTTCATGCACCATTGAGGACGCGACACAAGGGGGAGTGTTCAAGGAAGGTTAACTCCGTAACTTCCGTGGTGTGTCTTGTCCTAATAAGACTTGTAGTCTAGATACTCTATTAGATAGGGAATCCCTGTTCGCCAGGGATACTTGATGTAATGCCTATATAAAGGCCTCCTTATCAATGAATAAACACACAGAGAGATTTATCAATCTATTTCTCCTACAACATATATTAAATTATAGAGACTTAGAGAGTCTCATCTGGCTTTTTATATTTAGGAGCAAGATAACTAAGAGTTAAAATGGCTAGCCACTAAGGGAATCTCCAACCCAAGGTCCTAACCCTTATAAATTTGGGGTCCTAAAAAAATCTGGGCTCCAATGGTTAATTGGAGAGGTCCTAAACCCTATAATTTTAGGACTTGGTCTCATCCCAAGTCTTATTTTGAGACTTGGTTTGAGACTTGGTCTTATAAATTTTGCTTGATCCCAAACACTCAATTTTTTTTTTCAATTCAATATTATATTTATTTCTCATGTACAAGAATAAATTATTATTAATTACAACACAAAAAAAAAATTAAATATATAAATTTAAGACTTTTAGTTAAAACCTTACCATTGGAGATGGTTGAAGTCTTATATGAATAGGTCTTATAATAGGTATGAGACCCTATTATAAGACTTCATGGTTGGAGATGCCCTTAGGAGTCTGGTGGAGCTCATAATTTTGATAAAAAACTAAACAAACTCTCTAAAATAGCTAAATAATTAAAATAGAGAGTTTGTTAAAGATGTTGTAATCAACAGTGCTACAGTTGAATTGATTAGTATAATATAATCAAGATTATATCAAAAGTAACAGTGGCAAATGAAGAATTGTTATTGTTTTTGCCCAAATGCGCTTTTTCATTTTTTGTGTCAGCATCCGGGTTTTTTTACTTTTAAAAACAAATAATCTCCTTATATTTCTAATAAAAAAATAAATATAAATAACATATGACAAGTTGAGATTCACTACCAGAAAAAAGGTTTTTCCCGACGAAATAAAAAAAAACGGCCAACGACTAAAAATTTTCGTCGGCTATTCTCTAGAATGGCCGACGATTTTATTTTTCGTCGGTGGAAAAAAAAAATCGTCGCCCATAGTATGAGAATGGCCGACGATCCTTTTTTTTCGTTAGTAAAAAAAAAAATCGTCGGCTATATTCATATTTTAGTCGACTATTTGGATTTTCGTCTGTCTTTCTCTGAAATATTAGCCGACGAAAAATATTGAACTTTTGGCCAACGAAATTGGCATTTTCGTCGGCTATGATTTAAAAAAAAACAAAAAATGACCATATTCCATTTTCTATCACTAACGATAAACCATTGTTTCATCCTTCAAACAGAAAAAAGTCGTGAAATAAGATATGACCGAAATAATGAAATACGTCTACAGTTGAAAAATGACAAGATTCCGATAAAATCTGAGTGTCGAAAGATGCGGTCAAAGGTTTTATTCCTTCGTTTCCCTAATGGTAGCGTTACCTTCGGTAAATATTTTGAGGAAAATTTTTATACGATTAGTTGTATCTCATCGATTTGAAACTATTATCTGTTGAAGGTCAGGCCAAAAAACGTCATTTAGATAGTCCAATTACCATTTCTAAGCGTTTAGAGGTTTGACTCACCCGGTTAACCGTTCCGATCGAGCCTTTAACGTTGTCAGCTGAAGTTGGATTTTTTTTCATACATGTATTTAATCATAACGGTGATATCTGACGGTTGGAATAGATTTTCTAAACTTTTAGATTCAAAATCAGAACATATGCACTAATGTTCCTTAACTTGTTTACTAAGTGTTTAAGTGAATGTATAGTTTCAAATAGTTACTATACGTAGACTCTTCAAATGCAAAAATATTATGAAATAAGATATGACCGAAATAATGAAATACGTTTACGGTTGAAAAATGACAAGATTCCGATAAAATCTGTGTGCCGAATGTTGCGGTTAACTGTTTTTTACTTTCGTTTTCCTATGGGTAGCCTGACGTTCGTTAAATCAATTTTGTAAAATTTTTATACGATTAGTTGCGTCTCGTTGATTTGAAACTATTATCTGTTGAAGGTGAGGCCAGAAACTGATGTAGGAAGGATGGCAGTAAACATTGAAGAGCAGATTGACCGTTGCAAGTCAAAACCCGGTTTACTGCAGATTTGGCGTCCGGCTTCCTAATGACGATTGTAATACTATTTCGGAAAGGGAACGACGCCAGAAATCAAACTCGTTGCTTTGCCACGACCTGTGGGCCTTTTCGGGCTTTGGAGTTCGTTTAGGGCCTCAAAACGGCAGTTTAATATGTTTTCAAGATTTAAGTTTTCTAATTTGTTTTGGATTCGTTTTGTTTTAATTCCTTGGGATTTTAGGTTTCCTTGTTAGTTGCCCTAGAGTTTCTTTTCAGTATTTAAGCATCCATTTGAGATCACATACAATTAATTAATCATATTTTATCAAAACCCTAAGAGTTTTCTCTTGATTCCTGGTGGATTCCAGACCTGTTCTTTAGAGTACGACGTTGATTGTACTCTCCATTCATTGAGGGTTCGACGTTGATCAACCCTTCCACACTTCTACTGCGTCAGAAACCGTCGTTTAACTAGACTAATTTCCGTTTTTAAGCGTTTAGTGGACGAAAACAGAAACCGTTGTGTAACTAGAAACCGTCGTTTAACTAGACTTAGTGGTTTGACCTATAGTTTAGCCGACGAAAATTATATTTCGTCGGCTAAACTCTTGTGATCCGCGCCTTTTCATTGTCCGCCGTTGGATGGCTCAGATCCGACGGCTGTTGATCTTCCAAAGTATTGCCGACGATGTTCATAGAATAGCCGATGAAATATTGTAAATCGTCGGCTATTCTCTAAGTTTAGCCGACAAAAATTATATTTCATCAGCTAAACTCTTGCGATCCGCGTCTTTTTATTGTCAGCCGTTGGATGGCTCAGATCCGACGGCTGTTGATCTTCCAAAGTATAGCCGACGAAATCTTTTAAATCGTCGGCTATTCTCTCTGCTTTAAATTTTTCAACCCGCCTTTTTTCTCTCCTCCTCCGGAAAAACTCCTCCTCCGCTCTCCTCCTCCTCCTCCTCAAATCGGCGCCGGCGTCCTCCTCCTCCGCTCTCCTCCGCCGATCTGCTTCTCCAATCCGCCGCTCTCCTCCTCCTCATTCTCAAATCGGCGCCGGCATCCTCCTCCTCCTTCTCCTCCTCCTCCGGCGTCCTCCTCCTCCGCTCTCCTCCGCCGATTTGCGTCTCCAATCTGCCGCTCTCCTCCTCCTCCTCCTCAAATTGGCGCTGGCGTCCTCCTCCTCCTTCTCCTCCTCCTCCGGCCTCCTCCTCCGGCATCCTCCTCCTCCGGCCTCCTCCTCCTCCTTTTTCATGGAAGTTAGACATAACTTAATTTAATTTAATTTAATTTAGTTGACTATGGAAGATTGCATATTCAGTCGAACCAAAGCATAATTTAATTTTTTTTCCCCAAAATTTAAGAATAGCCGACGAAATTGACCTTATTTCGTCGGCTATAACTTTTATTACCGACGAAAATCACATTATTTCGTCGGCTATGCCTCTTAAAATATTAATATATTCTGACGAAATAACCGACGAAATAGACAAAATCGTCGGCTATATTTAAGAACAAATAGCCGACGAAATTCATTTTCTTCGTCGGCTATAGTTGACAAAATCGTCGGCCATACTCGAAAATATCTGACGAATTTCGTCGGATATTTTGCCAAAGTTTGGCCGACGAAAATTTATTTTCGTCGGTGATAATTTTGGAATGGCCGACGATTTCGTTATTTTCGTCGGCCATTAGTTTTACCGACGGGATTTTAACGACGACTTATAGCCGACGAAATTTTCGTCGGTAGAAGGAATAGCCGACGAAAATTTTGAATAGCCGACGAAATTTTTTTCATCGGCTATTCTGTCAAAACTGGTAGTGATTGGACTAAATAGGAGAGTATAGATGCAATCATCCATATTAGTATGGACACAAATTTTTTTCCTTCAATTACAAGGTTGTTGCATGCAAATATATCTTTCCTATTTAAGTTAATGCACAACAATGTAGTGAAAAACAACAAACAAAACAAATTAATGTCTAGATGATATGAATATTATATTATTAGTAAAAAGAAGTTTGTTATAAAAAATTCATTTCCAATAAAACACAATATGTAATTGACCCGTGAGTAATCATTTTCTTCAAATTTTATTCTATCTTCTATTCGAAGATTATATTGTCAGAACGATCTCAGACCGTCCAGATGTAAAGTAATTAAGGTGTTGGGGGGGGGGACTTTACAATTTTTAAGAAATGACGTAATTGACTAACAATTTTAGATAATAACATGAGCATATATAATCCTCCTTTGTGAGCGACGTGAAAATTGAATCAAGCAAAATTATTTAAGAAAAAATAAGCTATCTTTTTGTTGCAAAACCTAAATGAAGCGTTTTGATAAATAAATTGCAACTTATTAGACAAATTTCATTTATTCAAAAGCAGCTGGAACCAGCCTTTGAAGAGGAGGTCCAAAGGAAAAAATAACAAAATTAGGCTGAAAGCTCAAAAGCTAAGTAGCAGCACCCCTTGTAAAAATGAGGCCGAAAGCCCAGAAACTGAATCTTATTGCAAATGCAGTAAGCATAATAGCTGGACAACCAAAATAGACCCAAAATAGAATAGTATTCCACTTCATTAACCATGCATATCCTAATGTCACGCAAAACAATTTCACACTCAAACATGAAATAAGAAATTACTTGTAAAACAAGTTGGATCTTTTTTTCCGGATGTTGATTTTTGATGAACAAGAGAAAAGAAAACTTGTGTTCGTGGCGGGTTCAGCACCCGGCGAACAGTCAGCACTGGTTTGGTGGTTGCTGTGTTTCTGTGTTGTGCTTAGGCGTGCCAGCACCCTTGGAGCGGTGCCACTCGACTGCGTGCGACCCCCTCGGCGAGTCGCTTCGTCTGCTCCCAATTCGACTCTGACTTCCTGGTCAAGCGACTGTTACGCGGGCGCTGACTAAGCCGGCGTACAGGGCTCGAACAAGACCTGAATAGAACTCTCTACCAGGATTTTCTTCCCAACCCCTCGAGGATTGAGGATCTTACTCTGATCCGGAGAAGCAAAGCAGAGCTGTTCCAAGACCACGGGTGTGTCACCGGAGTGACGACTCGATTGCCACCAGGGGTAGCGGACTGACAGACTCGATTGCCACCGGGGGTAGCGGACTGACTCGATAGACTCAGCAAACGCTCGGCACAAGTACGAGAGCGGATCAATCGTAGGAGGGCGGAGGAGGGTTGCGTGAGGCTCAGCAAATGCTCGGCGCAAGTACGAGATTAGATCGATCGTAAGAGGGCGGAGGAGGGTTGCGTGAGGCTCAGCAAATGCTCGGCGCAAGTACGAGGTTGAATCCGTCGTAGGGCGGAGGCGAGTTGCGTGAGTAGACTCAGCAAAGCGCTAGGCACAAGCACGAGATTAGATCGATCGTGGGGCGGAGGCGGGTTGCGTGAGTTGCTCCGGAGAGGCTTTGGCAAGTTAGCGTTGCGCTAGAACTTGTGGTTGTTTGTATTTGGTTGAGAACCTTTTCCTAGAGGCCGGCAGATTCATATTTATACGACTCAAGGACCCCTAGGGCTGTCAACTCCAGCCCGGCGGATCCTTGAGATTCATTAGGAATGTCCTCCCCTACCCTGCTTCCCATCAAATCAGCAAAGATACTATCAGAGGTATAGTTGGTATTGAAGCTTCGAAGTTTGGAGCAACACGTCATGACCTTGCTTGTTATGCTGCCGTTACTGTTCAACACTCATCATTGCGCGGTATGGCCGGTTCCTCTAACAACCTCCCTAAAGCATGGTGCAGCGTGGCTTGTAGTTGTTAGTGATTGATAGCCTAGCGTAGGTAGTGAAATCATTGCTATATTGCTTCTCAATCTCAACAAATATCTTCACTGATGGATTGTTACGAAACAACCCCAATCGGATTAGGAAGCAACCACGTTCTCCTTCCAACTCAACCTCTTTGGTTGAAGCGGGAAAGCACGATCTTAAAGGGTTTGACTCTGACCAAAACCCCTACTGGGCCTTGGGGCGAAAGCCCAATTGAAATAAATTCCAATTGTGGTCCAAACATTGCCCCCCAGTCTCCGATATTGAGGTATAACGAAATAGAAGAGAGACTGAACCTCAATCGCCGGCTCATCCGTAGCAATTTAAACAATTGGACTGTTGCGCCGTTTCCTCGCCAATCACAATTTCCAAATTCAAAACGGTAACACTGTTCACCTAAACCCTCGATTGCTGCGAAACCCAGCGCCTCACGAAACAAGAACCCCTTTCGGATTCCTATAAATTCTAACAGAGACCCCTCGGTTTCCCTTCCAACCCAGCTTTCTTTCCTCCTCCTTAGCCCGAAATCGGAAGAGACCCCGGCTCGGCTCGCAATGGCCTCCACCATGAACTTTGCCATCCGCTGCTCGACGGCGGCCAGAGCCAAAAAACAGCTCGAAACTCTCCTCACCTGTTTCGGAGAAGATGACCGGACTTGCCTCAAAGAGTCCCAACAGGATCTCGTCTCATTAGGTCCTCATGTAGTGGGCTATGATGCTAACAACGATGGCGGAGCACACCAGGTGCTCGACGGTCCGGCCCGCCCCCTGCCAGCGATCTTCCGTTCTGAAGACCCGGTGGAATGCCCAAATTTCCAGAAAGATCCTCACCAATGCCCCGTAAACCATGCCGCCTGGCCTCTGGTCCGGTCCTGGATGAAAGCCTGGTACGCAGCCCGGCTTCCCCTTGATAAAGACCGATGGAGACGGGCCGGAATCGCGGACGTGCTCAAGCTCTGCTTCGACCTCAACCCCAAAGGAGGTAACAGGTGTGCCCTTGTTCCCCTGATCAGCCTCTGGAACCCCACGGTCAACGCCTTTGAATTCCGATTTGGCCATGCTTCCGTGACGTTGCTAGACCTCTACGCTGGCTTCGGGTTCCCGCTCGGCCTAGAGGACTATGATGAGAGCCTCTATGCAGAGAGGAAATACCCCCGGAGCGAAATTGATAAGTTTAAGGTAGGTGGGTTTGAGAAGTGGAAAGATGCGTTCTTTCAGAGGGACGATGATCTCGGTGGAATAGCCTTCCTATCCTTCTGGCTTAACAAGTTTGTGGTTTGCTCCAACACCAACAAAATGACCAAGCTCTACCACCGTATGGCGGAAATATTGCATGCTGGCGCAGAAATTAGCCTTGGCCAGTTCGCTCTAGCGCACCTCTACCATTGTCTGCATCAAATATCCGCCCATCCGATGAACTGTGCCAAATCAGGCCCGCTCTGGATCCTAGACATCTGGTGCCAAATGCATTTTCCCCAACTTGCTCCAGTTATGAAGAGGAAATCCAAGCCCGCCCAGGTTGTGGGGCAAGAATATGTTGGCTGCGCCGCTAGCCCGGATCTCAGCTATGCTATCTGTTTGGATATATTCTTCCACACAACCGCCGACGAATTCTTCACTGAAGCGCAGCGGCTGATCCATTTGCGGTATCCGCGCGGGCTATCCCGGGGCTTCCTCCCATCTAGTAGGCAAGACGCCACCAGCCGACGGACCTTCACCCGGAGTACCTCCATGGCTGATCTTCCCATCCTCCCTCTTGACAAGAAACATCCCGTCCACGAGGTCTACGCGCCCCACTTCTTCGCTCGGCAATTCGGCCTCATACAACTCCTGCCCTACCCACCGTTGAAGAGTGTGAACTTTTTCTCCGCGTGGCGGAATAGCAGAAGTTGTCCCCCCGTATCTGACTATAGCGATCGGTCTCGTCTGCGGCCTCTTGGCATCCAGCTGAACTGGGACTATTACCCCAACGTAAAGGCCTCCATGGATGCCACTGGCTCATATCAGCACTGGTGGACCCATCTTCGAGGTGCACTCTTCAAACACCCATCCGTCTTCTACTTCCGGAGGCTCTTTCGGAACCAAGGTCCGCACCTCACCCCCGCCGACGAGAAAGTGCTGGAGGGCGAATCGCTGCAGTTGGACCTGTCTCCCAAGAAGGTGCTACCCCTCCCCCTTTAACTGCTATCTTGGTTTGTCAAATGACCTTACCTAGTTTCTGACCCGTTTAATAAAACAGGCATCCGAACAAACCCCTGCGGGTAAGGGGAAGCGAAAAGCTATCTGCGCGTCCCATCCGCCACCAAAGAAAAGCAAGATCATTGTTGAGGCGGATGAAGAATCAGATGAGGAGGAGGACATACCTGTGAGTGAAATCAACTTCTCCCTCGGCTACTTGTATCCTTGGATATTAGTTCATAAATACCTACCTGACGCAGATATCCAAACTTTATCCCTCTCTGCAGGTCTCTCCCCTTTTAAGGACGCGTTCCTCGTCCGCTGCCGCCACCAGCCGAGACCCTGCGGTAATAGAGATCTCCTCTGGTGAGTCCTCTATCCCCTCTGAAGAAACAGATTCTTCTAGTTCCGACGAGGACTATCTGAACCTCTGTATTCGCGAAATTTGCGGCGACAGTCTTCCTCAACCTGTTCCTCTGCGTTGCCTTGATGCAGGTACTTCCTCCAGTCTAGCCCTCGCAGTTAGTCAGAGTTCTATCCAACCCATCCTGACCCCTCGCGCTGCTGCAGAAACTGGACCGGAGGCGGGGGAAAACCCGGATGCTACTATGGCGAAGGCCCAAACCGATAGGCCTCTGCTCATGCTATGTGGCGCTCCTGGCAGTTCTTCAACTCCACATCCGTTGACCTCGGACTCGACTCAGGAGGAGGAGCACGAGGTAGAAGAAGAAGTAGAAGAAGAAAAAGAAGAGGAGCCGATTCAGGGTACAGACCCACCCGCGGCTGATGAGCCATCCTCCCCTGCACTTGACCCATCTCCTTCGGGGGAAGAGGCTCTGGCTGGCGTGGGGTCTTTGGCGGGTGCTGCCCCCCAGGTTGAACAAGATCCAACCCCTGCTGACGCTCCTATTGAAGCCGATCAGCCAGCACAAGCAGGGCGGCCCGGATCTCCTCTGCCCGAAGAGCTCCCGTTGACGGAGGTATATATTCCCTATGTTCTAAATTGGTACCTCCCTTGGTCTGAATTGCTTCCAATCCTCCTTGATTATGAGCAGGTGGAAGAAGAGAGAGTGGCAACCGAGAATGCCACCCCGCTGGTGGTGGATGTGGCCCCCCGGGTTGAACAAGATCCAACCCCTGCTGCTAATCCAGTTGATACAGCTCAGCAAGAGCAAGCAGGGCAGCACGGATCTCCTTTGAGTCAGCCAGAGGAAATCCCCTTTTTGGAGGCTATTGAGGTATGATGGGAAATCCACCAGAAAAGCTATTTTTCTTAGTTAGAACCATTCCTAACCCCTTTTTATGAACAGGTGGATGTTGATGTTGATGTTGTGGGGACCACCAGCGTCGTCCCGCAGGCATCGGACTCTGGTTTCGCGGAACCTGTAGCTACACAGGTCTCCCTGCCGCAGACCCCAACCCCCGAAGGTCTGGTCGCGGCATCTTTATCAAATCAGCCCTCCGCGACCCCTGGCGGATCGGGCCCAGATCTTCAGGAACCAACAGTCCCTGAATTCATCCTGGCTGAAGATCCCTTCCTTCCTCCCCAAAGCCCTGAAGAGGAACCTGAAGAGCTACAGAGGGCATGGGGAATCCTAGAACACCTAGGAGAGAAGGATCCGGCAGATATTCAAGTGGCGGATGAACTCACCTCTGCCCTTGAGGTCCTTAAGCACCACTTCCAGCACCTGCCTCCCGAGATCCAAGCTGAAGCGAACGCTTCTCTCCTCCGGCTGCCCGCGGAGCTAAGGAGCCTGCACGAGCGTTTGCCTGTCCGGTCTACTCAACACGCTAATCTTAAGGGAGCTGAGACTGCTCTCGCAGATGCTGCTCGTGCCTACAAAGATTTGGTTGCCCTGGCTACCAGCAACCCAGAAGCGGCTGAGATAGCTAAACTTGAAGAGCAAATTTCCCTCCTCCGCCAGAAACAAATCCAGCGCGCCAATGAAATAGCTCAACATAAAGCCCTGGGGAGTAAGCTACAAGAGGAGCGGAAGCGAGCAAAGAAGGAAACAGCGGAGTTTGATCGTGGGGTAAGCAAGGCCAAGGCCACCATCAAACGGTTGGGCCTGCATCTATATGAGTTTCGGCTTTAGCCCATAAAGACTGGCTTGATGTATTTCATTCACTGAGTTTAATGATATGAGCCCATTTACCAAGCCCTATTCAGTTTGATTCGCAAACCAAACCCTGCGCATCAGCCTTATCCATGTTGTCAGAAAACTGTAGAACTGCTTCCCATGAATTTGCATTTGAATTTTAAAAACGGGAAACTGTTTCAACCTCTAACTGCCCAATAATTGCGCAAGTTCATCTCAGCCCTTGGATTGCTTCTAAGTAAGGCTATAAAAGCAACACCCGCTGGCTAGACCCGAGAACCCCAAAAACTACCTTAGAATGTTATTCATCGTTTCTTCCTTTAGGTTCTGCTACCAGTGCCTATGGCTTCCTCGATCCTTACCACCCGATCTAGTTCGGATGTTCTGCTGAACACCCCAAATCATAACACCCCATGTTAAACAAATCCCGAACCATAACACCCCATGTTATGTTCCGGGCGGATGTGATTATAGGTTGGTAGCTGTCGATTTGGCACCCCTCTAGCGCATCGGCCGGAAGCCCAGCATGGATGCGGTTCGGGGTACCCTCCTCTCCGGAGAGAGGAGCAATGAGCTTCAATAGGCCAGTTGTCTACCTCCATATGAAGGAGAATCGGATAACCGTGGACAACGTTGGGCTATTGAACTCATTGCATAATCGAGAGATTATAGGTAGCGGACGTCTATGTGCCCCTCTGCCTCGGCGTCAAGACAGTCTCTGCCACCCCTATCTCTACGCTTCATCCGCTGATCTCTCAGGATCTTACTCTACAACTCCTGTTCGGCCCGTGTTCGGATCGAAGGAGGTGGCGAAGATCCCCATATACCAAGATGGTATCAGAGCTAGTTGGCGGATATGTATGTTCGTTACTTGCCTTTGTAATCGCCGTGGCCGCAAAGCCCCTTTACTTTTGTAAATAAAACAAAAATTTAGAGTCAAGACTTGCATCGCACAATTCTTACCAACGGCAAAGGTTTAGGGCACACCCCAACGCGGATGTTCCTGAAAACCCCTATTCAAAGGACGGCCAGGCTTGGCCCTAAAGAGGGTTCAAAAATTTCGAAAAATCCAATCGAAAGATCCGATCGAGATCCGATCGAAAAATCCAACGCGAGAGATAAGTCGGATATTGCCCTTATGAACGCGAGAGATAAGTCGGATATTGCCCTTATGTTGCCCCCTTAGTTTACTGGGCTGCGCGGATGGGCAAAACCAGAACCAAGCCGAGTAAACTAGATAGGATTCACAAGTGGTTTCCCCCATGATGGGCTAGGTTCGACGAAAAGGTGAAAGCCCGTCTGTCGTCGAACCCCTATCCGGCCCATTAGAAATGGAAAGTAAGCCCAACGCCAGGTAGCCCGAAGCAGATGCTTGGGAAACGCAAACTGGTATAAATGCAGGATTTGACAGTTACCGAAACGGTGGGAAGAACCGAGAAGGCGCCAGTCAAACCCCATTGATCACGCATCGATTCCCAGGCGAGCAGGCGCCGAAAAAGGATAGATGCATAAAGACGGGTAGATCGAAGCATTAAAGCTCGCGTAACCCCCAACCGTTGGATCCTCTCGCATATGTAGTATAAAAGGAACCCCCTGGTTGCAGCAAAAATCTCACCAGATCACCCTGTTTAGAACAAATATGGCAATCGTAGAGTGGTTAGCAAATGGCGTAGCCCTCTGGCTGCCACAAGCCTTTCCGCCAAAGAAACCGCAATCCTGGTTAAATACCCCAGTAACCTCAGTCACCCAGCGTTAAGTAAATCCTAACCCCGGTCACCTAGCGTTAGGCGGCCTGAAGCCGTGCTTCCTGGTGTTTAAACAACACCCGGCCAGTCTAACGCTAGTGACCCGGTTAGGTGCTTGGATGAATGTCATTGACACGGCCGATGACCTTCATCCCGAGCAATCCATCCACACGTTCCCTCAGCGGAACTGTGTGTTTTTCCTCAAGCGCCGCCACTGCATCCTCATCTTTCCCTTTTTTTTCAACTCCTTTTCCCCTCCTGGAATTAGCAGAGCTCCGAAGAAGAAGAGGATTTGGGCAAGAGGATCAAGCAGCAGCACGAGGAATCCGCCAGTCCCCCAAGACTAAGAGAGACGTAGGATGGTATCAGAGCTAGCTAGTAGCTCTCGTTGTATTTTCTTTTCCTTGTAATGCCCTTGGCCGCAAAGCCTTCGTATAAATAAAGCAATTTTGCAATTTCCATGCTTATCATTCGCCAAGATATGAATTTGATTGATAATGAAAAGTATAAGGACATCAACACCCCTGGCGGATGTTGAAATAAGACAAGGTAAAAGAAGAACAAAACCCCAATGGTTTCGCAATGAAAAAAAAACGAACACCTCAAAAACGGCGGAAACACCCCTGGCGGATGTGCCGTCTTAACTTACTGCCGTCTGAGCGTACTGCCGGAGGGCTAAGAATTCTGTCCCGCACCGTCGTCTGCCGGAGGGACCTCGAACTCCCAAACGCTTGGGAAGTATTTCTTGAGATATCGCCCATTAATGGGATTTCGGTGAACTTCACCTTCCAAGTCTCGGAGCTGGTATGCCCCCTTGCCCACGATTCGATCGATGACAAATGGACCCTCCCAGCGAGGACTCCATTTACCACGACCCGGTTCGTCTAGGGGCAGAGCTACCCTCCAGACCAAATCTCCTTCGCCATAGGTTTTACCCTTGGTCCGCTTGTCATATGCCTTGGCGATCCGCTGCTTTTCCTGGATGATAGTGTCCAAGGCCTCCAGTCGTTTTTCGTCGAGGTCTTCATGTTCCTGGAACATGGCTTGGACGTAGTCTTCACCCAGGAGCTGATGTTGCTCGCGAACCCGTAAAGAAGCTACATTGATCTCCATTGGCAGGACAGCCTCATGGCCATACATCAACGAATAAGGGGTAGTACCTGTAGGCGTCCGCTTAGAGGTCCTATAGGCCCAAAGCGTGTTGTCAAGTTGAGTGTGCCATGATCTCGGGCTATCCACTAGCATCTTCTTCAGAATGGATATGATCACCTTGTTAGTAGCTTCCGCTTGGCCATTAGATTGAGCATAATAAGGAGAGGAATGGAGGAACTGGACACCATAATCTGCTAACCAAGTTTGGGTCTTCTCAGCCATGAAGGCTGCCCCCCTGTCCGCTACTATACACTCTGGAATGCCGTAGCGGCAGATTATGTTTTGGAAAACAAAGCGGATGACCGTATCTGCATCGCAGTTCCTGGTTGGTATAGCTTCAACCCACTTAGTAAAGAAATCGGTGCCCAGCAAAATAAACTTATGCTGCGCAGATGAGTGTGGATTGATCTCTCCTATGAAATCTAATGCCCAGCCCCTAGCAGGCCAAGGCTTGATGATGGGTTGCAAAGGAATGTTAGGAACCCGCTGCACTGGCCCGTGTCGCTGGCATTCCTGACAACCCTGAGCGAAACTATGACAATCTTTCAAAATGGATGGCCAATGATATCCATATCTGCGAATCAGCCATCTCATTTTGGGTCCGGACTGATGTGAACCACAGACCCCTAGGTGTACCTCTCTCATGATCCGCTTGGCTTCGACGCCAAAGATACACCTCAATAGGACTCCATCCTCCCCCCTACGGAAGAGTTCGTCTCCCCTGAGAAGATAACTTGTTGCGAGATGTCTGGTTCTCCTCTCGGATGGTGCAGATGGGTCCTGCAAATACGCTATGATTGGTATCCGCCAGTCAGTGTCGACAGGCTCAACTGTAGCGACCGACCAACCTCCGCGCTCTCTCTGGCGGATCACAAAGGATGGTAGAGTTCTGCGCTCCACCCTAAGGATTCTTTCCTTCACTCCCTGGGCTAGGCTGATTCCAGTGGCCAATTGTGCCAGCTCGTTGGCTGCTGAGTTCAATTCCCTCGGAACATAGTCTAAGGACACATCGATGAATCGATCCAGTAGCTCAATAGCCCGTTCGTAGTAGTGTACTAAATGGAAGGAAACGCACTTGTAGACCCCCAACAGTTGATTAATAACTAACATGGAATCTCCAAGTACCTCAATCTCTTGTGCCCCCAGGTCGAGCAACAGCTCCAAACCAATGAGTAGGGCTTCGTACTCTGCCTGGTTGTTGGTGCATGTCCACTCCAGCTGAAAAGAGTACAAATACTTGACACCTGCTGGATTCTGGATACAAACCCCTGCGCCCGCCAACTTACTGGTACTGCTACCATCGAAGTATAAGACCCAAGGCTGGTGTCGGATCACGTTAACAAACTCTGGCGGTTCTGCGAATTCCCCTTCAATAGGATGGTGTAACAGGAAATCCGCGATAGCCTGACCCGTCATGGCCTTGAGTGGCGCGTATTGTAGGGAAAACTCTGACAGGGCTAACACCCACTTGCCAATCCTACCCCTTAGGATAGGTCTCGTTAGCATATACTTCACCAAATCAGTCTGTGCCATGCCACCACTATTGTTGTGAATGAAAGCATGTAATGGCGGAGCCTAGTGCCCGCGCAATACAGAGCTAGACACAGCCTCTCGACTGGCGAATATCTGGTCTCTGTATCCAACAACGTCCTGCTGACGTAGGCTACTGCATATTCGACTTTCTTTCCATCTGCCAGGGTCTCATCCTGGGCTAGCAGCCCTGCGACAGAGATATCAGAAGCAGAAATATACAGTTTGAGAGGGATACCCGGTGTCGGCGGCCGAAGGACCGGCGGACTAGCCAAACACTCCTTGATCCTGTCAAAGGCAGCTTGGTGCTCAGGACTCCACTCAAAGATTTCTCCTGGTTTGAGCTTGAGTAGAGACGAGAAAGGTGCCACCTTGCCTGCTGAGTTGGATATAAACCTTCTGAGGAAGTTGACTTTTCCAAGCAAGCTCTGCAACTCCCTCTTGTTTCTCGGGGCTGGCACGTCCAACACAGCTTGTACTTTGTCGCCAGACACCTCGATGCCTCTCTCATGTACCACAAACCCTAGAAAGTCACCAGCACAAACCCCAAAGACACACTTGGCCGGATTCATTTTAAGCTGATGCTTTCGCATGATTGTGAACACCCTTCGGAGATGATCAATGTGATCTTCCTTCTTTTTGGACTTTACTACCACATCATCAATGTAGACCTCAAGGATGTCTCCCAATATTCTGCTGAAAATTACGTTCATTGCACGCTGGTATGTAGCCCCTGCATTGGTTAAGCCGAATGGCATACTGAGATACTCAAACGCTCCTGTGAACCCCGGGCAGCGGAAGGCGGTTTTAGGAATGTCCGGCTCGTCTATTGGAATCTGGTGATAACATGCCGTCCCATCCATAAATGAGAGCAACTCGTGTCCCGCTACTGCATCCACCAGCATATCCGCTATGGGCATAGGATACACATCCTTAGGAGATGCAGCGTTTAAATCCCTGTAGTCCACACATATTCTGATTTTGCCATTCTTCTTCCGAACAGGGACGACGTTGGATAACCATTCCGGATAAAGGGTTGGTCTGATTATCCCAGCGTCCAACATGCTTTGAACTTCTTTCTTGACCGCCAATGCCGTTTCAGCATTCATTTGCCGTTGCTCTTGCTTAACTGGCCTACATCCTTCCTTGATAGGGATGCGATGGCAAGCCAGCTCTCTTGATAACCCCGGCATGTCTTGATACTTCTCGGCAAAGCAGTCCTTAAAATCATGCAGCAACCCTATCAGTTGCTGCCTCAAATCTGGTCTAAGGTACTGGCTGATCCCCACTTCCATGGGTTCCGTTTCTGTCCCCAGGTTGATCTTGTCGACAGGATCGCGTACCTTGGGCGGAGTATCATCTAGCGCTGCCGGAGCAGGCTGAATTACTTCCACCCCTGTTGAAACTTCAAACTCTTCTTCCTCAATACACTCCACCAGTGCCACCTCCTCCCAAGCCATTCGCTCTAATCGATAAATCGCCAATCGCTGCATAAAGCTAGCAAAGGCCTCCGACTCCTCTTGCGAGAGGGCGTCACTCATTGGAAGTATTGGGACGGAACTCAATGGAAAGTGGCCGACTACAATCCGCCATAGCCTGGGCAATTCCCCACTGAGACAGCTCATTCTGGGTCACCCCGAGTGGATGCCCCCTATGGTCGACTCCCCCAATCCGGAGGGGTCTCATGTCTCTGTTGTAATAGCTGGCTTCCAACTGGATGGCCGCTATCGAATACGGGCGCTCATCTGCCTTGATGAGCACTGGCAACTCTGTGACTGGATCCCACATGATCATCTCTTGGTGGAGAGATGAAGGCACTGCCAGCGCCTTATGGATCCAATCCCTCCCTAGGATCATATGGTAGGGAGCGTTTGCGTTGGCCACGTAAAATGCGTGATGGGCATCAGAGGGTCCTATCTTGACTCGGAGCACAGCCACCCCAGCGGTTGGAGTTACCTCCCCCGAAAACCCCTTCACCTTGGAGACAGACTGGATGACTTTGTCCTTTGGAATCCTCAGTTGTTCCACAAGTGTAGTGGTGACGACGTTTACCGCAGCCCCTGTATCTATTAAGATCTTGCGGACCTTCATGCCCTGCACCTCTGCCGTCACGTATAGAGGCTTCAGATGTTGGGACATGTCAAACGTAGGCTTGGCAAACATCACGCATCGTTTCAGAAGGTCCCCGGCCCCCTCCGGATACCGATGGCTGGACCGAAAAACCCCGGGCTCGGCTTCTGCCTCACCCCCACTTTCAGGCTCCTGTACTGAGTAAACAGGATGAGAAACCTCTTCGTTGCTGATGAAGTGAACAGTGGGCAAAGGCTCTGGCAGAGCGTAAGCAGATGACAGAATGAAGACCATGTTGCAATGATGAGTCATGGCCTCATCCCCGGTCTGCTCTTCGTCCATTGGCACCTCACCCTCGTCTACCGCTTCAGGCTCATCCTCATAGTCGACCACCTCTTCTTCCTTATCCGGGTCTAGGTCCCCTACGTCGGAGTCAGCTCGTATACTGGAGGCGACTGAGGACGTCCTAGTTGGCACCGTCATCTGCAGCTTCTTAGCTGCGTACTCCACGAAGTTGGTTGGCGCCTTAGGCCCTTTTGGCCCTGCCGGCGATATGGTAGCGGACGGCTCGCTCGTTTCCACCAAAACTAATCTGGATTCCTTGGGAACAGCCTCCCTCTCAGAAACCCCCACGTTGCTCGTGCTCGCTGCCAATGACGCTCTGTTTTCCTTTGGTATCCATCGCATAACGGTGGAACCCTTGCTGGTGTCAATCACCATCATATCTTCCTGAGCCTCCAATGCCCCGTGCTTCCCGGCAGCTTCCGGTTGTGACTTCTTTGGAGGAGACTTCCTTACCTTCGAAGGCTCAGGAGGGAAATCCAGCTTTCACCTTGGCCTGGACTGAGGTGCCCCAGTGGATCTTGGCAGATCAGCCACCCTATCGTGCACACTCTTTCGAGGTGCCGGTGGGACGTCCGTGGTTCGCTGTCGCCTAGAGTCCACGTATGAATTGGTTCTTACCTTGTAGCGTTTGTGGATCTCCTCCACCCGTTCCACGGGTACTGACAGCTCTTCCTCGGTTACCCTTCCCGATGCCAGATCCGCCAAGGTTCTTTTCGCCTTGCCAAAGCGTCTCCGTTCGTTCCGGGTGGTCACTGCTGCAAGCTCAACAGCCTTGCCAGCCCGCTGGGTATACCATCTGTCCGCCTTCGGATCGTTCCTAGATGCTGGCGGAATATAGACCTCCGCGGATGGCTCTGGATTCGCAACCTTCTGCAAACCCCCAGTCGTAGCTAATTTGATTCCGGACGGTCCTGGACCCTGCCTAGGCCTTGCCCTGCTGGCGCAGCTATCCTCGGACCCGTGATGGTATTTCATCCGCTTGTAACTCTCCCTGCTTGACTTCTCGGGCGGCGGATGCTCTAACTTGGCTTTCTCGAGGGCTCTCCTTTCAGCCTTCTCCTCCGCTTCCTTCAAGGCTGCCTGAAACTCCTCATAAGTAATCGGCTGCCCTGTGGTTAGTCTGCACGTGAGGCAGAGCTTGGAGCGAGGGACCATCACCATGTCCTCTTCTTCAATCGCCCCAACCCAAAATTCTGGGCAGGGCCTAGGTTCGCTGGCGTCGAACCCCAGCTTGCCATCGTTCAGCCACTCCTGCAACTGATCCTTCAGACCTACACATTCAGAACTAGAGTGGTCAAAAGACTCATGGAAAAGACATGTAAATCTGCCATCTCCATTGCTAGGATGGCCCTGGTAAAACTCCTGAATTTCTGGCGCCTTATGGTGCACCATGGTTTCCCAGATTTCCTCCGCCTTGCTTGCGTCGTAAGTATACTCCTGAAACCTGGAAACCTGCTTCCTACACTGCTGCGGCAGACTCGGACCAACACTGATCTCGATAGCATTGACCCGCGGTGCACCCTTAGCCTTCGTCCATTGAGGCTCCTTAGGATTCTCCAATTGCAGGACGTTGTCATTGATCCATATCTGCAACTGGTCCTTCAGCTTCACACAATCCTTAGTATTGTGATTGTTCATATTGTGATAGCTGCAGTATGTCTTCCCCGCCATATAATCAGGCTTGGGGGCAAATCCGTCATGATGCAGCCGCCCCTGGTTGAACAATTCTTGCAAAATCTCGTGAGCTCTATGGGCGTTATAGGTGTATGCATCAAAGGCTGATTTGGTTGGAAGAGGAGTAACTAGCTTAATAGGTTCCCTGACCGGCTTCGCTACCTGGGACTGCAAAGGCTTCTGATCAGTCCTCTTGATGGCTGCGACCTCGACCTCTACTTTCTCCTCATCAACCCATGTCAAGATTGGCCTAGGAACTGCATCCGCCTGAACGGCTGCCACGGTCTGAGCCGCGGTCGGAATTGGAGTTTTGGGCTTCAGAGTCCCCGGATAGTAGGACATCGGAATCCCCTTCCTTCTTTCGTTCCTCTCCCTGGACCGATCCACATAGTGCTGCTCTTGACCCAGACGATTAGTCAGATCCGCCATCGTGGTTACATGAACCTGCCTGAACCCCTGGCGGATCTCATCTATCAAGCCATCAATCGCCATCCGCACAGCATGCTCCTCTGGAATTTCCATCTCACAGCGAGTTAGCTCCAACTTGAAGCGTCGCAGATAATCAGTGGCAGACTCGTCAGGCCTCTGTTCAGTCTCTGCCAGGTCCTTGAGTCCGATTTTTGCTTCCACGACCCCAAACATGGTCCTGAACATGACCTCCATGGTCTTCCAGTCTGGAATTGACCCGGGCCTTAAACGCTTATACCAGATGGCTGCTTCCCCTGCCAGGGATGTAGGAAAGAGCTTCAGCTTCATGATCGGGTTCTCAGCGTATTGACCTGATTCATTGGTGAAACGCATGATGTGCGTCTCAGCATCCTCAGATGTCTGGCCAGTAAACGGCGTAAAACGGATTGGCTTGAAACCTACCGGGAAGGGCACCGCATTGATCTCAGGAGTCAACGGATTCTCGTACGTCTTGTCGACGTCGGGCAACCCCTGCAGCTCCCTGAGCTTGTCAGCGAAGATCCTGCCAATGTCCTCCAGGGTTATCTGAGCCACGGCGTTCGCTGGAGGTACCGGCTGATCGTTGTTAACCGGCTCTGTAGGAGGGACCTGACCTCCCCTTTGACTATTAGTGGCCCTGTTGTTAGATCCGCCAATTCCACCACGGCCGGCGTCGCGCTTGCGCTGGTCCTTTAGCTGAGCTGGATCCGTAACTGTACGGCCGGACCCCTCGGGGTGGTCACCTCGTTCCAGCAACTGATTCATCAAGACACTTAGGTTGGCGAGCGCAGTATTGGTTTCCGCCAACTGCTCCTGCTGCTGTTGCCAGCTGCCCTCGGAGTTCCTGGCATAGGTGGTCAAGTCGCTCCCCAGCCGATCCTGCTGTTCGGCGAGGTACTTGAAATTGGCAGTGAACCCCCGTTGCTCCGTTTGCATACGCCTAACGGATTCACTTAGATCAATGACCACCTCATTGGCCCTCCGCAGCGCCTCGTCTGTGTGACAAGACTTTTCGATCAACATTTTCAGAGTATCCGTCACCTCCGTGGGAGTTGCAGACTCCCCAGTAAATTGTACCACAGGTGACGCACTTGGATCAGCGGATTCATCCGCGGACCCCGTTTCCAAGAAACCAGATGTAGCTTCTCGGTTAACAAAGCCGACAGCGCGGTCGTCATCCTGAGAAGCGGCAGTGATTTCAGTGGTCTCTTCCTCGATCTCCGAAACAGATGGCTCGGAAACTGGATTCAGACCCTTTTTGCTTCGCAGGGCTTTAAGGGCAGCAGCAATAGCTTTTGCGTCTGCCAAAGTCCCGCCAAACACTTCCTTAACTTCAGCGTCAGTTAATCCCCTACACTCAGCTGTTCCATGCTGGATCAGCCCTTTGTGGGAAATCTTCAAACAAGACATGGTCACCCTTACATAAGGATTACCCCTTGTGGATCCCGCAATCCTTGACACCTGTCCCACCGGGTGTGCCAAAATGTTCGTGGCGGGTTCAGCACCCGGCGAACAGTCAGCACTGGTTTGGTGGTTGCTGTGTTTCTGTGTTGTGCTTAGGCGTGCCAGCACCCTTGGAGCGGTGCCACTCGACTGCGTGCGACCCCCTCGGCGAGTCGCTTCGTCTGCTCCCAATTCGACTCTGACTTCTTGGTCAAGCGACTGTTACGCGGGCGCTGACTAAGCCGGCGTACAGGGCTCGAACAAGACCTGAATAGAACTCTCTACCAGGATTTTCTTCCCAACCCCTCGAGGATTGAGGATCTTACTCTGATCCGGAGAAGCAAAGCAGAGCTGTTCCAAGACCACGGGTGTGTCACCGGAGTGACGACTCGATTGCCACCAGGGGTAGCGGACTGACAGACTCGATTGCCACCGGGGGTAGCGGACTGACTCGATAGACTCAGCAAACGCTCGGCACAAGTACGAGAGCGGATCAATCGTAGGAGGGCGGAGGAGGGTTGCGTGAGGCTCAGCAAATGCTCGGCGCAAGTACGAGATTTGATCGATCGTAAGAGGGCGGAGGAGGGTTGCGTGAGGCTCAGCAAATGCTCGGCGCAAGTACGAGGTTGAATCCGTCGTAGGGCGGAGGCGAGTTGCGTGAGTAGACTCAGCAAAGCGCTCGGCACAAGCACGAGATTAGATTGATCGTGGGGCGGAGGCGGGTTGCGTGAGTTGCTCCGGAGAGGCTTTGGCAAGTTAGCGTTGCGCTAGAACTTGTGGTTGTTTGTATTTGGTTGAGAACCTTTTCCTAGAGGCCGGCAGATTCATATTTATACGACTCAAGGACCCCTAGGGCTGTCAACTCCAGCCCGACGGATCCTTGAGATTCATTAGGAATGTCCTCCCCTACCCTGCTTCCCATCAAATCAGCAAAGATACTATCAGAGGTATAGTTGGTATTGAAGCTTCGAAGTTTGGAGCAACACGTCATGACCTTGCTTGTTATGCTGCCGTTACTGTTCAACACTCATCATTGCGCGGTATGGCCGGTTCCTCTAACAACCTCCCTAAAGCATGGTGCAGCGTGGCTTGTAGTTGTTAGTGATTGATAGCCTAGCGTAGGTAGTGAAATAATTGCTATATTGCTTCTCAATCTCAACAAATATCTTCACTGATGGATTGTTACGAAACAACCCCAATCGGATTAGGAAGCAACCACGTTCTCCTTCCAACTCAACCTCTTTGGTTGAAGCGGGAAAGCACGATCTTAAAGGGTTTGACTCTGACCAAAACCCCTACTGGGTCTTGGGGCGAAAGCCCAATTGAAATAAATTCCAATTGTGGCCCAAACAACTTGGACCAATTATAAATAGCTTCAACCAAGAACAAAGAACCCCCCCTCCTTCCATAACACCGACACACTACGACGTCTTCGATCTCCTTCTTTTCCGCCATCAGTGGAGTTCTACAACTCCAATCCCTGTCGGGTTAAACCCACATCTCAAGCCCAACACCTCAACCCGACCCGACTTGACTTTCCCCAAACCCCTAAACCTTAGAGCAGCCATGGGCGCTTCCAACTCCATTAACAGACCAGACTCAGCTTCAATGTCCGATGCAATCCGACCGGAGATCGGAGATGAGGACGAGGATGAGGAGAAGGCCGAGTGCGGGTTCTGCGTGTTCATGAAGGGCGGTGGGTGCAGAGAGAGCTTCGTGGCGTGGGAGAATTGCGTAGAGGAAGCCGAGAACAAGGACGAGGATATTGCTCGCAAGTGCTTCGACCTGACATCAGCTCTCAAGGACTGCATGCTGGCCCACCCCGATTACTACGAGCCCATTCTCCGCGCCGAGGAGCAGGCTATACAGGAGCTCGATAAGGAGAAACAGAGAGACGAGGAGCAAAATGAGGAAGAGAGCATTGAATACGACAACGAAAAGCATGCCGTGGTTACAGAGAGCTCGAAAGCAGGGGATGAGGAGAGTGCCGGTGGGAAGCAGTAGCCGGTTGGACTGATTGGGAGTTAGTGATTTGTCGAATTTCACAGCTAATTGTTTGGCCAGCAATGTTGGTGGTTGAGAATTTTGGTAGTTTGCAGAGGGATATGAAATCATGTTAGAGAGACATGGAAATTGAATTGTGATAATAAATTAATAATATATTTTACTTGGAGAAACCAATGAACAAGCTTAGGTGTTAGTGTTGTATTGTGTTTGTGGCTGCTGTGCTCTTTACTTGGACTTGGCATTATGTTTGTTATGCAGTGGTAGCTGGATCGGATTAACACATGGTTAAGGTTTCTTTGCTCATTGTGCGTCTCAAGTGTGAGTCTGTTTCTTTCTCTAATTGATACTTTTAATAATTGCGTGGATTGAAGGTGGAGAAAGCTTGAAATTACCAACAGCTTCTTTTGTATGCTGATTCGGTTAGTCATTAGAGATTTCAATGAGGACTAGTATGTGCATCAATTTGTTTGCTTTGATGGTTATTTCTTTGGTGGTTTCCATTTTTGGGCAGCATAGCTTCAAACCAGAATACATGACTCTGGCAGCAAGATTTCAATCCTCCTCACATTCCCCTACTTTGAATTAGAACTGTCATTTATACATTGTACATGCTTGGTGCTGTTTCTTGCCGAAAGAGTTAGTACATGAGTTTTGCAAAAGAGAACGTATATTTGGATATGCTCTCTGTTTACAATTGTCATTGTTCTTTCAGTTAACTGTTTCTCAGGATTTGGGTAATCTCATCCGTCAATAGGATGTAAAATGCATCAGATCTGAATAACCTACTGAATTTACCTTTTTTCTTTCTGGTGTGCCCATTTGTGACAAAAGATGAGTGAAACTTATTGGTGTAGTAATTGCATAAATATAAAGTAAAATTTAACGGAGTGTCTAAAGCTTTAATAGTGGGAAGGGGGTGGCAATGCAGTTTCTAAAGAGAGAAAAGGCTGGAAGATATATCTTGCACTTGATTAGTGTACTTGTTGTTCTGGTCATATTATATAGCATTTTGAACTCTGTGAGTTCTATGCAGAACTAAAACCTCGAGGTATGCCAGAGATTTCAGAGCTGCTTATTGTCCTTCTGGATAATGGAAGCTATTTTCAGCCTCTTGGGCTGACTTTGTTATTTGTAGTCTATCCAGCTTGTACTGTTTTTGTAACACTATATATCATATGAAGTAAGATAAAATTACAGTTGAGATTGTTTTTCCTCAACTAACGGCAATGTGTCTGACTGTTATTTTAATTTTCTTCTGCTGTACGTTAATTGAAAAATTGAACACTGCCTGGTACTAACAAAATTGGCCTTTAGTTGAGTAAGCTTTGGGAATATTTTTGCTGTCGAAACTCGGAGTCCTGTAAGTTCATATTAATAATGAGATGCCAGAACATGGCTTGCAACTCAAGGTGTTGACTTTATCTCCTTGTAATATCTGCATTTTGAATGTATCAACATGGCTCGGTCAACCTTTCAAAGTACTTTCCTCGAATGATCATATATGATTAACTATACGATTAAGGAAGAGGATACGTTATATATCTAGAGCTGTTATTACATCAAATTGGTGATCAATATGGAATTTCGAGGGTTGGGGCAAATAGTCGTCCTGGCCTTTGTGACCTACTGTTGCCTCAGAGGTCACTTGTGTGCTGATATTGAGAAAACATATAATGATACTAATTCTATTGTTGTTGAAGATCAGGTTCATGTCGGAGTGATTCTCGATATGGGATCAAGGGAAGGAAATATTATTCTCAGCTGTATATCAATGGCCCTCTCTGATTTTTACCATCTGCATGATAACTACAGCACACGAGTAGTTCTCCACAGTAGGGATTCCAAAGGTGAACCACTGTTTGCTCTGTCAGCTGGTGAGCTATCATCCTTTTTAACTATTTACTGTATTTCAAGGCGTTTGGAGTTGATAGAATCCTTTATATTGTTGGGAAATGTAATTACCACCACCTATACTACTGCATGTCTTTGTACATCAGTAAGTGGGAAATACTAAACATATCTTAGTAGGTACAAAGATGTTAATAGCTATATATATCTTCGCATTTCCGGATTCACCTATCTCTAATTAATCTTTACCTGCTACTTGATTCAGGCCTTGGTCTTGTGGAAAACATCAAAGTGGAAGCAATAATTGGTGCACAAACAATAGAGGAAGCAAACCTTTTGGCCGAATTAGGAGAAGCGGCTAAAATCCCCGTGATGTCTCTTTCTCCTCCTCTTGCTGACAATAAGTACCCTCTCTTTGTTGAGATCATGCGCAGTGATCAAGCCGCTGAAGTTAAAGGAATCAGTGCACTTATTGATGTTTTCAAATGGAGGGATGTTATACTTTTATATGATAACGAAGCATATGAGAAAGATTTCATTCCATCATTGGTCAACTCTTTCCAAGAGATCAAAGATGGGAGTGTTTCATTCAAGAGTTCCAATATTGCTTCCTCCTCATCAAATGAAGAAATCATTGAAGAGCTCCATAAGCTGATGAGATTGAAGATTAAGGCAATTGTGGTGCATGTGTCACATTTTTTTGCGCTGCGCCTTTTCTTTAATGCAAATAAGTTAGGGATGATTAGTGAAGGGTATTCTTGGATTGTGACTTCGAGTAGCATGAATTTATTGCAATCCATGAATTTATCTGTTATTGAGTCAATGCAAGGAGTGGTGGGTTTCAAGTCTTCTGTTCCAGCATCGATGAGCCTTCACAGTCTTACTTCAAGAATAAGGAGGAAGTTTTACTTGGAGGATCCCAATATGGAAGCGATTAGGGAGTTGAGTGCAGCTGGAATCTGGGCATATGATGCAACTTGGGCTCTAGCAGAAGCTGTTGAGAATGAAAGGCTTACATATTCTACCACTAGATCCTCCAAAGATGGAGTTTTGCTTCTTAGAGAGTTACTGCAGACTAGATTTAAAGGTTTAAGCGGTGAAATTCGATATTTAGATGGGAAATTAATTCCCTCAGAACAATTTGAGATAGTTAATGTTATTGGAAAAGGTGAGATTAAAAGGATTGGTTTTTTGCCTTGCAAAGAAGTAAAATCTGGAAAAGAGTCACCCCATCAGCAACTTATTCATAGGAGGAGAAATTTAGCTTCTACAATTGATCTTGAAAGAATCGTATGGCCTGGAGGATCCAAGAGGAAATTGAGTAGTAGTGAGACAATTAAACTAAGAATTGGGGTTCCAGTGAGATTTGGGTTCAAGGAACTGGTTGGTGTCAAGCATGATCTTGAAACCAATACAACTCATGTCACTGGCTTCTCTATAGATGTATTCAAAGCTGCAATTGGAGCTTTGCCGTTTGAAGTGCAGTACGAGTTTATTCCATTTGAGGATGCCAATGGGAAGTCTGCTGGGACTTATAATGATCTTGTTTACCAGGTTTATCTCAAGGTACTCATACGCTTTATATAACTTACTATTACTAATTCATTCGTTCGTGTGTAATATGTATGTTTAGCATAACCATGCAATCTAAATATTGAGCCAATTTAACTGATCTATTTCGTTGACCAATTTTAAATGATCTCTTTATTGCTTATATATATATATATATACATATTTTCTCAATATTACATATATCTGTTGTAGCATACACTGAGATTTAGATGGTTTGATTATTACTGCACAGTCTGCACTGTACGTGTAGAAATTTTTGACTTACAGATTTTTTGTTTTGCCATATATGCATATTGGGCGTTCTTGTGGATATACACCAGAACTTCGATGCTGTTGTTGGAGATGTGACCATTACAGAGAACAGATCTCAATATGTTGATTTTACAATACCATATACGGACTTAGGTGTGGGAATGCTGGTACCAAATGCCAAACGGTGCTTGTGGATTTTCTTTAAACCACTGTCAACCTCTCTTTGGATAACAAGTGCTGCTTTCTTTATCCTTACCGGTTCTGTTATCTGGATCATTGAGCATCCTACCAACGAGAGATTCCAAGGCACAGCAGGGGAACAAATTGGAACTGTGTTCTATTTCTCCTTCTCTACTCTTGTGTTCGCATATAGTAAGTGTGTATCTCAGTTTTCTCAATTATATACAAGTCTTCCTGCCAAGTTTCAAGTGATATATTTCTCAACGTACCCTAGCTATATGTTTATATATCAAAATCCAGTTTGCATGTTCATTCTTAGTTGTTCTCATGGTGCTCAGTATGATTCAATGATTATGTTAGGATGCTTCTTTTCTGGCAGTTTCTTGTTTATATGCTAACAAAAAACAATATGACACATAAAACTTTCTTCTTCATTCTGCAGCGGCTAAGTTGAAAAGAAATTTGGCAAAGTTCGTAGTGATCGTATGGGTGTTTGTAGTGCTTATATTGACGTCGACTTACACCGCAACTTTAGCATCAATGATGACAGTCAAACAGATACAGTTAAACTCGAGAGGAAACCATATAGGCTATCAGTATGGTTCCTTGGGAGTTATATTGAACTTGAATTTCACAGGCCTTAAGCCATATCGTTCAAGTGAGGAGTATCTTGAAGCTCTATCAAAAGGAAGCAAGCATGATGGTGTTTCTGGGATTATAGATGAGGTTCCATACATCAACATCTTCCTGGCAAAATATTCTGATGACTACTCGATGATTAAAACCAAGTCTATCACCAATGGTTTTGCCTTTGTGAGTAACCTCTCCCCAACTAATTACTTGACATATATCACTCAATTTGTTGATGCATTTGATATATGAACGCAGCTTTTGTAAGACTAATCACGATTCTGGAAATGTAAAGCCTTGAAATACAGTATATACGTCCAAGGCTACCTCTCCACCTATTGTCATGCGATTCTTTTTTTGCACTGAATTTCTTATTGTATACGAGATCGAGCAGGTTTCCACAGGTCACTGGAAAACATGTATTGTCTCACGTACGTACTCATGTGTGTCCGGCCGGCTAATTTGGACGGCTTGTTGAGAGTATTCCCACATTGGGAATGCAACATGTTCCAACAAATTTTGCTTTGGATGCTAATAACTATTCCCTATTCAGCTTCGAATATATGGGAGACATTGCTATGGCTAGCTCTATCCTTCTTTGTCTCCAAGAACACCAACCATCCATGTCTTTAGTTTGCTACCAATCTACTATGCAGAAATGGACTTAAAACCAAAACGTTTTAGCAATTTAATTATGATCATGCTTGTTTGGTTGAGAATCTGAAACACTGTGTATAGAACTTATTCATCAGCCTATTAATATGTTGTCAGTTTTTGGCATTTCAGGTTTTCCCTAAAGGTTCGGAATTGGTTCATGATGTGTCAAGGCAAATCGAACGTCTGAGACAGGAAGAAAAGCTTATCGAGATGGAGAAGACATGGTTCCTTAGAAAAACAACTCTCATGTCTGATGAGGATATTAGTAAGAAAGATCCCTCTACGATTGACGTCCACGACTTCCGTGGTCTATTCCTTATTAGTGGCGCTTCTTTAACTATTGCTCTTTTCTTACTCATAGTTGGATCCGACAGATTTAGAAATCTGATTAGAGGATTATTGCAGCTGATTGGGAGACAACTGCAGCGTTTGAGGATGTTTGTCTCGAACACGGTATGCAGTAGAAGTACTGAACAAAACTGCTGCATGTCACTTCCTATGCAATTGTACATATATACTGTCCGGTAATCAGGCAAACGTCTTACATGTTTGAAATACTGATACTCGGACGTATTGATAATATAACGACCATTGATTGTTATTATTAGTTAAAATTTAATAGAGGTGAAGATTAATACCAACATGATAGAGTATCAAAACTCCAAACATGTAACAGTGTTTGCCGTAAACACTGCAAATACATATATATATATATATAAGTCCATGCATTTGGTAGTTGATAGATTTTATTGCTCAGAAATGTTTTGGATTTTAGTGACATGCAGTTTTGTTCATGACTTTCAGCTAGTTATTATTTGGAATAGTTTCCACCTTTTATACTTCTTTCTGTACATATCAATGCATCATGGATTCATGGCTCATATGCAATACACAAGTATATTACTTTATTTATTTGAGGACATACTCGAACTATATTACTTCTTGATAATTCGCAATCAACTAGAAACTTAGGAATGCCGTTGTTCCCATATTTGGTATGTGACTGGCTAAGAGAGTTAAATTATTGCAAGTCGTCGAGTTAGATGTTTAATAAGTAAGTTTAGATAAGGGCTGGGCGCGGGTCGGGCCGAGCCTAAAATTTTCAAAGCCCGACTCAAAGCCCGACACCCTAGGGCCGGGCCGAGTCGAGTTTTTTCAAAAATGAGTACCGGCCCGAGCCGGGCTTTCGGGCTTTTTCGGGCCCAAACTCCAACCCCCACTCCAGCACCGCCCACCACCCTCTGCGACACCTCCAAGCCCTTCCGCCACCTCCTCTCCCTCACTCTCTTCAACTGCTCCGACGACGTCGCTCTCAACTCTCCAATCCCTCCACTTCCTCAACTGCCCCATCGCCCCCATTCTCCTCCCTTCCGATCTCGTCTCCTCCCTCCGCCTCCTCCGTCATCAATTACGGAGCCATGAAAAGGCAGAAACCCTAAAATAGAGAAATTATCATAAAAGGCAGATCTGTCCCGCGCAGAGGGAGAAATCAGTAACAAAATCCCAAATTGATAGCACAATAAGCACATAGCATCAACCAAGCCACGTGGTGGAGCACGATTGGGTATGAGGGAGAAACCTGGGTAGTAGTCGGTGGAGCACGAAGAAGAAGAACAAGTCGAAGAGGATGAGGCGGCGGGAGTAAATGAGGCGGTGTCGCAGGTCGATTGGGTCACAATTGGGTCGCAGGTGGGCCGTGGACTGGTAGAGCACGATTGGCCGATTTGGTCGCCGGTCGCACCGTCGCGGCATCGCAGGTTGCAGGGGCGGCTCGTGGGTGACCGGCTGAGGACTGAGGACTGAGACTAGGGCTTGTGGAGTCGTGGGTGATAGGACCTGGGAATGAGGAGGAGGAGAGTCACGAGAAGGAAGAGGAGTCGAGGAGGAGAGTCAGGAGAACTTTATGTGTTTATATATATATATATATATATATATATATTAAAAAATCGGGCCGGGTCGGGCTTTCGGTCCCAAAAAAATTCAAGCCCGAGCTCGGACCGACGGGCTCATCTTCGGGCCGGTCCTTCCTCGGGCCGGTCCCTAAAATTTCAGAACTCGGCCCGTGTTGGGTTTTTTTGGCCGAGCCGGGCCGGGCTTTCGGTCCTTCGGGCCCAAACGCCCAGCCCTAGTTTAGATAACTGAATTGCTGTTAGATGTTCTGGGTTAATTTGGTCCAGCAAATCAAATCTTCCCATTTTAGATCGAGATGATCACTACCAAAAAAAACAGTATAGCCGACGAAAAAAAAAAAACGGCCGACGACATACTATTTTCGTCGGCTATTCCCCAGAATGGCCGACGATTTTTTCTTTCGTCGGTAAAAATAAAAAATCGTCGACTATTCCCCAAGAATGGCCGACGATTTTTTCTTTCGTCCCTAAAAATTATTTTTCGTCGACTATACCCCAAGAATGGCCGACGATTTGAATTTTCGTCGGCCTTTCTCTTAAAGTATAGCCGACGAAAACTTTAGAAAGTTTGGCCGACGAAATTGGAATTTTCGTCGGCTATAAGTCTTTATATTTTCAGATCTGGACAGAAGCTGCTCATTTAAAAAAAAAAGGGAAAAAAACGGGAGAAAGAGTGAAAAATCTGTGGGTATTGTTGAAATCCGTCCTCTCTTACATTGTGGAGCTATATATAGGTACGTATATATGTATATATGTTGATTTTGAGTTTTAGTTGAGTTGATTTTGAGTTTTAGTGATTTTGATATAGTAAGTGATTTTTTGTTTTGTTGTTGTTTTAGTGTTAGAATGTATGTATATATGTTGATTTTGAGTTGTAGTTGAGTTGATTTTCAGTTAGAGTATAATTATGTGTTTTAATTTAATAATGTTATTTTAATTAGTGTTAAAATATATATAAATATGTTAATTAATGGTTGTTGATAGTGTAATGAACTTAAATAATGGTTGTTAATTAATGGTATATATATATATATGAGTTGATGTTGATAATAATATATATTGTAATGTATATGTGTTAATTAATTTATTATTAATTAAAGTTATACATATATATTATTATCAGGCTATATATGGATCGAGATAAAGAGTTGGATTTCGCTTCCAAGGCATGACCGACGATACACTACAGGAGTTGTGGATTTTTTGCAGTTCGTCGAGAAAAATGCAGACGGGAAGGAATATCATTATTGCCCGTGCAAGAAATGTAAGTGTCGCAGTGATATGTGTCGATTTCCGATTAGGACAGTATGGGAGCACCTAAAGAGTAATGGGTTTTGGCCGAAGTACAAACGTTGGATATATCACGGTGAGCCATCATTAGATGGATCGCATGATCATGGGCAGTTTTTTGAGGCGGGCAGTAGTAGTACATCCAACGATCCAACAATGGCATTCGTCAACGACGTGTTTCCTTTTGAAAGCGGTGTACGTGGGGAACAATATATGCATGACCCGGTGCAGCCGTTCCCACAAGTTGTCAACACTGCTGCCTTTGACAAGTACAACAAACTGATTGCATTGCAACAGACCCCTGTGTCTTCAAGTTCTGAGAAGACAGTTCTTGAAAGTGTGATGGAGGTAATGAGGATTAAAGTCGAGACAAAATCGAGCATCAGGCAAGTGGATGAATATCTACAGTACACTTCTTCGTTGTTGGAGGAGGGTCATCGTAATCCTACCAATCACCGTAAGGTCCGAAGTATCCTCAAAGATCTAGGGCTTTCCTACATTAAGATCCATGCATGCGCATTTGACTGCGTTCTCTTCTGGGGTAAAGATGCAGAAGGGAATGACCTTGCTAGCCTTGACGCATGTCCGATATGTCAGTCTGACCGATATAAGTTGACGGGAGCAGGCAATAGGAAACCTGTGAAAGTACTTCGGTATTTTCCGTTGAGAGATAGGCTTGAGCGGTTGTACATGTCAGAAACCACCGCAAAAGCTATGAGGTGGCACGGTGAGCGGGACGCGGGAGACGCAGATATCATGACACACATCTCTGACGGAGCGGCTTGGAAGCGTATAAACAATGAGTTTCCTCATTTTGCATCAGATGTCAGAAACGTCAGGCTCGGGCTCTCAACCGACGGGTTCAACCCTTTCGGCACCATGAGTCTTTCATACAGTATATGGCCGGTGGTTTTGGTACCTTACAACCTTCCTCCGTGGATGTGCATGAAGAAGGAATATAATATGTTGACGTTGTTGATTCCGGGGCCTGGTTACCCAGGGAAATGTCTCGATGTGTATATGAGACCATTGATTAAAGAGCTTAAGGTATTGTGGGACGTTGGTCATCCCACTTTTGACAAGTACAAGCAGGAGACGTTCCAGATGCATGTCATGGTTATTGGTACCATTAGTGATTTTCCTGCTTATGGGATGTTGTCGGGCAGCGTTGTTAGGGGATACAAGGCTTGTCCAGAGTGCCTCAGCGATTATGGGAGCACCCCTCATTGCAACAAGATATGCCGAATGGGTCATCGTGTGTTCCTTCCGGCGGATCACCACTGGCGTTACGAGTCCGCCGCATTTGATGGAACCGAAGAACACGGTGGTCCTCCCAGAAGATGGACGGGAAGAGAAATTTTAGCAGTGCTTAATGAGTACGATTTTGGGCCCCTCAGCAATCATCCCGATATTGTAGCGGAAATACCTGAAAGACCTGAGCAGTACAAATTCTGGACACATAAGAGCATATTGTGGGAACTCCCGTACTGGTGTGAGTTGCTGATCTGTCACTTCCTAGACATTATGCACATAGAAAAAAATGTTTCTGAAACTGTGGTGGGCACAACGCTGAACTTGGAGGGGAAGACGAAAGACGGTCCTAAGGCTCGCACTGATCTGCAAAACATGAATATCAGAAAACAACTATGGTTGAAACAAGGGAAGAGAAAAATGCCTCAAGCTCCTTACACCGTCAAGCCTGAGCATAAACCAGAAATTTTCCATTGGATAAGTCGGGCCAAGTATCCTTCAGGCTTTGCTGGAAATATAGCCAAGTGTGTGAACAGACAATTCAACACTCTGTACGGGTTGAAAAGTCATGACAATCATATCCTGCTACAACGTCTCTTCCCTGTTTTCATTCGACCGTTCCTTCCCCGTCACGTTGTGGAGCCGTTAGTAGCGTTGGCAGGATTTTTCCAGAAGGTATGCATACGGGAAGTGAGAAAATCTGACCTCCGGGAAATGCAACAAGACATCGTTCATATCATGTGTAAATTTGAGATGATATTTCCTCCAAATTTTTTCGACATCATGCCTCACCTCATGATCCATCTTCCTCGGCAGTTGTTGCTTACCGGTCCTGTGCACTTCACTTGGATGTATCCGATGGAAAGGTACGTATTTTACACCTTATGTTAATTTCCTCATCAATATATGTGATATAGTGTTAATGTATTATCATAACACTTTAAAAACTTGATTTATAGGCAACTTGGACAATATGGTGGTTTTGTCCAAAACAGATCCGCACCTGAAGGATGTATAGCTGAAGCATATATTGCGCACGAGTGCGTCACCTACATGAAGCTGTATTTAGGAGCGTTACAGGAAAGCATACCGGAAGATGTACCTTCACAGTTCAATCTTTCCATACTCTCCGACGATGTTGTACTCGGTGGAAACTCGCCAGTTTCCTACAAGTTGAAAGATTATGAGGTAGCCATTGCACATTGGTGGGTACTAATCAACTGTCCAGAAGTTCAGTTTTGGAAGAACATATATCTACACTGTGAACAAGTACGAGGTGATGTCGATTACCACAACCGGACATTCGCAGAGTATTTCGGCCGCTGGGTACGTAACTTTAACACTATTCTATACGTGTTTATATATTATTGTGTATATTTATTCATATTTATAGTTGATTCTGATGGTTGCAGATGGACCTTATTCAAAATGATAATCACCCAAATTGGTCGCACGAACTCAGACTTTTAGCGATGAGGCCGGTCTATTCAAAAGTTTATGCGACGTGCAAGGTGAATGGTGTGTTATTTCGATGTGAAGAGAGAGACCACAGACTGAAAACACAAAATTCAGGGGTTATGGCACATGGTGGGGATGGTGGAGTTGACTATTACGGTGTTCTCCATTCAGTTGTGGAACTGCATTACGGGGAAGGCATGAAAGTGCACCTTTTCAAGTGTAGATGGTTTGACACACGGCCGCAGAGCATGAAAACCGATCAATACGGCATAACTTCTGTGAACACTAGTACATCATGGTATGATGACGACCCGTTCGTTTTAGCCACATGGGTGAAACAAGTGTTTTATCTTGATGATCTCGCCAAGGGTGACCCGTGGAAAGTAGTCAACACTATCCACCATCGCAACATTTACTGGGCGTCTACACTTGGACTGGCTGAAGAGAACGAGGAAGGGGGCACCGCGTATCAAGAGCCCAACTCAAACAGTATTCCTGACTCCTCTTTTATTCGCCTAGACACGCCGGTGCGAATTCGACGTGAAGAGCCACTGCTTGTTGATATTGATCCAAATGAAGAAACTAACGAGGACTCTAGTGGTGAGGAAAGACATAGATTACCCCTATCGAGCAATTCAGAAACCGAAGAAGACTCATCCGATGATTCCGATTACAATCCGACGGATTAAGTAATTTAAATGATGTAATCCTTTCATTTGTAATCCACTCATTTCTAATGAACGGGCGTGGGGATGAGCGTCCCAGCTAGGCTGGGTTCCAAACCCCTTTAAAAAAATTTTTGAAATATGTTGACTGCTGGGTTTCTGTTTTCTTGATGTTCAATTTTGGTTATATATGAACAGGAAATAGGAATACGAGAGGTGTAAACCTACTGATTTTTTTTTTCATATAATAGCCGACGAAAATTTGTTATTTCGTCGGCTATACTCATTATAGCCGACGAAAAATTCATTATTTCGTCGGCCATAAGTTTTTTTAAAAATAAATATTTTATTTTTGACCGAAAACGACAAAAGAATAGCCGACGAGTACTAGGTTTGATTTCGTCGGCTATGATTAAAAAAAAAACAAAAAAAGAGCAGCTTCCATTTTCTATCACTATCGACAAACCATTGCTTCATCCTTCAAATGCAAATGTGTCGTGAAATAAGATATGACCGAAATATTGAAAAACGTCTACGGTTGAAAAATGAGAAGATTCCGACAAAATCTGTGTGCCGAATGTCGCGGTTAGCTGTTTTTTACTTCCGTTTTCCTATGGGTAGCCTGACGGTCGGTAAATATTTTGAAAAAAAAATTTATACGATTAGTTGCGTCTCATCGATCTGAAACTATTCTATGTTGAAGGTCAGGCAAAAAAACGTCATTTAGACGGGCCAATTTCTGTTTTAAAGCGTTTAGAGGTTTGACTCACCCGGTTGACCGTCCCGATCGATCCGTTAACGTTGTCAGATGTAGTTGAATTTTTTTTCATACCTGTATTTAATCGTAACGGTGATATCTGACGGTTGGAATAGATTTTCCCAACTTTTAGATTCAAAATCGGAACATATGCACTAATATTCCTTAACTTGTTTACTAAGTGTTTAAGTGAATGTATAGTTTCAAATAGTTACTATACGTAGACCCTTCAAATGAAAATGTGTCGTGAAATAAGATATGACCGAAATATTGAAAAACGTCTACGGTTGAAAAATGAGAAGATTCCGACAAAATCTGTGTGCCGAATGTTGCGGTTAGCTGTTTTTTACTTCCGTTTTCCTATGTGTAGCATGACGGTCGGTAAATATTTTGAGGAAAATTTTTATACGATTAGTTACGTCTCATCGATCTGAAACTATTCTCTGTTGAAGATCAGGCCAAAAAACGTCATTTAGACGGGCCAATTTCCGTTTTAACGCGTTTAGAGGTTTGACTTCGCAGTTTGACCAAAAGTTTAGCCGACGAAAATTCTATTTCGTCGGCTAAACTCTAGTGATCCGCGCCTTTTCATTGTCCGCCGTTGGATGGGGGAGATCGGACGGCTGCTGAGCGCCTAAACTATAGCCGACGAAATTCAAAGTATAGGCGACGAATTAAAGAATTTCGTCGGCTATTCTTAAGTATAGCCGACGAAATCTTTTTAATTCGTCGGCTATACGTTCGGGTATAAGTTTGTTGCAGCCGAACCCTAGCCTCCATTTGCTGCATTTTTCCAAAACCTCCGCCACTCGCCTCCAACGCTCCCTCCGGCGCTCGCCTCGTCCCCCTCCTCCCTCTTCCTCCTCCAATCCGGCCGGCAGCCCGCTCCTCCCTCTTCCTCCTCCAATCCGGCGTGTCCCTCCTCCGGCCCAGCCTCCTCCAATCCGGCCGGCCTCCTCTTCCTCCGCATTTTGGTTGTAAGTGTTTTTTTTATTTATGTTAATTAATGTTAATTTAGATATATCTAATTTATGTTAATTTAGATATAATTGTTAATTTAGGTATGTATAACAATTTAGGTATAATTTAGGTATTTATGTTAATTAATTTAGGTATAATTTAGGTATTTATGTTAATTTACGTATAATTTAGGTATTTATGTTAATTTAGGTAATTGTTTTCAAATTTATTTTAATTGTATAATTTAGGTGTAATTGTATAATTTATATGTATAAATTGGTTTTTTAATTATATAAATTGATAACTTAATTGTATAATTTAGCTTAATTATATATATAGCTTAATTATATTTAATTAGAATTTGTTATTTAATATAATATAATTTAATATGTTAGTATATAAATTGTTATATTAAAATATGTTACTATTATTGGTTATTATATTAATTAGAATTTTTTATTTAATATAATATAATTTAATATCAATTAATGTATTAATGCCTCGGGCTTTAGATGGCCGATGTATTAAGAAACCTATTCGGAGGCCGTCGTGCCGGCAGATCTAGAGGTTCTAGAAATTCCGCCGGTTCCGCAGCTCCGAGAGGACCGCTAGCCAGCCTGAGAGGACCACCAGCCAGCCGCGGAGGAGTGTAGATTCATCCCAGCCGCAGAGGATTGTGGATGCAGCCCAGCCGCGACGGAGTGTGAGTTCTCGGCACCAGACCCTTCTCCAGGCGGGGCGGCCGTCGAGCACTTCAGTTCCGCATGTCGGTCCCTCTGTGGCTCCGAGGTTTAGTAGGCAGCTATTTCACGAGGACATAGCTGCCGACGTTCCTCAGGTTCGTATGCCTGACGTTCATCGGGAGCCGATGCCGAGTCCGAGTCCGACTCAGTCTGCTGCTGACTCGACTGAAAGGCCTACTCTCCCAAATCTGCTCTACCTCCCGTACAACATTCCGGCGATACCGGAGGTCGACTATCAGGGTGTGCCCATATGGCCTGATATGCCTCAGTACGTGAGTGCTGCGGAGGCATACCAGCAGCAGCCATTTGAGAACCCTTACCACCTTATTTCGGCGAGGAGAAAAGGAAAATCGACAGACGAGTCATCCAGTTCAGGTAACATTTGATTTTATTAATTAAATGTTTTATTAAAATTAACGCACTAATATTTAATTTTATTAACCAATCGTCGTTTTCGTGATAGGGACAGCCGCTAGCAGTTCACGGAGGAATACGAAAGGTGTCATATGTTTTGACACGCTCAGGAGAACTGTTGAGCGCAGCGGGAGGATTCAGATCAACGAACCTCCTAATCAGGAGGTTCAGGGGAAGAAAAAACGCGACTACTCAGGTTGCGTGGGGTCACTGATTAGGGACAGAGTCCCTATGTTGTGGACCCGGTGGGCTGATGTGCCCAAAGAGATAAAGAGGGAGGTGAACAACGCCGCGTCGGTGAGTAATTTAAAAAATTTAATTTATTTATCGTAATATTTAATAATTTTCGGTATTATTACAATTGTAAAACTAATAAAATATTATATTTCAGACATTCTTCGAGATTGCCGAACACATGCGGGATTGGGCGGACACCCAGAAGAACTCGAGGTACGTTTGTTTTTATGATATTATAATTATCTTATAATTATTAATATTTTATGATATTAATAATATTTCTAATGCACTTTTGTTTTTTTCGTAGGTTCAAAGAGTGGAAGAACGAGCTGCGTTCCCACTATAACGAATACGATAACCTTGGTCGTATGGGTACTCCCAGAGAGTTCATGTTCAGGGAGTACGAGTGGCGTTGGTTGAAGACAGTAGACTTCAACAACCCAGTTATGCAGGTAAATACTAAACTTCAGTAAAAATGTTTATTTTGTTAAAATTTTAATTATTAGTTTAATTATTTTATAATTATTACACTAATATTTTTTTATGCATTTTTCTAACATTTTATTATTTGTTTGAAGCAACGTTCTCGGATAAACTCTGAGAACCGCCGCCGGAACACAACCCCCCATCATGCTGGTTCACGGCCGTTTGCACAATATCAAGAGGAGGCGCTTAGAGATCATCCTGATAGCAACCCGTACGTGGAGACGTTTAAGATCGCTTATCCACAAGCGACAGAATAGCTCGTAAGTCGTTCATTACAATTTTAAAATTTTAATTATTAATTTTACTTAATTATATATTTGTTATAATATTAATTTTTTTTTTCCTCGTCCAATTAGGAGAGGGTCAACCGGGCCGAAGAAGAGGTGTTCTAGCAAGTAGTTCGGGAGACACAACCGAACATTTCAGAGGCAGATCTGGAAGAAGCCATGCGCCATGTCGACCGGTCCAGTGTCCAAACGGCAGCGAGGATGTTCGACGTAGCCTTCCCAAAAAGGTCAAACAACTACTACTACCGGGGTTTGGGAAGTTCTGGACTAGGGCTTCTGAAGACCACTAAGGGAGGTCAAAAGAAGGGAGGCGGGGAGAGCCAACATATGAGGGGGGAAGTGCAGCGATTGGCCGCAGAATTGGCGACCTCGTCCCAGACAGTACAGGAGCTGCGCCGCAGAACACAGCAGTATCATTTGGATATGGCCCGTTGGCATGCTGAATGCGACAGAATTCGGCAACACAACTACGACGCCCAACAAAACTGGTGGTATGAGATGTTCGCGGCACAACAACAAGGCCTTGAACCCCCGCCCCCGTTTCAGCGGTTAGTGGAGCCTCCAATACCTCAACCTCCCGAGTTCGGTCAGCAGGATGACGAGCCTGATGGAGAGCAGGATGCTGGGGATGACGTGGTGGACTTTAGTGGTTTAGGTGATGATTAGGGTTATGTTTTATGTATATTGGAACGAATTTAATAAAAAAGGTATTTAGACGTGTTTCTTGTTGGTGCAAATGCATGGACTGTTTTTGTGATTTGCAGGTTGCTTGGAATGGTAATTTAGAAAATAATTTAATTTTTTTTTCCCCAAATGTAAGAAAAGCCGACGATTTTGGCATTATTTCGTCGGCTATAATAACTATAGCCGACGAATTTTACCAATTTTCGTCGGCTATAAGTTGTATAGCCGACGAAAATTACATTATTTCGTCGGCTATAACTAATTAATGCCTATTAAATATTAATATATTTCGAGGAAATAGCCGACGAAAATTTATAGAATCGTCGGCTATTGTTAACACCCAATAGCCGACGAATTTCGTCGGCTATAATTAATGAATTTCGTCGGCCATACTCGAAAATATCCGACGAAATTCGTCGGCAATTTCTCCCAGGTTTGGCCGACAAAAAATATTTTCGTCGGTAAATTCGTCGGCCATACTCTACCATAGCCGACGAATTTGTTTTTTTCGTCGGCCATTGGTATAGCCGACGGGGTTGTTCCGACGAAGTATAGCCGACGAAAATTTCGTCGGTAGATGGTATAGCCGACGAAATTTTTTTCGTCGGCTATTCACTCAGATCTGGTAGTGGATGACCTAATCGATCTACTCATCATCTGAATTTCCTTTCAACTGAGCAGCTAATTGATTTGGTCAAGGTTGGTCCCCATATATATATATTTAACATGGATAAACACCTTGCAACCAACCATCTAAACACTACTTATCGATCTAACCGACTAGTTTATCATTTCAATCGTGACAATTACATGTTGTGGACTATATATCAAGTGACGTCCTAAATAATAACTTCACTAAGTTAACCACCACAGGTGGTCGAGTTGATAAGAGATTTTGTGTGATAATCCCTCATACTCAGGTTCGAATCCCGCCCATACTAATTGGAGTTTAAATTCCAACTTATTCTTGATGGCCAGGGGAGAAGAAGCGTTCTAATAAGATCTCCGGCGCGGATTAGTCTCTGGGCCTAGAAAGCCTTTTAAAATACCTTCATTGATCAACTAAAAATAAATAAATAAATTCACCAAGTTTATATCAATTGATTAAATCAGGTTATTAGATTGATGACAGTTTCGTTTTAGTTGGTAATCAGGTATTAGTCGGTCATTATAATTTTATTTTTCTAAATAAAATCAACACGATATTCTTGAAAGCTTTCTAGGTCTAAAGCCTAGTCTGCGTCGAGGGGTCATACTAAACCGCTTCCTCCCATCAGCAAGACCGTCATTACAAATATGAAATCAGGGGTTTGACCAATGTTGTTAACTTGTTATTTGTGTGTCTACAAATAACGGTCATACTCAAGGAGATCGATCCTAGCTAACAAAATTTATCAATTAAATCAGAAAGAAGACTTATAAAGCAAGCCTTCATTATCATAGATATAACTAATCTTAATTGGTTATAGGCGCGAGTGGGTACAACCATGCAACAACTACTATAGGTTGAACTAAGTTCATCAATCTAAGCGTAATCTGCATGCCAACCCAGCTCAAACAACACACCTATTATTTACTATATATAAGGCATCCAAGATCTATCACTTTGTCACTCACTAATTCAATTACATCTCCATTTCCAAACTAAAGCCAGCTTAAGCAAGCATAGAATACTATGGAGCTCAGTAGCATTTTCCTACTCGGTCTTTGCCTCCTCTTTGCTTCATCAGCCCTGTCGGCCTTGGCCAATCCTAAAGCTCACCACCATGACTTTGTTGTAAGTTAATTCTGTCATACACACACACACGCACAAACATTGATTATTTTGTACAATCAATTATTTCTCTTCTTAATTAGTTAGTTACTGAACTAATTTAAAATGCAATATGAACGTATAGATCCAAGCAACACCAGTGAAGAGGCTGTGCAAAACCCACAGCAGCATCACAGTGAACGGACAGTACCCTGGACCAACCTGGAAGTAAACAATGGCGACACTCTGGTTGTCAAAGTTACAAACAAATTAAAGCTCGATACAACGTCACGATTCACTGGTAATTACAATATGATCGATACCGAATTACGTTTGCAGTGAACGTATAGATCCAAACAAACCACATACATACAAGGATAATGATCTTCTTGGATATCTCTTCTTCATTTTCTCGACAACAAGTTAACGTACACTACTGGAAAACCCATTCGAGGCGACGGAATTTTTTGATCAAAAGTCGTCGCCTCGAACACGAAGAGACCAGAAAGTCGTCGCTAGGGGTCGTCGCTTCGTTTTCGTCGTTTCGCTTCGAGGCGACGACTTTTGCTCCAAAAGTCGTCGCTTGGACATTTCAAGCGACGACTTCAAAGTTTGTCGCCAAATTATGAGCGACGAATTTTGAGTCGTCTCCTAGCATTCCAGGCGACGAATTTTGGGTCGTCGCTTCCAATTCTAGGAGACGAAGTTTGGGTAGTCGCTTACAATTTGAGGGGACGAAGTTTGGTTCAAAAGTCGTCGCTAGAGTGTATTTTTAGTGCGACGAATATCAATGTTCGTCGCTTCATGTCTCCATTTTCGTTTTAAAAAAATTTCCCGCCATTTTTCGTCTGAGTTCGATTTCGTATTTTTCGTTCGAGTTCGATTTGGTTTTTTTGTCCAGTTTTTGGAGGCGGTGGAGGAGGCGACGGAGGAGGCGGTGGAGGAGGTGACGGAGGAGGCGACAGAGGAGGCGGTGGAGGAGGCGACGGAGGAGGCGACAGAGGAGGCGGTGGAGGAGGCGACGAAGTCGGAGAACGATCTGCGCTGCGGGGTTGGGGGGGAGGAGGAGAGGGAGGGAGGGAGGTGGTGGAGGAGGCGAGGAGGAGAGGGAGGGAGGGAGGCGGTGGAGGAGGAGAGGGAGGTAGGCGGTGGAGGAGAGGGAGGGAGGAGGATGGCGACGGCGACGAGGAGCGGCAGTGGAGGAGAGGGAGGAGAGGGAGGCAGTGGAGGAGGCCGGAGAGGGAGGGAGGCAGTGACGGAGTGAAGAAGAAGGAGATCTGGGAATATATAATCAGCACTTTGAATTATGGTCGTTAGATCTGGGAAATCTAACGGTTCACAGGGTGATCCGCGCAATGTGTTTTAATTGGTTCTCAGCATGTGGCGCGGATTCAACACTGAAGCGACGAAGTAAAACGAAATTCGTCGCTTCAATAATATATAAAATTGAAGCGACGAAGTCGTACAAAAACCGTCGCTTCAATAATATTTAAAAAATTAAAAAAAATTTATGAGATTATACTCAAGTGTACAACTTTTCGAAGCAACTATATAAAAGAAGTAAAATTTTGAAAAACACTGTGAAATAACATTTGATCGTTATGATGAAATACAGTTATGGTAAAAAAATCACTTAAATCCGACAAAGTTAGAGCCCCGATCGACGCGGTCAACCTTATTTAAACTTATTTCTCTCTATGGGGAACCATAGTATCGGGAGGTAAAAGTTACCAAATTTTTACATGGCTGATTACGTCTCATCTATTTGAGAATTTAATGTTTGGAAGAGTCGACGAAACAAGGTCATCTAAAGGTACGTAATAGGGTTTTCGTGTGATAAGTTTTATGAAAATATGGTTGACCGTTTCGATCGAGCGTCGAACGTTTACGAAACGAGCTGATTTTTATACTCTACTCATATTTAACTATAACGATCACATCAGACGGTCAAATTTTTCATTTTGTGAATTTAGCCATTATAACGACAACATTCTCACTAATACGTTATAACTTGATTATAAGATTATACTCAAGTGTACAACTTTTCGAAGCAACTATATAAAAGAAGTAAAATTTTGAAATATACTGTGAAATAACATTTGATCGTTATGATGAAATACGGTCATGGTAAAAAAATCACTTAAATCCGACAAAGTTAGAGCCCCAATCGATGCGGTCAACCTTATTTAAAACATATTAAACTGCCGGTTTGAGGGCCTAAACGAACTCGAAAGCCCGAAAAAGCCCACACGTCGTGGCAAAGCAACGAGTTTGACTCGTGGCGTCGTTTCCTTTCCGAAAATGTATTACAATCGTCAATCGGACACCAAATGCCAAATCTACAACTCTCCAAACTATGAAAATATGGTTGACCAGATTACATGAAGCGACGACTATTGATCAAAAATCGTCGCTTCGTTTCATATCTCAGCGACGAATATTGACGAAGGTTATCAACTTCGTCGCTTGAATTTTGAGTCGGCGACGAAGATTGAATTTTCGTCGCTACAGTTTACAAAACATGATTGGGAGGCGACAATAATCAATATTCGTCGCTTCAATAAGATGTGAGCGACGACTATTGATCAGAAGTCGTCGCTCTTGTTTTCTGAAGCGACCAAAGCAATATTGGTCGCCTCAATGTATCCAGGCGACGAACTTTGATTTTCCCTTTCCAATCTTCGTCGCTTCATACCTGATTTCCAGTAGTGGTACATGACATGCATATTGACTTCATGACATGTATAAACGTTTCAGGCATGGGATTCGACAAATGAGAACTGGATGGGCGGATGGTCCTGAATTTGTAACTCAATGCCCAATTAGGCCAGGAGGGAGCTACACCTATCGTTTCACAGTTCAGGGCCAAGAAGGCACTCTGTGGTGGCATGCACATAGCTCATGGCTTAGAGCTACCGTGTATGGAGCACTTATTATTCATCCAAGACAAGGAGACTCGTATCCATTCCCTAAGCCAAATCGTCAAGCAACACTTCTTCTCGGTGAGTGGTGGGACGCTAACCCTATTGATGTGGTGAGGACGGCAACTGGCACCGGAGCAGCTCCGAATGTTTCGGATGCATACACCATCAACGGTCAACCTGGTGATCTTTACAATTGCTCCAGCAAAGGTTTGGTTCTTAATTCTAATCCAATATACTTCCGAATACAACTTATAAGGCATCAAGTACTGCTTTTGCAATTGTAATAACTGATATTCATTCATGGTGTGTTTGTTTCTACGTATGCAGGGATTGTCGTAGTTCCAATAGACTCGGGTGAGACCAACCTTTTGAGAGTGACAAACGCGGCCCTCAACCAACCTCTTTTCTTTTCTGTTGCCAACCACAAGCTGACTGTGGTAGGAGCTGATGCCTCCTACACTAAGCCTTTCACAACTACACTTCTCATGCTAGGACCCGGCCAGACCACCGATGTTTTAATCACTGGAGACCAGCCACCATCTCGATACTACATGGCAGCACGAGCCTATTTCAGTGCACAAGGTGCTCCATTTGACAATACCACCACCACTGCGATTCTTGAATACAAGTCCGTCCGTTGCAACACTGCTAGTTGCAAAAAAGGTAAAACAGCACTTAATAAACCCATAATGCCAATGCTGCCAGCTTTCAATGACACAAACACTGCATCTGCCTTCACTAAAAGCTTCAGAAGCCCTAGAAAAGTAGAAGTCCCTACTGAAATCGACGAGAACCTCTTCTTCACAATAGGACTTGGACTCAACAAATTAATGCCCTAAGCACTTTCGATCTAGAAGATGCCAAGGCCCTAATGGCACACGCTTCACTGCTAGCATGAACAATGTCTCTTTTGTGCTTCCAAACAACATGTCAATTCTCCAAGCTTACCAGCAAAACATTCCTGGAGTTTACACTACTGATTTTCCAGCCAACCCACCCCGGAAGTTCGATTACACTGGGAATGTCAGCCGCTCGCTTTGGCAATCCAGTTCTGAAACAAAGGGATACAAGTTCAAGTATGGGTCTAGAGTGCAGGTGGTGCTACAAGACACAAGTATTGTCACACCTGAGAACCATCCAATTCATCTCCATGGATACGATTTCTACATCATTGCAGAGGGGTTTGGAAACTTCAATGCCAAGACTGATACGAAAAACTTTAACCTTGTTGATCCCCCTCTGAGGAACACTGTCTCGGTTCCCGCAAATGGTTGGGCAGTCATCAGATTTGTACGTAGCTGACAATCCAGGTAACAGTTCACTACTGCAGGGCGCGATTGAAGCGACGACTTTTGGTCATCGCCTGGACTAAAAAGTCGTCGCCTCGGATATGTGCCGACGAAACTCGTCGCTTCACTGTCGTCGCTTCACAGTCGTCGTTTCGATTGTGAGGCGACGAATAATGTACAAAATATCGTCGCCTCAGAATATCAAACGACGACCCCGAAATTCGTCGCTCAATTCGAAGCGACGACTTCAAACTTCGTCGTTCAGTTCGAAGCGACGACTTCAAACTTCGTCGTTCATTTCGAAGCGACGACTACAAACACTTCGTCGTATATTTTCCAGCGACGAATATTGTCTGTCGCTTGACTATTTGAGGCGACGAAATTTGTTTCAGAATGCGTCGCTTCGTCTGACGTTTCACAGAAGAAAATGTTGGAATACAACATGGAAGCGACGAAGTTTGCTTGTCGCTTCAGTTGTGATGCGACAAATATGGTTCAATATTCGTCGCTTCGTTCTGAGTTACAGATTCAAAACAAAATGTTTCTGGTCAGTTTTGCACTCATTCCAGGTTCGATCAAATAACAAAAAACCTGCATTCAAATCACATACACCACACATCCAACATTACACACACACATTACATTAGCAAACGTTTAAAAGTTTATTTAAATCTAGAATATGTTACATAATTACGATGCCGATAATCCTCGAGATTGTTCTAGAATATCCATCAAGCTACAAAGCTATTTTAGACTGAAAAAAATTGTCCTACTCAATGTGTTCACCGGAGATACCTAAACAACCACTAGCGCATGAGGATTTGTCAGGGACTGGAGTTGTTGGTACCGCAACGGCTTGGGCTTGGGCCGCCATCAAAATCTGGAGGTGACCCTCCATCTCTCTCATACGTTGTTGCATCTCGGTGTTCTGTTGGATGGCGGTTGCTAGTTGGGTCCTCAACTCCTCATCTTGTTTGGACACGCGTGCACCGCCTCTTTCTTTTGGCGGGCGTCTTAACGCTCCCCCTAACCCTGCAACAATGGTAAAAGAGAAGTCAAACCAAAAACCATTTCGCTTCTAAACAATGAAACTTGCAAAAGATTTGGGTGAAAAAATAAAGTACCTCGGACCCTCGTCCCCGGCTTCCCACCCAACTCCTTCTCCACTATCGCCATCTGGTCGGCCACGCTAACGCCGCCCGTCACCTGACTGCCGCCCGCTTCATCACTGACTCGGCTCGCACATAGCTCGTCCATCTTCCTCTTCACCGCTGCCTGCAAGTAAAAACAATTTGAGACTCCGGTTATGATACATTGTAATTCAAAAAAAACATAAATCACAAGCCGATGACAAAGTGACTTACCACTTTCTCTTGCGCATTCTGCGACTTCTGATACACATCGCATACCGTCTGCAGTATAGGCGCAGGATGCCCTTTCTCCTCGTTCGCAGCGACCCGGTAGCTGTACGGAGTGGTGCCGGAGTGGTGGTTGATTGCATACCCCTTCTCCTTGCCCTTGTTCCGGTTAGCCGCGTTCCGGGCACACATCCTCTGCAAAACACAGTTGATCATATAATTAATATATCAGATTAGGGAGAACTAATAAACTAAGCGTGTAGCTATAAATAAATATTCTTTACCTTGTAAGCGTCGTCCTCAAAGTGGGCTTTGAGGTACTCCCACTGCTCCGGTCGGTGGATGAACTCCCAAGGCGTCGCCTTTGATACTTCGACGTAGTGCGTGTGGCAGTCGTACTTCCAGTCCTTGTAGATCTTGGCGGCGGTCTCGTCGATGTATCTCCACATGCCTGTCTCGGTGGCAGGGAGGTCATACCACATCTAGTAGACAACAATTGTTCAAAAATGCATTAGAAATTGAACATCATATTTCAACTTTAGAAATATTGAGAAAAAAAAATCCGAAATTATTCTAAAATAGAAATTTTACCTCCATATAATGGGTAAGTGCATCTCTGTGCTCGTCAGCCAGCTCTGCATATGACGGCGCCAGCATTGGCACTTTGGTCCGGACGGCGCAGCCGATGTCTCGGGACATCAATGTCCTCCACTTCAACTCTGCAGGACCCTTATGCTCTTCCGCGTACACAACCTTCATAGGTTTCCCGCCGTTTAGCCCCTTCAAGTATGCCGTCTTTGTCCCCGTGATGATGCCAAGCTTCTCATTCTCCACTTCAACTCTTTCCCCCGTTGACATATTAACAATCTCTGCCAATATTATGCACAAATCAAACAATATGCAATAGTAACATTAACATGTCAATTTGTGTTCATTAGGTTCAACCAAATGCTGACGAATTTCAGCAGCACGATCAAGTCCATACACATACCATATTAGTCCATACTGTAGCATGTAACATAATCACAATGTGTGAAGTTTATCCAATTATTTCAACCAAAACCACATTCCGGACAGTGTAAAAGGGTGTGCATTGATCAAGTTCAAATGTGTAAGATATATAGTTCAATGGTTAGTATATTCAGTCTTTAACAAGGACATGTCGAATGTGAATCACTAAAATATAACCACAATGCTTTTATAACCACAATTAAGTTTCAGGTACATGTAGGAAGGTGTTTAAGAGTGTGATTGACAAAGGCAAAGGGAGCCTAGGGAAAACAAGAAAGGGAACAGATCATAGATGGTGTTAGGCGAGAGAGTAAATGAAGGAGAAATAAATAGAATCAGAGGAGAAATAAGAATGAGACTCAACAATCATATATAGAGGTGAAAATCAAAGACTGATGAAGATAAAAGGAGAGGCTTGTAAAAATGGAAGTTTGAAACAAAACGAGAGATTCAAAGGGCTGTTGTAAGAAACAGGCAAATGGTGGAGACTTACATATATGAATATATATATATATATATATATATATATATATATATATATATATATAGTGGAAAACATTGAAGCTTGAAGCCTTGAAGGTGAAAAAAGGAGGGATTTTCAAAATCTAAAAGCAAAGGTGATAATGTCTCAGTCAAAGAGATCTGAACTTGTTGGTAGTTCAGCTCCATTTACATCACAATCTCAGCATATATGTATTTACAGCAAAATCATAATTTCCAATACAAGACAATCAGGACTTGATTTGAGACGGATTAGAGGAGAAGATTGAGGTATTCTAACAAAATTCCTCCTAATATTCATACATATATACACAACACATAGAACATTAGAATAACTGCAGGGCCTGGCTGAGCATATAGGCTTTCAACATCAAGGAATAATCAACAAAAATTAAATTCAACTCAAATCATCAACTCAGTAATAATACTCTGCAGTTCAGCAGAACACAGATGCACATGCACAAAGGATTTGGTGATAAGCTAAACTCATACATATTAAACGAAAAATCTTTTCTAGTTAAAGATCATGAGGTAATTCTTGAAAAATGAACTCTTCGTAAATGTAGAACTCGTCTTTTGAGTTCTAGAGAAAAATAGCAAAATGATGACTGCTCAACTTGATGCTCATAACAAAAACTGCCAATTGGATAGGGAGCAAAACAAGGAGCAGAACAACAACTTACTAGCTGCTATAAAAAAGGTCACAGATGCTCTGGTAAGAATTGCAGACAAATTGTCAACAGAAAAATCATAAAGAAGCTGCATGCAGTGTATCATGAATCAGAAGTTTGGTTAGACTTCTTAATACATCTTTACTTTCTTCTTTGTGCTAGTAATTGACATGAAGCTAGCAAATTTCGCTCTTTTTAAGTCTTAGCAACAATGTTTGATCTGTTCTTGACTAGTTACTCTAGTTAATCTGTCCTATCTAGCTACTTGTTCTTCTTGCTAGCATTCAGTGTATTGTGGATGATAGGTCTGCTTAAGAGTTATTAGTCATTTGTACTTTCTTCTTGTATCAGTCATTGACATGAAGCTAGCAAATTTCATCTTTATTAAGCCTTATATATTAATAATGTTTAGACTGTTCTTCATAGTTTATTCAGTTGCTTAATCTCTTCCTGTCTAACTAGCTATTGAAACAAAAACCAAGGGAATTGAAGTTCAGAAGAGTTTCTAGCCATCTAGCCTATGCAGAATGTGTGCATTGAAAACCAAGCTTGTTTTGTATGCAATGCTAATTTAACAAATTCATTTACTCTTAACTCTTCCAATCCATACACTCAATCAAAGCTCAAAATCAACAACCTAAGAAATTTAGGTTCCAAATTACTATAAACGTACCCGGCTGCTTCGGACCCCTCTTGGTCCGAATGCGTAACGGAGGACCGGCCTCGGTGTGCCCTTCCACGGCAGCAGCCCCGGCTCCAGCGGTGGCGCCAGCGCCAGCTCCGCTTCCGCTAGCTCCGCTTCCGCCAGCTCCGGCTCCCCCAGCGCCGCTTCCAGCAGGGCCCAACCCCAGCGCGTCTGTCTCGTCCAAAGACGGGGCCGGTACCAAGGTCCCCACCGCCGCTCCCGTCATGGCTGCATTTGCCGTATCCGAGGCCGTCGCCGCCGCCATCTTCGCCGCCGCGGCCGCCTCTCTGGCGAGAGCTTCTGCCGCCATCCTCTCCCTCCTCGCCTCGAGCTCCTTCTTCCTCTTCTGGGCACTACAACCAGGTGCCATTGCTGATTTGGGGAATTGGGGTTAGGGTTTGAGAGATTGGGGATTGGGGTTAGGGTTTCGGTTTAGGGTTTCCGTTTAGGGGAATTGGGGTTAGGGATTGGGGATTGGGGATTGGGTTTCGGTTTAGGGGAAATGAGAGAGAGAGAGAGAGAGCGGGAAAAATTTGCCCAAATGAGGTTGAAATCGGGATAATGAGGAAGACGAGTCTGAAACTCAGTATATCAGATATGAAGCGACGAATTTTGAGCTACCGCGTCGCTTCACTTTAAATGAGCATAATTCGTCGCTTCATGTGGTTCATGCGACGAAATTTACTTTAATCTTCGTCGCTTCAGGTGGATCATGCGACGAAATTTATATATAAAATTCGTCGCTTCAGGTGTATCATGCGACGAATTTTGTTCAATACTTGTCGCTCCATATGAACTTTCTTATGCTTATATGTATCTTTCTACATTTTATATTATTTAATAATCGAATTATTTAGACATGAATATCAAATTACAACACCACGTGGTTTACATCATCATCATCATTATTTGTTATTACAACTGCATGTTAACATATTTACTAGTACTCTTCCTCGTCGTCGTCCCCGCTTTCATCGTCTTCATCTTCCTCGTCATCATCGAATTCATTGTCTTCATCTTCCTCGTCGTCATCAAATTCATCGTCTCCATATTCCGATGCCTCACCGTTTGATTCTTCATTCTGTTCGTGTACTTCTAAATCGAGTTGGAGATTAGATGTATCAATATGGTAAAATTGCATTGAACTAAGTGTGTCCTCTTGGTAAGGCTCTGGAATTTGATTCCCTGAAGGAGGCCTTCCACCTTCTGTTGCTAGGACTTCGGCACTGTATACATTTCGGTGCGACATTTGTTGCACCACCTTCCAAGTACCACCTGCCATAGGATCGTCCAAGTAGAAAACTTGTTTTGTCTTGACAGCAAGACAGAATGGTGAATTCTCATAGTAACTAGTATTTGTATCCACTGAGATCAGACCATGATCTACCTTGATGGTGTCAATGTCTTCGGCGGTCTCATCGTCAGTGGTGTTGTGCCATTTAACTTTGAACAATACGACCGAGAGATTGTCTGGATAACATACCTCGACGACGTAGTCAAGATGGCCATAGAAGTGTTGGGACATGTTGCCAGCTTTCGTGGTTAACATCACCCCGCTATTTTGAGTCACGAGCCTTCGATCTCTATCGAACGAAACATATTTGACACCGTTCACATAGCACGCCTTATAAATCCGAGTGAATTGCGGACCTCGAGCCAATGACCATATTCCCTTGTTATAATTAACGTCTTCAGCATCACGACGACGGGTTGCCTGAAAAAAAAAAATGGTGTTAGTGTTATACCATTACGGGTTTAGGAAAAAAAAAAACGTCCCAAAATTTTCGTACATATCGTAAGAACCATCGGTGGAAACTCCGCCTCATGAGACGCTCGTCATACTCGTCACCATGTTTCTCTATGTACATCTGCAAATGAGTGTACATGTACTCTTGAGCCTCGTCTGTATCGGTCAAAATTTGCCAATGAGCCTCAGCCGTTTGCTGCTCTGTTAACCTGATATTGTTGGTAGTATCCATAATACACGGCTGCACTAACTGCGAAACGCAGCTAATATTCCATATTGGGGGATAGGGTTGTTCTACATCTTCCAATTGCAAATAAGACTTACAGTACGTCACTGACTCCCATGATATGTATCTTTCTGCAATACTCCCCTCCGGATAACGTGTATTACTCATTGACTGTTTATAATCACCTAATTGCCTATAAAATGATGAAAATAATTAGTGCATATACCTTTCGTAACTGTAAATTGAAAAAGAAAAAATGAAACAATTTTTTTTAGTGCGTATACCTTTCTGTCGGATACATCCATGTAAAATGTACTGGGCCTGTAAGCATAACTTGTTCGGGAAGGTGAACCATGAGATGAACCATAGAGGTGAAGAAATGTGGAGGAAAAATCAACTCTAAATTGCACAGAATGATCACTATCTCATCTTTCATCTGTTGGACATCTGTCTTCTGCAACTCCCTAGCACATAATTTCCGAAACCAATTTGACAATGCTATCAATGGCTTCACGACGTTATTTGGCAAAAATCCTCGGATAACCACTGGAAGAAGACGTTGAAGCAGGACATGGCAATCATGCGTCTTCAATCCATAGAACTTTTTCTCGGATAGTTTCACCTTATTTCTCAAACTTCCCGCATAGCCAAGTGGATACCTAACACCGCGAAACCATTCTAATACTTCTTCACGGAGATGCTCTTCAACTAAAAAGGGTGCATGAGGAACCTTTCCCGTCCTCTTTTGAGCTTCCGAACACCACTGCCTTTTGCGGATTTTCCTTTTCTCCAACGCTTCGCGGGCCCTTGGACCATCCTTGGTCTTCCCTTCAATTGCAAGAATGGTGGCAAGGATATTATCACCCACGTTCTTTTCAATGTGCATGACATCTAAACAGTACCTGTGTAACAAAGATGACCAATAGGGAAGGATCCAGAAAACGCTCTCGTGGGTGAAACATTGTCTGTTGTTTGGATTATAAGGGACATGAAAATCAGGATGCTGGCTAAGAGTGGCGTAATGGTGTGACCTAATTTCCTCCAAGATTTCATCCCCGTCCATATGAGCTGGTCTTTTTCGCCACTCTAGCTTTCCGTTAAATGCCAAACTTGATCGCATTGGTGAATTCTCGTCAAGCCATTTTCGATGCCCTTCATAAACGATTCTCCCACAAATATGCTCCGCCGTAAGCTCATGTAGACAAATTGGACATGCCTTGTACCCTTTCACTGTTGAGCCTGCAAGCATCCCTAAACCAGGAAAGTCACTTATCGTACACATCAGCGCTACCTTCATCACGAATACATCATTGTCGACTCTGTCAAAAGTAGGGACTCCATTTTCCCACAAATCTTTGAGCTCGTCGATCAGTGGACGAATGAGTACACTAAGGCACTTTCCTGGAGATTTAGGGCCAGGAATCAAGACGGCAAGCATATTATATTCCTTCCTCATACACATATTAGGGGGTAGATTAAATGGCATCACAACCACCGGCCATGTACTATGCTGGGTTGTCATTGTTCCAAATGGACTAAAACCATCAGTTGCCAGTCCAAGCCGCACATTTCTTCCCTTAATGTCGTCGAAACCGGGAAATGTCATGTTAAAATGTTGCCATGATTCTCCATCAGATGGGTGCCGGAGGGTACTTTCATCTACTCGCCTCTCCTTGTGCCATCGCATATGCTTTGCTGTGTGTGGAGACATAAATAGGCGTTTCAACCTTGGAGTGACAGGGAAATACCAGATTACCTTTTTTGGAATGGCATCCGTATCTGGCTTATATCTTTCAGCACCACATACTGGACAAGTCCGACGGTACTTATCTTCATCCCCTCTGAATAGGTAACAGTTGAACTCACAAACATGAATTTTTTCATATCCAAGGGAAAGATCCTTTAGGATTTTTGTAATTCTCGTATAACTGACAGGGAAATTTTGTTTTTTAAAAAACTTATGCAACCATCTGCACAATTTATCAAGACTCGTATCCGACCATCCGTGTTCAACTTTAATTTCCATTGCATGTAATATGGCACTTAATACAGTTTCTTCACTCCCTTCATATAATGGGGTTTGAGACTCCTTTAGAAGCCTTTCATACTTAGCATAATCATCATCTACCATGTCATTGAACTGAACATCGGCGTTTTCTTCAACGACATTATGCGGTGCATCTGCATGGTATCCAGGATAGTATGGAAATACATCTTGTATAATCTCCACAGGTGGGATCACTGAAGGACCGACAACACTGGAAGCCTGGGCTCTGTCTTGAAGCCACTGTCTCCGTTTACTAATCATTGCCGGTTGAGCAGAAACTTCCCCGTGTAGGTGCCAAACTGTGTAAGTCGGATCCAAACCATGGTGCAAGCAGTCATGATAAATCTCTATCAGTCTCTTATAATAAGGACCATTTCTGCAAACTGCGCACGGACAAGGGAGAAATTCGATTCCAGCAGTGCGAGCGGAAATAAAATTGATGAAGTTAACTAAGCCTGTGCTGTAATCAGGGTGTGTAAAGTGAAGATTCATCCAAGATTTGTCGGGGACATCATCCATGTTTCCTGTCATAACATAAACAGACAATATGCATAAGGTTAGCACACAACATTTATGATACAATCAAAACCTGTCCCAACACTTCTTCTCCTTATGCCTCCGGGTTGGGTCCTATCCCCTTCAGGCGAACACGAGTTTGTTCATCCTTTTGTTATTCATGTGGTTTCAGCTACAGTTTTGGGAAATTTCGGCAGCATCTCCCTACAGTTCCTCAAGTGCACAAAAATCTAAACAACCTAATTTGCACTCGAGGAACATTGTAGAGAGACAATGTCGAAACTATATCCCAAAACGTAAACTGAAACCACATGAATAACAAAAGGATCAACAAACTCGTGCTCGCCTAAAGTGTCCAAAAATGGGACAATTCGAGAATCAACAACCCATCTCGATCAACTAGATGCGTTGTTGATTCTCAAACGAGAGTTCTAAGCTGATAAACACCACAATTATATATAACACGAAACAATAAATTTACACACGGCACCACACTCCCTCACTAAGCCACTCGCATGTTTCAGAAACCCTAACTACCACAATCCACACACAACACAAACAAATTACATCGTAAAATTCTAATTTCACTACATTTCACTCTTTCACAAAATGTCATTTTCACTATATTTGGATTTAACTAAATTTTACGGTTTCACTAAATTAAGCTGAAATTCAATTTCATTAACTTTCCCGATTTCACTAAATTTCCCCATTTCACCCAATTTCTCTAAAATTCAATTTCACTAAATATAACAATTTCACAAATTAACTAACATAATCTCAATTTCACCAAAATCAACCCCAACTCCAGCATATATTCAAACACCCAACACTAAAAACAACACAAAGCACATTATAAACCAAATCCAACCCAAGATTTCAAACACTAAATTCAACCAATCAAACCAAAATATGGTGATTCCAGTGAAGATGATAGATTATACTAACCTACAAAGCAATTGGAAGAGAACACCCAAGCTTCCGGACCCCGAAATTGACGAAATCAGCAGTTTTGGAGATTTTTCGCAGCTGCTACAGTGTTTTGCTGCATTTCTTCGACCTACTGTCTTCTGTCTAAACTGAGGGCTTTATAGCAGATATAAAAATTTGAAGCGACGAAGATTGTACCAAATCCGTCGCTTCATTTTTTAAGGTGCGACGACATTTAAAAGCTCGTCGCTTGGTTTCATATCTCAGCGACGAATATTGACAATTATCAAATGTCGTCGCTTCACTAATTTTGAGCGACCACTTTTGATCAAAATTCGTCGCTCACTACTTCTGAAGCGACAGGCGCAATATCGGTCGCTTCACTGTGTTGAGGCGACGAAGATTAAAGTTCGCTTTTCAATCTGCGTCGCTTCATAACTGATTTCCAGTAGTGGTTTCTAGCAATTTTAGGTTATATACATACATATACGTACATATATATATATGTGTGTGTGTGTGTATTTATATGAAATGGATAACTTAATACGTACTCATACATGCCTGTCTGACATTAACATATTTTATAGGTGCTTGGTTGTTGCACTGTCACTTGGATGTTCATATCAACTGGGGTTTGGGCATGGTTTTCTTGGTGGACAATGGAGTTGGGGAGTTGCAAACAATAGAGCCTCCACCTGCAGATTTGCCTCGGTGTTAGTAAGATGATCGATCATCATTTAGCGGGATTACTCAAGATTTCATTGTTTTTGTATTCCCTTAATTCAGGGTGTACGTATTAGTTCTTTTGCTTCAGTGTTCTTTTTGATACTATTGTAGTTTTTCTTAAGAAGATGGTTATGGGGTTCCAGAACAGCGTACTATAGTTTTAGTCTCATATTGCTTCATAGATCAAGGCAGTGATAATGAAGCCAGAGGTTCTTTTTTTTTTTTTTTTTTTTTCTCTCATAAATTGAAAATTAGGTGCAAGATATATATAGATGCCCTTTAGCTCGTACATAATAATAAACAACATCAACTCAGCAAGCCATTCTTACGTACCCAATAGGGCATCCAACTTATTATCACCTATGATTTCACCACTTGGTGTCACCCGACTATTTTAGTACCAAAACTTGATACGTACACCATTCCAGAACAGGTTCGAAGCGACGAGAAAAAGTCGTCGCTTCAGCAAAAAAGTCGTCGCTTCGACACCGAAGAGACAAAGAGGTCATCGCTCGAAGTCGTCGCTTGAATTTCGTCGTTTCGATTTCGAGACGACCACTTTTGCTACAAAAGTCGTCGCTTGGATATTTCAAGCGACGACTTCAAAGTTTGTCGCCACATACTGAGCGGCGAAGTTTGGGTCGTCTCCTCACATTCGACGAGACGAATTTTGGATCGTCGCTTCCACTTCTAGGAGACGAATTTTGGATCGTCGCTTCCACTTCTAGGAGACGAATTTTGGATCAAAAGTCGTCGCCTCATTATAATCTAAGCGACGAACAATGATCAATATTCGTCGCTTAAATATTTGTTACAGAGACAGAATAACAAAATTGATCTTTTTTTTTCATTTTGAATATGCAGGGAGCGACGTATTTTGTGCAATCTTCGTCGCTTCACTAGAATCTAAGCGACGAACAATGATCAATGTTTGTCGCTTCAAAATTTGTTACAGAGGCAGAATAACAGCATTCTGGTATTCTGAAACCTGCATTTCATTAATTTCTGAAACCTGCATTTCATTCAAATCACATATCCAACCAACATTTCATTCAAATCACATATCCAACATAACACAAACACTATAAATACATAGATTTCATTCAAAACTATAATGTGTTCTAACAATGATGTACATATGTTCGAAGTACAAAGTAACGAAGGGTCCTAATATAAGTCTACGTCCATTGCCCCCATACCTTCAGCACATGATGATCTATCGGCAATCGTCGGAGGGTTTGCGGCGGCGGCGGGATTGGTCGACATGCCGAGGGCATCCTCCATCCTTGCAATACGTTGCAGCATCTCTTCTTTTTCGATTCTACTTTCTTCTTTTTTGATTCTTCTACGTTCTTCGTTGATTCTGGCACGTTCATTGGCGACTGCTACTTCTGCCCTCAACTTCTCAACCTCCGACTCGTTGCTGGACACGCGTGCACCGCCTCTTGGTTTTGCCGGGCGTCTTAATGCACCTCCTAGCCCTGCAAAGATCGTAAAACACAAAAAATTATTCAAATTAAATTCTCTTTCGTATCTAAAATAGAAACTGTTATTTTATGATTTGTACATACCTCGGACTCTCGTCCCCGGCTTCCCGCCCAGACACTCGTCCACTACCGCTATCTGTTCTTCGACGGTAGCAGGGCCCGTCACTTGACTGCCTCTCTCCACATCAGCCGCTCGGCTAGCACAGAGCTCATCCATCTTCCTCTTGACCGCTGCCTGCAAAAAATACCATATTAAGTTAGTTTGTGTTTGTATAGTTATAAATTGTAAATAAATAAAATCAGAAGCTAAAAACTAGGAATTCTTGCATCTAACTCGTCAAGAAACTCACCACTTTCTCCTGCGCATTCTGCGATCGCGCATAAACATCGCAGACAGTCTGAAGTATAGGCGCCAAACTGCCTTTCGCCTCATTCGCAACGACCCGGTAGCTATAGGGAGTCGTGCCAGAGTGGTGGTTGACTGCACACCCCTTCTCCTTTGCTTTGTTCCGGTTTGCGGCGTTCCGGGCACACATCCTCTGCAAAAATATGCACAATCTATTAGAATCAAAATCTATTATATGAAATTTAAAAACCTCTAATTACTTTCCGTTACCTTATAATCGTCGTCCTCAAAGTGAACTTTGAGGTACTCCCACTGCTCGGGTCGGTGGATGAACTCTGCAGGCGTCGCCTTTGACACTTCGACGTAGTGGGTGTGGCAGTCGTACTTCCAGTCCTTGTAGATCTTGACAGCGGTCTCGTCGATGTATCTCCACATGCCTATCTCGGTGGGAGAGAGGTCGTAGAACATCTAGTAAAAAACATTTCAAAGAAATCATTAGAAATAACATATTTCAATATATATGACTGAAAGATAAGAATTTGAAATTAGTATGAAATTGTGTTTTACCTCCATATAAGTGGTGAGTGCATCTCGGTGCTCCTCAGCCAGCTCAGCATATGAAGGCGCAAGCATGGGCACTTTGCTCCGGATGACGATCCCGATGTCTCGGGACATCAAAGTCCTCCACTTCAAGAGGCTCGGACTCCTGTGCCGTTCCGAGTAGTCAACTTTCAGAGGTTTCCCGCCGTTCAGCGACACCAAATATAGGGTCTTCGTACCGGTTATGATGCCATGCTTGTCCGCGTTCCGTCCATTCACCTTCTGACCCGTTGTCATATCAACAAGCTCTGCCATATTAGAACAACTAAAAACACATGCATTAAACAGAAAGACACATGAGAAGCGTTAAATATGGAAGATTGAGATTGCTAATTTAAGATAAGAAGGAGAAGATCAGGAGGGTGTGAATGGACACGAGGGGTTTCAGGAGAAAGTGGGATTGATTTAAGTTCAATAATGGAGATTTTGATTTTGGGTTTTGTTAAAAAATGGGTAAAGGAAGGCTATATATTCGCCGGATATTGATAAAAAAAAAATGGGTGAGTCACAATTCAGTGTAATTGGTTGAAATTTCAGAGATCCAGGTTCAATTCTGCTTCTTGACTCTTGTGAATTGTTTTCAATTTCGGATTTTTATGTTAATTTTTGATTAAGTAAATTTAAGATTAATTAAACTGCATTTGCCAAGCTAAACATGATTAGAGTTTTATGTTTGATTTTTCTTGAGTGTCAAGGTGTTGGCTTTTCTTAGCTCAATGATCATATCTTTTCTGCTGGATATCATGTAATTCAATTCTATTGATTCCGTCTTGTTCAAGTTTTTAAATTCAATGGATCAGATTAGGATAGGAAATCAAAAGGGAGTATCTTTTTGCACATTGTATTTGAGAATGTTAAAATCTAATGTATCAGTCTTCACTTCACTTTCTAACAAACTCCTTCCACACATTAGCAGTTTTTGTTCAATGCTAAAATTGACAGGCTTGAAACTTTTTTGGCCTTCTATGTATAGTAGCAGTTCTCCTTCTACTGATGATTGATGGTTTTACTTGCACATTATATTTGAGACAAAAACTTCTTCTATAGAAGTAAGTTTAGTGATGACATTTTATCGAAGCTCTTTATCATGTTCCTTGATTAGTTTGTTACAACCCTTTCAGACTGCATTGGTTCTGCGTTTAATATAAAGGGCACAATGCAATGCCCTAATTGTCGGAAGATTGAGAAAGGTCAATGGTTGTATGCTAATGGCTGCCGTTCATTTCCGGAATTTAGCTACAGTTAAATTGTGAAAGTTGGGATGCATATTTAGTTGTTATCTAAGTTTGGTTTTATGTTGGTTAATGTAATAATATCGATTTCAAGTTTGGATGCAGTCAAAATATGCATTTAATAATTTATTTTTCTTGCATAGTTTTGTAGAAATGGCTATTCAGTTTTATCAATATAGAAAAGCTTAAATATCAATTGCTTGTTTTGTGGTTGTGTTCATGTTGATTATCAATATGATTGAATGGTTTCTGGCAATTGATGATGGCTTGTGAGTTTAAATTACTAGCTAATGTTATAATCTAATTAATACTTGTAAAGATATACTTGGATTTCGACTTTCAAGTACATCCAAAGGAACTAAAACAGTACCAATTGCAAGAAATGCACATCATAAGACCTCCCATTTAATGCAATAACATAAAGCTAACACCAAGGGTGAACGGTGTAAAGCTACCACCAACTTTGACTATCATCTAACAAGTCTAGCGATAGTGAAACCAAATAGATAACAGAAAACTTCAGTAAGAGAAAACAACCAAGCATCATTCATGATCCAATAGTACCTATAATGAAACTGATCCATAACAAAGTACATGTAGAACATTCTCAATTTGAAACAAAAAAGTGTCACCGAAGGCAGTAAATTACTTCATTCTAAATCCTTGTTGCAAGTTTAGATGTCAAAATTGTGTTTTACAAGTACAAATTGGCTTTTGTTTCTAGTAAGCTATTGTTTATGGTATGAAACATTAAGGAAACAGTCTCAGTATTCAAAAGTTAACTTAAATTTTTAGTTTTCATATTGCACACAGCAAAGCTAATTGAAAATTTTTGTTAATTAAAAGCATTGAAACTGAAAGTTGCATAACTGTTCTAGAAATAGGGATTGTATCATCCACAGATGGCTTAAGGTAGGACTGTCAAACTTTCGACCCCCATAATGACGAAAAAATGAAACAGCTTAACATGTTATGAAACAAAAAAAGGAAAAAAAGAATAAAAAAAGAGGAAAAGAGAAGGATTGTTCTGAGACATATTTTGATGCTGGCTATATATACAAAAGAGATCCAAACATCAACTGAAGACAATGAAGGGAACATACATACATAAAATGATTGCACGCGGGATCATATATAGTTGAATGATGCCATCCACTGTGATCCGCAAATACACTTATATCCAATATTGTTTTATAATTCTAAGTTTTTCCTCCAAATCCCCATATTATAAAAAAAAAAAAAAAAAAAAAAAAATCTGTAGCTGTGTATATTGGACATAACACTTTGGAGCTGTGTATATATCAAAATCTGTGTATATATCAGTATATTGGACATTACAGCTGTGTATATATCAAAATCTTATTGATGAATGGATTAGACATATTAATTTCCCCATATTATAAAAAAAAAAAATAATAAAAAAAAATAATGCCGACAAGCTTGGCATCCAGCATCAAATATCCAATTATTATGAGTACGTATGAGGTGGATTGCTTGGATTCACAGGGTGGAGTTACTTCTTGCTAGAAGCAAACTTTCAAATAATAAGCCCTAATCTACCATACATGTGATTCCCTCAAATGCAGCTGATTAGAAAGCATGACATGATATCTGTACTTGAACTATTTCATCCATCTACTTGACTTACTACACCAAAAACTCATAATTGTTGAAAACACGAAATAAAAGACCAACAAAGATTAACAATAATGTCAGAAACTAGAAATTAACGAACTAATACTCTTCAGAACGAAAAAAAGAGTCATGAGACACCAAGCTAACATATGCATAAACACAGGCATAGTAGTCTTTCCAAAACAATTAAACCACAAAACCAAGACAGAAACAAATGATTCCGAATCACTCACCCGGCTCCTGAGTACCCCACTTGGTCCTAATGCTGAGGGGAGGAGCATCCTCGCCTACCACACCGGCTGCTCCTCGAGCGGCACCACCACTGCCACCACTACCGCCATCGCGGCCGCCGCTCCCCAGGTCAGCGCCACCTCCAGTAGCCCCCACACCCGCCGAAGGATCGGTTTCGGCCAGAGACGGGATGGGAACCAACGTCCTCGCATATTCCGCCGCCACTGTCGTCGTCGCCTCCGCCGCCGCAGCAGCCATTTGAGCGGCAACTTCCGCCGCCTTCCTCTCTCTTCTCGCCTCCATCTCCTTCTTCCTCTTCTGGGCACCACAACCGGGTGCCATTGATGAATCTAGGGTTTGAGAGAGACCAGGGGATTTCGGTGAGAAGGGTGTTTTTGGTGAGAAGGGGGTTTGGGTTTATCAATGGGAAGAAGAAGAAGAAGGGGAAGAAGAAGAAGGGATTTAGGTTTCGGGTTGTAAGAGAAGAAGAATTTGGGATTTGGGGGGAAGAAGAAGAATTTCGCGCTTCTGAGGAAGGAGCAAAGTCCCGGTTCATTTAATCAGATACGAAGCGACGAATATAGACAAACGTCGTCGCTTCGAATATTAACCGACAACACAAGTCCAAATATCATCGCTTCACATTTAAGTTTGCGACGAATATCAAACGTCATCGCTTCGGAAATCTGAAGCGACGAAGTTGGACCTACCTACATTACCTAGTGGGTTAAAACTTGGTCGCTTCAGATAATATGAAGCGACAAAGTTTTAACCCACTAGGTAATGTAGGCAGGTCCAACTTCGTCGCTTCAGATTTCTGAAGCGACGACGTTTGACAAAAATGGTCGCTTCAATTTTTAAAGCGACGAATATTGCACAATATTCGTCGCTTCAAGTTGACTGAACAGGTTAGTTATGTTTATATGCATTTGTTTTCATTTAATTAGAATATTGTAAATATTGTTCAAAATTACAACAATACATATATATCATCATTATCATATTACAACATGTACCATAATTAACTAGTAGTCTTCCTCTTCGTCGTCTCCGCCATCATCGTCTTCATCTTCCTCTTCTTCTTCCTCATCGAATTCATCGCCACTGTCATCTTCCTCACCGTTTGATTCTTCATTCTGTTCGTGTACTTCTAAATCGAGTTGGAAATTAGATGCATCAATATGGTAAAATTGTATTGAACCTAGTGTGTCCTCTTGGTAAGGCTCTGTGATTTGATTCCCTGAAGGAGGCATGTTGTCTTCTGTTGCAAGTACTTCGGCACTGTATACATTTCGATGCGACATTTCTTGCACCACCTTCGAAGTACCACCCGCCGCAGGATCGTCCAGGTAGAACACCTGTTTAGTCTTCACAGCAAGACAAAATGGTGAACTCTCATAGTAACTAGTGTTAGTATCCACCGATATTAGACCATGATCTACCTTGACGGTGTCAATTTCTTAGTCATCCTGATCGTCAGTGGTATTGTGCCATATAACTTTGAACAATACGACCGACAAATTGTCTGGATAACATACCTCGACTACATAGTCAAGATGGCCATAGAAGTTTTGAGACAGGTTTCCAAGCTTCGTGCTTAACATCACCCCGCTATTTTGAGTCACGAGCCTTTGATCTCTATCGAATGAGACATAATTGATACCGTTCACGTAGCACGCCTTATAAATCCGAGTGAATTGCGGACCTCGAGTTAATGACCATATTGCCCTGTTAAAATTAGGGTCCTGAGCATCATATATTCTCTTGGCCTGAAAAATAGATTGTGTTAGTTCTATACTATTCAGTTTTCGTACAAATTTTAAGAACCATATAGATAGTTTTCGTACAAATTTTAAGAACCATGGATGGTGTTGACAGTAGCCACAGAGGGGCTACAGCAGGCCCACAGACCCGCAGCTAGTGTACCAGGGGCCGGCCCGAGGCCCAGGACCGGAGCACCAGCACCCGGCCACGGGGTCCAGCAGTCTATCCTGCCACCAGGGGCCAGGGGACCGGGGGCGCCTGTCTGCCAAAGAGGTCACCAGAGCTGCCCTTTGGTGTGCAAACAGAAGGGAACCAGTCCCACATCGAAGGGCAAGGCCAGACCTCACTCCTGGCCACCTATATAAGGGCCCCAACTACCTTCATTAATAGGTAACTGATCCTTCCTACCGCTTATATACGTGCTTAAGTTATATCTGTTCCAACTATACTAACTTAGGCATCGGAGAGGAGAAGACCGGTCCGCCCGGTATTCCCCTTAGTAAGCAGGTTTACAGGAGATCACGTGAAGATTCATCTGTCTCTACCGGGCCCCCGGGTTTGTGCAGAAATAATTGGCGCCGTCTGTGGGAACGGTTTGATCCGCGAGAAAAGTAAGCGTTGCTCTACCGAAGAATAGAACCCGATCGATCCTTTGGAAAGCAGTTAAATCCGCAGACCGGAGGCCATGGAAGGAAGGAAGATAAAAACTAGCGCGGGAAGGTCGAAAGAGCGAATTCAGATCCCCGACCGGGCCCAAAGGGCTGAGGTCGGTGCGAGGTTCGCCCTTTCTCCCAACCAAGACAGAACCCACGATCGCCAAGACTACGAGAACCCCGACCGGTATGATGCGGGGGAGGAAATAAAAAAGATGAAGGTAGAAGTCGCGCGGTTGCGAGAAGAGGGCGATCGGGACCGACTAAGGGCTGATGCCCGGTGCCAAGAACTGGAAGCAGTGAACATCGCCTTAGTGGCGGACCTGGAGAAAGGGGGTCAGCAGGGCACTTCTCGGGCGGCATCGCGGCCCGCAAGCAATGCTAACGAATTCCCGCACCTAGAGGTGGGACAGCCTACGGGAAGAAGAAAGACCGCGCATGTGCCCACACCTCTCTTCCCGGATGCTCTAAAAAACTCCGGCCCGGTTGAGCCCCCGTACCGCACAAGCCTGGCATCGAGCGAGCAGGACAGCCCCACCGCAAGGACGCTCGAGGCGCTCTCCGCTTCGGTGTCAGACATGAAGGACCGCCTAGAGGTCAGCGAGAGAAAAGCGGGGCGACCGCGGGACAGCGCACGGTTCAGCGAACGCACTGGACCTTTTCCGCGCCGGCTTAGGGAGTCAGGAAGATCTGGTAGCCAAAGGCCCCTGAAACTGACGTACTCAGGAACGAGCTGCCCGTACCAGCACCTGGACAGCTTTAAGTCACAGACGGGCACAAGGGGCTATTCCGATGCCACGTGCTGCAACATATTCCAAGAGACGCTCTCGGGGGAGGCGTTGAGTTGGTTTTACGAGCTGCTAGCGAACTCGGTGGAAACTTTCGAACAGCTGGCTGATAAGTTTGTCGCCCGGTTCGCCCTTAGAGCCAAGACGGCCCAAACATCAACGATCCTTTTCGATTGCATGCAGACTGACCACGAACCGCTACGCGCCTTCGTTAACCGGTGACATATCGACACGGCCGGGGTCAGAAACTTGGATAAAAGGATAGCGGGGATGGCATTCAGGCAGGGGTTAAAACCTGGGGAACACTCGTACAACTTGCGAGTAAAGGAGCTGATGGGGTACGATGAGTTGATGGCTGTGGCCGTCAGGCACGCCCAGGCGGAGCACGAGCCGTATGGGGATAAGATGCCCAAGCGGAGTCCGGATGACCCGCTACCGCCGTCTCCCCGTGAAAGCAAGACTGGGCGGCAAGATCGCAACCATACACCCGCGACTAGTAAGAAAGCCGAAGTACAGGAGGAATGGCGACCCCGACGGAGCGGTGACAACAGTTCAAGTAGAAGACCACCACTTGTGCGACCGGCACGGCCCCTGGCAGCTGCGCCAGCGGGGCGACCACCGCGGGCTCTAGCCATTATGCCGGCAGAAAAACCCGAAGATCCAGCCCTTCGGAGTAGCAGTCAAAGACCCCAGAGGACGGTGGTGGACGGCCGAGTCCGTCTGGATGACCCGCAAAGGGACCGGCAGGCAGCTCGGCAAGTAGGGACCATAAGCACCCGAGCCCCCGGGGGGATAGAGGTGCACGGGAGCATAAACATGATACATGGTGGGGACCATATAGATCGACTCACCCGGAGTTCAAAGAAGCGGTGCTTAAGAGCGATCCGGGGAAAGAAGGTATATGCCTTTGGAGGAGGAAGCGGCCAGGCCGCTAAAACCGGATGGAACTCGGTTACTTTCTACGAGAAAGAAGAGCCGGAGGATCTGATTCAACCGCACAACGACCCCTTCCTCATTACGGTCCAAATAGACCACTGGATAACTAGCCGTATGCTGATCGATACCGGAGCTTCTGTCAACGTGATGTTCCGAGACGCATACAAATGGCTGCAGAGAGGAAAGAATAAGTTATCCCAAGATAATGAGCCGCTGATAAGCTTCTCCGGTGAGGTGGTCCAGCCTTTGGGATCAGATTACCTACCACTAATCTTCGGCGAGGGAGACAGGACGAAGAAGGAGCACCTGGAGTTCATCGTCGTGGACTGCTTGTCATCGTACAATGGCATAATTGGTCGGCCAGGGTTATGGAAGCTGAAAACATTTATAGCCGGCCATATGCTGATGCTAAAGATGCCTTCACCGCTCGGTGTCATTACCATACGCGGGGACCAGAGGATCGCTCGCAGGTATTATGCGGAGGCCCTGACCCACGGGAGAAAGCGGACCGAAGTCTTCACGGCCACTCAACAAGCGCCGGTGCCGGGTCTGAGTATGGATCCCCGTGATGACACTGATTCTGACGACGAGAAGCTAAAGCGACCTTCGGCCGTGGAAGAAACTGAAACAGTCTCCATTTCGGAGGACCACCTGGAGCGAAAAGTGGTGATAGGGACGAAGCTCGCTCCGGCTGTCAAGAAAGGGCTCATCGCCTTCCTCCGAGACAACAGTTCGGTCTTCGCATGGTCTTACGAGGACATGCCAGACATATCCCCAGAGATAGCCGTCCACAGGCTAAATTCGTTGCCCAACGTTCCCCCGGTAAGGCAAAAAAGGAGGTCCTTCAGTCCGGCGAAGTATGAAGCAATCAGAGAAGAAGTACAGAAACTAAGGGACATAGGTTTCATCCAGGAAGTCCAGTACCCCCGGTGGCTTGCTAATGTGGTTATGGTACCGAAGAAGGGAACCGACCGGTGGCGCATGTGCGTGGATTTCACCAATCTAAACTGGGCGTGCCCAAAAGACAGCTTCCCACTCCCCCGGATAGATCAGCTTATAGATTCCACGTCCGGCTTTAAGCTGCTCAGCTTCATGGATGTCTACGCCGGATACAATCAGATAAGGATGAACCCGGACGACGAAGAACACACATCGTTCACAACTGACCGAGGTACCTACTGTTATAAGAGGATGCCGTACGGTCTAAAGAATGCCGGAGCCACCTACCAGCGGATGGTGAATCGCATGCTGGACCAAGAAATGGGCAAAACGGTAGAAGTTTACGTAGATGACATGCTGGTCAAGAGCTTGACTGCAGGAGCCCACGTCTGAGATTTGACGGTAGTCATCGGTAAGATGCTCAAGTTTGGAATGCGCCTGAACCCGAAGAAGTGCATTTTTGGGATTTCAGAGGGCTTGTTCCTAGGCCACATCATCAGCCAGCGAGGGATAGAAGCTAACCCGCTGAAGGTCCAGGCAATCCTAGACATGGAAACACCAGGGGAAAGAAACCAGGTCCAAATGCTGACCGGCCGGTTGGCCGCCCTGGCCAGATTCATCTCCCGCCTGACCGATAAGTGCGCCCCACTCTTTAAACTGCTCAAAGCACAACAGTTCAAGAAAATCCACTGGGCGGCGGAGCATGAAGTGGCATTCCAGTCCATCAAGACGTATCTGTCTGCAGTACCTCTCCTATCCAAACCAGTGCCGGGCGAGATGCTATACCTATACATAGCCGCATCCGAAGCAGCCGTCTCCGCGGCTCTCGTCAGGAAGGAGGGCACGCTAGATCTCCCGGTATATTATGCAGGGAAGGGACTTACCAGAGCCGAGAGCCGGTACCCCGACATTGAGAGGTTGGCCCTGGCCCTGATCGTTAGTGCCAGAAAGCTCAGGCACTATTTTCAGGCTCATTCCATCACCCTATATACCAATCACCCTTTGCGGCAGATCCTGTAAAAACCGGACACCAGCGGCAGGCTCGTACGGTGGGCAGTTGAATTGGGAGAGTTCGACATCACTTATGCTCTGCGAACGGCTATCAAGGGACAGGCAGCTGCGGATTTCATATGTGAACTCACCCCAATGGTGGCAGAAGCGCACCCCGGCCAGTACGAGGGCAAGGAGGCAGTTCAGGCAGTAAAGATCGAGCCAGGCCTCCCCAACGGTTGGAAGCTTTACGTAGACGGCTCCGTAACGAGTAAGCGGAGCGGAGCCGGCGTCATGCTAACCTCGCCCGATGGCCAATCGTACGAGTATGCCCTACGGTTCCTTTTCAACACTTCCAATAACGCCGCTGAATATGAGGCCCTCATAGCCGGTTTACAACTAGCCAAGGAGATGGGAATCCCATCCCTGGACATATACAGCGACTCGAGCCTAGTGGTGAACCAGATGAACGGGCTGTTCGAAGTCAAGGAACCCCAACTAGCCTCCTACCAAGCTTTGGCCAAGGCCCTTATCGAGCCATTCCAGGGTGCTACGATCCAGCATATACCCCGAGCGGAAAATAGGCATGCAGACGCCCTCGCAAGGTTGGCAACCGGAAACTACCCTCCGGAGTACCGAAGAGCTAAAATTGAAACCCTCCAGAAACCGAGTATAAGCAAGACCATCTCCGAGATATTTACGGTAGAAGAGACACCACCGAGCTGGATGGATCCAATAGTTAGATACTTGGCTGACAAAACCAGCCCCCAGGATGCGGTGGAGGCTAGGAGGCTACACCTCCGGTGCGCCAGGTACAGCCTTCTCAACGGCAAGTTGTACCGAAGAGGGCACAGCTTCCCCCAGCTGAAGTGTGTCACTAAAGGAGGCAGGAGAGGCTATCATGCGAGAAATCCACGAGGGAGTATGCGGTAATCACACTGGCACCTGGTCCTTGTCTCACAAGTCGCTCCGGACGGGGTATTTTTGGCCAGACATGGCAGCAGCATAAAGAAGAATATCAGGTGGCTGCCACAAGTGCCACATGTACGCCTCTACACCCCATGCCCCGGCAATCGCGTTATCAATTCTGTTAGCGCCATGGCCGTTCGCACAATGGGGACTAGACATCATCGGCCCTTTTCCAATAGCTGTGGGACAATACAAATACGCCATTGTGGCCGTGGACTATCAGACTAAATGGGTCGAGGCGGAACCCCTGGTAAAGATCACCGAGGAGCGGGTAAGAAAATTCCTGTGGAAGAACATCTACTGCAGGTTCGGGGTGCCGCAGACTATAGTCACGGATAATGGGACACAGTTCAACAATGCTGATCTTATCCAATACACGGCCTCTATGGGGACCCGGATGTTGTTTGCCTCAGTGGCACACCCGCAGACCAACGGCCAGGTGGAAGCGGTGAACAAGATTATCAAAATCCTCCTCAAGAAAAAGCTGGATGCCAAGAAGGGATGTTGGGCCGAGGAACTCCCCGCGGTTCTATGGGCCATCCGGAAGACAGCAGCTGAGGCAACAGGGGAGACCCCGTTCTGCATGGCGTTTGGTAGCGAAGCGGTACTCCCTGTAGAGACCAATATGCCCAGCGGCAGGGTCGAGAATTACGAGACCGAAACAAACGCCGAGGGCATACGGCTCAACCTGGATCTCATAGAAGAGCGGCGCGACCAGGCGCATATGCGGAACCAAACCTACAAGCAACGGGTCGCTCGGTACTATGATAGAAGGGTCCGGGAAAGGAAATTACAAGTGGGGGACTGGGTCATGAAGAAAGTTCAGAAAAAACCGCTGGCCTTGGAGCCAACGTGGGAAGGGCCCTACCAAATCACCGCAGCTGCGGGCCCGGCAACATTCCACATCATAGACGCCGAAGGCATCTATTCCACCCGCCCGTGGAATATCCAGCACCTGCGTTTCTACCCTAAGTGAAATCGGTCATAAAGGGACAATAATGTATTTGGTGCCAACATTGCAAAGTACAGTTAATATATTTAGAATAAACTACAGCTGGTTGCAAGGTACGTACACAAAACTGTTAGCCAGCACCGCCGGAGCCCCCAATCCCGGACCCGCCACCTTTGAGAGACTGCTCTTACTCCGCCATCTGAGCCAGGGCTACATCAGCCGCCATCCGCTCAGCATCAAGCCACCCTTTCTCCCTCCACTCCAGATAGGCATCATTTATGCCCTTCGCACGGGCGTCATCCAGCATCTTTTCAAGCTCCACCGACTCCCGGAAGTCGTCGACAGCTTTATCAGCCACTTCAGCAAGACGGGATTCCACGAGCTTCTCCCCTCCTTTGACGAATGCTGTCATTTGGGTCTGCAGCTCCAAAACCTTCACCTTCAGCTCTGCATTCTTCGCTTCCCGAGCGGTTGCCTGACGATCGGCTTCCTCCCGCTCCTGCGCAAGCTCAGTGCAGAAACAGATGGAAACTCCTCCTTCGATGGCGCTGGTCCTAATCGTCACCATATTTTGCCGTGTACAGCTGCAAATGAGCGTCCATGTAATATTGAGCTTCTTCTGTATCCGTCAAAATTTGCCAGTGAGCCTCAGCCGTTTGCTCCTCTGTTAACCTGATATTTCTGGTGGTATCCATAATACACGGTTGAACTAACTAAGAAACAGAACTAATATTCCATATTGGGGGATTGGGCTCTTCGTGTTCTTCCAATTGCATATACAACTTACAGTACGTCACCGACTCCCATGATATGTACCTTTCTGCAATACTCCCCTCCGGGTAACGTGTATTACTCATTGACTGTTTATAGTCACCTAATTGCCTGTAAAATGATGAATATGATTACTGCATATATAAGGTCGATACCAATTTAGTTTGGACGTTAAGAAACATATTTGATTAGTGCATATACCTTTCCATCGGATACATCCATGTAAAATGTACTGAGCCTGTAAGTATAACTTGTTCGGGAAGGTGAACCATGAGATGAACCATAGAGGTGAAGAAATGTGGAGGAAAAATCAACTCCAAATTGCGGAGAATGATCACAATCTCATCTTTCATTTGTTGGACATCTGTCTTCTTCAACTCCCTAGCACATAATTTTCGAAACCAATTTGACAATGCTATCAATGGCTTCACGACGTTAATCGGCAAAAATCCTCGGATAACCACTGGAAGAAGACGTTGAAGCAGGACATGGCAATCATGCGTCTTCAATCCATAGAACTTTTTCTCGGATAGTTTCACCTTATTTCTCAAACTTCCCGCATAGTCAAGTGGATGCCTAACACCGCGAAACCATTCAAATACTTCTTCAAGACGATCCTTTTCAACTAAAAAGGGTGCATGAGGAACCTTTCCCGTCCTCTTTTCAGCTTCCGAACACCACTGACTTTTGCGTATTCCCCTCTTCTGCAAAGCTTCGCGAGCCCTTGGACCATCCTTGGTCTTCCCTTCAATTGAAAGAATGGTGGCCAGGATATTGTCACCCACGTTCTTTTCAATGTGCATGACATCTAAACAGTACCTGTGTAACAACGATGACCAATAGGGAAGCATCTAAAATACGCTCTCGTGGGTCCAACATTGTCTGTTGTGTGCCGAGTAAGGGACACGAAAATACGGATGCTGGCTAAGAGTGGCGTAACTGTGTGACCTAATTTCCTCCAAAATTTCATCTCCGTTCTTATGAGCTGGCCTTTTTCCCCACTTTGGCTTCCCGTTAAATGCCAAACTGAATCGCATTGGTGAATTCTCGTCCAGCCATTTCCGATGCCCTTCATAAACAATTCTCCCACAAATATGCTTCGCCGTCAGCTCATCTAGACAAATTGGACAAGCCTTGTACCCTTTCACCGTTGAGCCCGCAAGCATCCCTAAACCAGGAAAGTCACTTATAGTACACATCACCGCTGCCTTCATCGTGAATACATCATTGTCGACTCTGTCAAAAGTATAGACTCCATTTTCCCATAAATCTATGAGCTCGTCGATCAATGGACGAATGAGTACACTAAGACACTTTCCTGGAGATTTAGGGCCAGGAATCAACACGGCTAGCATATTATATTCCTTCCTCATACACATATTAGGGGGTAGATTATATGGCATCACAACCACGGGCCACGTACTATGTTGGGTTGTCATTGTTCCAAATGGACTGAAACCATCAGTTGTCACTCCAAGCCGCACATTTCTTCCCTTAATGTCGTCGAAACCTGGAAATGTCCTGTTAAAATGTTGCCATGATTCTCCATCAGATGGGTGCCGGAGGGTACTTTCATCTTGTCGCCTCTCCTTATGCCATCGCATATGCTTTGCTGTGTGTGGGGACATAAATAGGCGTTTCAACCTTGGAGTGATAGGGAAATACCATATTATCTTTTTTGGAAGGTCATCCGTATCTGGCTTATATCTTTGAGCACCACATATTGGACAAGTCCTACGAGTTTTATTTGCAGCCCCCCTGAATAGGTAATACTTGAACTCACAAACATGAATTTTTTCATATCCAAGGGAAATATCCTTGATGATTTTTTTAATTCTCGAATAACTCACAGGAAAATTATTGACTTTAAAAAACTTATGCACCCATTTACATAATTTATCAATACTCGTATCCGACCATCCGTTTTCAACTTTAATTTCCATTGCATGTAATGTGGCACTTAATACAGTTTCTTCACTCCCTTCATACAATGGGGTTTGAGACTCCTTTAGAAGCCTTTCATACTTAGCATAATCATCATCTACCATGTCATTGAACTGAACTTCAGCGTTTTCTTCAACGACATTATGCGGTGCATCTGCATGGTATCCAAGATAGTATGGAAATACATCTTGTATAATCTCCACATGCGGGATCACTGAAGGACCTGCAACACTGGAAGCCTGGACCCTGTCTTGAAGCCACTGTCTCCGTTTACTGATCATTGCCGGTTGACCAGAAACTTCCCCGTGTAGGTGTCAAACTGTGTAAGCCGGATCCAAACCATGGTGCAAGCAGTGATGATAAATTTCTATGAGTTTCTTATAATAAGGACCATTTCTGCAAACTGCGCAGGGACAAGGGAGAAATTCGATTCCAGCAGTGCGAGCGGAAATAAAATTGATGAAGTTAACTAAGCCTGTGTTGTAATCAGGGTGTGTAAAGTGAAGATTCATCCAAGATTTGTCGGGGACATCATCCATGTTTCCTGTCATAACATAAACAGACAATATGCATAAGGTTAGCACACAACATTTATGATACAATCAAAACCTGTCCCAACACTTCTTCTCCTTATGCCTCCGGGTTGGGTCATATCCCCTTCAGGCGACCACGAGTTTGTTGATCCTTTTGCTATTCATGTGGTTTCAGCTACAGTTTAGGGAAATTTCGGCAGCATCTCCCTACAGTTCCTCAAGTGCACAATAATCTAAACAACCTAATTTGCACTCGAGGAACATTGTAGAGAGACAATGTCGAAACTATATCCCAAAACTTTAACTTAAACCACATGAATAACAAAAGGATCAACAAACTCGTGTTCGCCTAAAGTGTCCAAAAATGGGACAATTCGAGAATCAACAACCCATCTCGATTAACTAGATGCGTTGTTGATTCTCAAACGGGAGTTCTAAGCTGATAAACACCACAATATATATAATACGAAACAATAAATTTACACACGGCACCACACTCCCTTACTAAGTCACTCACATGTTTCAGAAACCCTAACTACCACAATCCACACACAACACAAACAAATTACATAGTAAAATTCTAATTTCACTACATTTCACTCTTTCACAAAATTTCATTTTCACTATATTTGGATTTAACTAAATTTTACGATTTCACTAAATTAAGCTGAAATTCAATTTCATTAAATTTCCCAATTTCACTAAATTTCCCCATTTCACCCAATTTCACAAATTAACTAACATAATCTCAATTTCACCAAAATCAACACCAACTCCATCATATATTCAAACACCCAACACTAAAAACAACACAAAACATATTATAAACCAAATCCAACTCAAGATATCAAACACTAAATTAAACCAATCAAAACTAAATATGGTGATTACAATGAAGAGGAGAGATTATACAAACCTGTAAACCAATTGGAAGGGAAGACCCAAGCTTTTGGACCCCGAAATTGAAGAAATCAGCAGTTTTGGAGATTTTTCGCAGCTGTTACAGTATTTTGAAATAATTTCTTCACCTTCTGTGTTCTGTCTGACCCAAGGTTTTATAACAGATTTCAAAAGTTGAAGCGACGAAAATTGATCAAAATCCGTCGCTTCGTTTATTATGATGCGACGACGTTTAAAAACTCGTCGCTACATTTTCCAAATCCTGTTTCTCTTACGATCTGAGGCGATTTGAAACCATTATTCGTCGCTCCTTTTTTTTTGAAGCGACGATTTTGATCAATCGGCGTCGCTCAATTTTTTTGAAGCCACCATTTATATATTCGTCGCTTCGAAGTATTGAGGCGACAAAGTCTGATTTCCCCATTTTAATATTGGTCGCTTCAGTCCTTGATTATAAAAATTTTATGAGATTATACTCAAGTGTACAACTTTTCGAAGCAAGTAAAATTTTGAAAAACACTGTGAAATAACATTTGATCTTTATGATGAAATACGGTTGTGATAAAAAAATCACTTAAATCCGACAAAGTTAGAGCCCCGATCGACGCGGTCAACCTTATTTAAACTTATTTCTCTCTATGGGGAACCATAGTATCGGGAGGTAAAAGTTACCAAATTTTTACATGGCTGATTACTTCTCATTTATTTGAGAGTTTAATATTTAGAAGAGTCGACGAAACAAGGTCACTAAAGGTACGTAATAGCGTTTTCGTCTTATAAGTTTTATGAAAATATGGTTGACCGTTTCGATCGAGCATCGAGATTTCACGAAATGAGTTGATTTTTCTACTCTACTCATATTTAACTATAACGATCACATCAGACGGCCAAAATTTTCATTTTGTGAATTTAGTCATTATAATGACAACATGCTTACTAATACCGTATAACTTGATTATAAGATTATACTCAAGTGTACAACTTTTCGAAGCAACTATATAAAAGAAGTAAAATTTTGCAAAACACTGTGAAATAACATTTGATCGTTATGATGACATACGATTATGGTAAAAAAATCACATAAATCCGACAAAGTTAGAGCTCCGATCGACGCGGTCAACCTTATTTAAACTTATTTCTCTCTATGGGGAACCATAGTATCGGGAGATAAAAGTTACCAAATTTTTACATGGCTGATTACGTCTCATTTATTTGAGAGTTTAATGTTTGGAAGAGTCGACGAAAAAGGTCATCTAAAGGTACGTAATAGCGTTTTCGTCTTATAAGTTTTATGAAAATATGGTTGACAATTTCGATCGAGCATCGAGATTTCACGAAATGAGTTGATTTTTCTACTCTACTCATATTTAACTATAACGATCACATCAGACGGCCAAAATTTTCATTTTGTGAATTTAGCCATTATAATGACAACACGCTTACTAATACCGTATAACTTGATTATAAGATTATACTCAAGTGTACAACTTTTCGAAGCAACTATATAAAAGAAGTAAAATTTTGAAAAACACTGTGAAATAACATTTGATTGTTATGATGAAATACGGTTATGGTAAAAAAATCACTATAACGAAAAAAAAACTCTTAGAGGACGAATTTTTTCGTCGGCTAAATTCTAGCTTAGATGACGAAAAAAATGTTTCGTGGCCTAAGATAATTACTTAGACCACGAAACTCAACATTTTTGTGGTCTAAGTATTTATCTTAGGCGACGAAAAATTCAATTTCGTGGCCTAAGATGGTTACTTAGTCGACGAAATGAAATGTTTTCGTCGCCTAAGATGGAGACTAAGGTGACAAAATTATTTGTTTCGTGATCTAAGCTAGTTTCTTAGGCCACGAAACAATATATTTTCGTGGCCTAAGAGGTGCTCTTAGGCGACGAAATTATTATTTTTCGTGGCCTAAGTAGATAGCTTAGACCACGAAACCATTTTTTCGTCTACTTAGTAACTATCTTAGGCCACGAAAACAATCTGTTTTGTCGACTAAGTATGTATTAAATTTAAAAAAAAATAATAAAAAAATCGAATACTGAATATTCATATAAATTAAAAAAATTATCCATAAAAATTAAATACCGAATATTAATAAGTTTATTCATACATTTGTTCAATAAAAATATTAAACCGAACAATATCGTAGGGAGAGAGAGGAGCCTGCAAGCTGATGTGGTCGGTTCCTAAACAACTGGAACTGTTCCTCCAACCAGCTAAGACGGTTTTCACTATTCTGGTATTTCTCATTTGCCAATCGTGTCTGCTCCTCAAGTATGCCGATACGCTATCGGGCCTCCTCATTGGCCAGTCGTACCTGCTCCTCTGCAAGTGCGATACGCTCTCGGGCCTCCTCCTCCAGTCGTCTCATACGCTCCACATTTGACGACCGACTGCGTCCAGTCGAATTTTCCCCTTGCGATGATTGGGAGCAGACACCGAAAGTGACTCCTCCTAACCCCCGGATCTCACCGCTGTTTCGCAGTCCCAGTTCGTTGACAAGCACTTGGGCTTGAGTCGGCTCGTCAAAATAGTGAACGATCTGATCTTCCGGAACGTCGGGGTCGTCATTCCTCACAGTGGTCATCACCCTCTCGAGCGCGACATTGATACAGCGTTGCATTTGAAAATGAAGTACGTTAGTGCATTAATAACTTATGTCGCTGTTATCAGATTTGGCCAAAATTTGTGTACATTATCAATACAAAGACCAAGTAAGTAACATGCATATGAATAATGCATTCTAAATAATCCAAACATAATCGGCAGATACTCTTCATCAAACCACAACGGTTAAACATAATCCAAACATAATGCATTCACTAGGAGTTTTGAGATCGCATGATTAGAATGGTTTTAACTTGAGTAAATACAAAAAGTTAGATAACTTAAGGGAAATATTAAAGAGCTTATGCATATGCTTATGAATTTCTCTTGATAACATGTGTATTGATCATATTGGTGATGGATTTCCAAATTCCTAACATTCTATCATTCTTGGTCTATTTTCTTATAACCGGCCATGTCTAGTTATGGGATAAGGGAAACTTACTATATTTTCTGCCGCTTCCGGGTGCTCAGGAGAGTACACCATCTCATAATTCTTCCCCAACGAGAATGGTTCACCATTTTGCTTCAATTCGAGCGCCCCGTATGATAGGAGCACAATGTGCGACGATATTACATGCTTATGCCCTCATTTATGCTTTGAACCGGACCGATGGTGCAACGTCTTCTTCTCCCGGTTGAGGGCGTTGGCGGTCGATCGTCTCTGTAGAAGTATGATTAAATATGAGACAAATAGTTAGCATTGAAATAAAACTAAAATGAAAAATGTTAACATTTGAAAGCACAGACTAATATTAAAAAATTATATACCTGGAACTCATCGCTCTCGAAGTGGTGAACCAGCCAAGACCACTCCTCCTGCCTATCTTTGAACTCTTTCGGAATTTTCCTAGGGTTGTCAATCCTAAGCCTGTTGAGCTTGCTCTTGAAGGCTGTGAAGGTCTTGGCGGCATGCTTGTAAACCCACTTTACCATCTTCTTATCATCCCAAGGGATGTCATAAACAAGCTATTACAAAAAAATAGAATTAATATGGAAGCTGATAGATAATTAAAATATTAAAAATTGTAGTTAACTTACGTGGAGTTCATTTTTGAGCTTCATCTGATCATCCTCCTCCAGATCCCACCAACTTGCAGCAGTCATGGGAATGTTGTCCCGAATGATATGCCCGATATCATGAGTCAGCCAACTGTTCAGTGCACTGGTCTGCGGTCCGTGCAAGAACTCATCATCCATGACGATCTTCACCTTCTCTCCGTGCTGCACCCAAGAAGTGTAGGCCTTCAAGCCTTTTACCAACCCTCTTTTGTGTTTGGGAGGAGGTGCTGCCAAAACAATAACAATTTAATTAGAGAGTAATAACACTCATTTATAATTAAATAACTTAATTAAAAGTGTTGGATTATGTTTACCTCCATCAGGCCGAGGACGAAATGTGCGCCGACAGCTGATCTCTTCACCATCGTTGTCTTCGACTTGAGGTGTGGTTTCTGCTACTGGAGGGGCTGCAGTATCTTCCACCGGCAACGGGGGAGGGGGGGGGGGGGGGGGGGGGGGGGGGGGGGGAGGTGCTGATAAGGTCGCAGACGATTTCGTACGTGGCTGCGACGAACTCCCTTCTGCATTTGACCTGTAGAAGCAGTCAAATAACTCCTGCCTCTTCTTCTTGAGAAATCCATGAGTCGGCGGCATATTTTGTTGGAAAAATGGGTTAAAAACCCTTTTTTGAAACCAAATTTAAATGGATTAATTAAAGTGTGTTACACTTATAATTAAGAATTGAACTTGGATTTGTATTCTTCATAATGAAGACTACAATATTATGTGTTCATATGACCAATTTGGTTTTGGGATGAATGAAAAATTGTCATCCAAAGTTGGCTATTGAAAAAGGGAAATGGTAAGAGTCAAGTGACTCTTCAGTTGCTACTGGAAATTTTTTTGATATTCTAGTAACATATGATGTAATGTGTATTATAAACATTGAGTGAGATGTTCATGACCATTGAGTGAGATGTTCATGACCATTGAGTTCCCTATATTGATGATTGATTTTAATAGCCTTGGCCATTCCTCACACTATAAAAAGGGCCTCCTTTTCCATAGTTTGATACATACATATACCTACACCAATACCTACACCAACATCAACACCAACACAAAGCATTGAGCTCTTCTCCTTTGAAGATCATTCTCTCTTCTGCACTTGTGCTCTTGTTTTATTCTGGTGATAGATAAAAAGTACTAGCAGTTCGTAGGTGTTCTTGTAGCAGTGCAGCCACAAGAACTCGAAAGGTCATTGTATCCTGGGAGACAAATGCTAAGAAGTCCTTTTGCACCAATAGATGCGGCGTAATTGTCTTAAGGAAAGTGTGTGATACACATGACTCGACTTAAACGGATTCTACTTTCCTTATCTATTTAACATCCGTCGGAACCCATTGGTATTCTTTATTTATAATTATTATTTTAATTATAAATTAATTTTGGGTAATCATACTTGAAAAATCATAAACCCCTCATTTGTTTACAACTTAAGACAATTACAATTTGATTTTGCTTGTATGATTCGAGGTTTATTGGTTGCCTAAACAGATTTAAGGTTCTGGTTGCCTAAACGGATTTAAGGTTCTTTCGAAGCTTGTTGTTGCCTTATGGAACGGTTTTAAGGTTCTTTCGAAGCTTGTTGTTGCCATATGTAATGGTTGCCTAAACGGATTTAAGGTTCTTTCGAAGCTTGTTGTTGCCTTATGGAACGGTTGTAAGGTTCTTTCGAAGCTTGTTGTTGCCTTCTGTAATGGTTGCCTAAATGGATTTAAGGTTCTTTCGAAGCTTGTTGTTGCCTTATGGAACGGTTTTAAGGTTCTTTCGAAGCTTGTTGTTGCCTTATGGAACGGTTTTAAGGTTCTTTCGAAGCTTGTTGTTGCCATATGTAATGGTTGCCTAAACGGATTTAAGGTTCTTTCGAAGCTTGTTGTTGCCTTATGGAACGGTTGTAAGGTTCTTTCGAAGCTTGTTGTTGCCATATGTAATGGTTGCCTAAATGGATTTAAGGTTCTTTCGAAGCTTGTTGTTGCCTTATGTAATGGTTGCCTAAATGGATTTAAGGTTCTTTCGAAACTTGTTGTTGCCTTATGGAATGGCTGCCTAAACGGAATTGGTCGCCTATACGGATATTGTTGCCTTACAGAAATCGTAGCTTACGTATACATTGAATTGAGAAATAAGTGATTATATTAATTAACACTTATAGGTGTGTTTTCATAATTGAAAAAATTACTGAAAAAACCAAAGAGTCAATCAAGGTGCCAACCGGATGTGATTGCGTAATACCTGTACTACCAAATGGTTGCCTAAACAGAATTGGTTGCCTGTATACTTGTCTTACGGAATGGTTGCCTGTATACTTGTCTTACGGAATGGTTGCCTATACAGATATTATTGTCTTACGGAATTTGTAAGTTACATTTACATTGAATTAATAAATAAGTGTTTATTTCAATTAACACTTATGGGTATGTTTTCAGAATTGAAAAAATTACTGAAACAACTAAGAGTCGATCAAGATGCCGACCATGGATGTGATTGCCTGAATACATGTCTCAGTCTCACAAAGAGAAAAATCTGAGAAATTGAATGGGCTTCACTTGATGCACTTGTTGAAAATATGTCCAACGAACAGGGCATGGATGAAGTCAATGATTATGACTGTGGAATAAAAGACTTAGAGTTGTGGTATGACCAAGCCAAGTTTATAAAATAAAATAGAACCATGAGTGGTAGATTATTTAATTCTTGTAAATGACATTTGTCCAAGAATGAATAAAGTTTCTTTTCACCAATATGGTTGAGCCATCCAAATATATGGCATGATAGACCAAGATATATGATAATCATGGTGCTCTATGTAGACTAATTAACATTGACAAGGGTCAAAGTATGCTTTATGATACTTTAAAAGCAAGTGGATATGTAATGACATGTTTATTGTTTGAATGCAATAATAAGATGATTAAATCCACTAGAGATATGTTAAATTTCATATTTGACATGAAAAATATGGATATTGCTTATGAGAGCAAGTCAAAGAGACACACGAGTAATATTTGAGTTGTGTTGTCCTAGAAGGATACTGAGATGAAAAATGGATATCTAACACGATAGTCTAGCGGTTATGTGTTCACACTAAAAGGTGGAACAGTGATATGGAAATCCTCCAAACAAACCATTATAATTAGATCCACAATGAAGTTTAAGTTTGTGGTACCAGACAAATGTGGGGAAGAAGCACAATGGTTACACCAATTCCTTGAGGATATTCCAAAATAGACAAAAACTTGTGTCTGCAATTTGCATGCATTGTGACAATCAATCTGCAATCAGCAGGGCACAAAGTAATGGTAAGTCTGGACACATCTTTCGAGGACATAATACTAATTGACTACTCTCTATTGGAGTTATCTTGATTGACTATGTGAAGTCAAAAGATAATATTGTGGATCCGCTAACCAAATGGTTAACTAGAGAGTTAGTTAACAAATCATCAAGAGGAATGGGACTAAAGCCCATGAATTAAAAAATCTTTACAGTGGATACCCAACCTAGCTGACTGGAGATCCCAAGATCTAGGTTCAAAGGGACAACTAAATTGTAGAGATAATGTCGGATCACTGTGGGGAGTTTTCCCAGGTCCATTCCTATGATGAAAAACAGTGATGCCCGTAAAGAATGAGGTTAAGCTAAAGCTTTTAATGATTCTTATGCGTCGGAAAAACCGAGCGGAGTAATGCGGGTTACTCTTAATTAAGAGATCACCTATGTAAGAGAGAAGTAAGGCCGATTCTAAGGGAATTGTTGGGGCACAATTCTTATCAAACTCTTACAGAACCAGGCGTGTGTCCAGGGCTAAAACGGGCACAATAGTGAGAACTGCAATGTACCAAGAAGACTCCAGTGTGAGGTATGCTATCAGTTACACAAAATAACGAATAGTTCAAGGACATCGCGTCTACTGTTTAGTTAGTAACGTAATCATACTTTCACAAAGGAAGGTTCAAAGGGTAAAACCTACCTATCCTATGCAGGTTTCGACCATAGAAATCTATCACAAATTCTATCGAGTCTTTGGTGGCCAATTTTATTCATGTGGGGAATTGTTGGAAAAATGGGTTAAAAACCCTTTTTTGAAACCAAATTTAAATGAATTAATTAAAGTGTGTTACACTTATAATTAAGAATTGAACTTGGATTTGTATTCTTCATAATGAAGACTACAATATTATGTGTTCATATGACCAATTTGGTTTTGGGATGAATGAAAAATTGTCATCCAAAGTTGGCTATTGAAAAAGGGAAATGGTAAGAGTCAAGTGACTCTTCAGTTGCTACTGGAAATTTTTTGATATTCTAGTAACATATGATGTAATGTGTATTATGAACATTGAGTGAGATGTTCATGACCATTGAGTGAGATGTTCATGACCATTGAGTTCCCTATATTGATGATTGATTTTAATAGCCTTGGCCATTCCTCACACTATAAAAAGGGCCTCCTTTTCCATAGTTTGATACATACATATACCTACACCAATACCTACACCAACATCAACACCAACACAAAGCATTGAGCTCTTCTCCTTTGAAGATCATTCTCTCTTCTGCACTTGTGCTCTTGTTTTATTCTGGTGATAGATAAAAAGTACTAGCAGTTCGTAGGTGTTCTTGTAGCAGTGCAGCCACAAGAACTCGAAAGGTCATTGTATCCTGGGAGACAAATGCTAAGAAGTCCTTTTGCACCAATAGATGCGGCGTAATTGTCTTAAGGAAAGTGTGTGATACACATGACTCGACTTAAACGGATTCTACTTTCCTTATCTATTTAACATCCGTCGGAACCCATTGGTATTCTTCGAGTGATCGATCATTCTATTCTAATTTGAAGCATCGATCTATCTAGAGTGTAAAATTCAACTCAATAGTCCACACAATCAAAGTGAAGAGGCCGTGCTCAGGTAATACATGAGGTTGAAAATCAAAATAGTTCCAAGGTCAACAAAATTAATTCCTTAGCCATTTCCTAGTCTAACAAAAATCAAAAATAATCTCATCGATGTACAAATTTTCTCTATTTCTTGAATGTAACTATCTATTAATATATGGATGAAAATTTAACATTAAATCAACACATCTTTTAGTACAAGTCTGTAATTACTTTATAATTGCCAAATTATAATGATTGAAAGTTAATATGAATGTAAGATGCATTGAGAATGAATACCACGTTATTGGGTGAATTACAAATGCTAATAACATGTATTCATTATCAAGTTAATGCTAATAAACTTGATAATGAATAATCCAAATGCACATTGCCAAATTATAACTGATTATCTATCGTAATTCATTCTTAATGTTTAATTTAGATTCTGATTGAATCTACTTCATTCAACTAGCAGCGGAAAAGATGTTTATTGAAATGAGTGTGCACCTCAAAATTGCATACCGAGAAACTATTTCTTACATCCCTTTACTGATTTACATAATGTATAGATGTTGTAAGCTTGCAATATCTACTACATCAGTTCCTCCTCTGTCCTTTTTTTAATTTATATCTGTTGTTTCCTTCTATTGTTGGGTAAAATCACAGTAAAAAATGATACAAAAAGTTGAGATTAAAAAATACGCAGCCTAAGGATGCAGTCATGCAAATGAAAACATTGTTTGCCACAAGAAACTGGAAGACACAAGTCCAAGCAGACAGGCAAAGAATTCAAAATCTTGGTCTAGGAAAATCAAAAGATTCTATTTGGTGGAAACATCCCTATGGAAAAGTATATCAAAAAGTTGAGAGTCAAATAATTTGGAGGTGTTCAAGCAATCACGAAAAAATCTATAATGTTTTAGATCATTGGTGCTCTCACCTGTGAACTGTAAAACTCAGACAATATGAGTATAACCAGTGAACTGTTGGATAATTAATCCAGGCGGAGGAGGCGACCCAGGCGGAGGGCGACGCAGGCGGAGGAGGCAAGGGAGGCAGGGGACGGCGGGACCAGTAGGCGGAGGCGAGGGCGACGCAGGCCGAGGAGGCGACCCAGGCGGCTGAGGGCGACGAAATCGGAGGGCGACGCAGGCGGAGGAGGCAAGGGAGGCGGGGGATGGCGGGGCCAGCAGGCGGAGGCGAGGGCGACCCAGGCGGAGGGCGAGGGAGGCGAGGGCGGAGGGCGACGGAGGGTTGGGGCCGGCGGAGGAAGAAGAAATTGGAAGAAAATTGGAGAGGATGCGATTTCAGATCGTGGGTTTCAGTTTTGACCCTTTTACTTAGGCGACGAATCCATAAGTCTCGTCTCCTAAGATACTAACTTAGGCGACTAATCCATAAGTCTCGTCTCCTAAGATACTAACTTAGGCGACGAAAAACAAGATTTCGTCTCCTAAGTTAGTATCTTAGGCGACGAAAAACTTGATTTCGTCTCCTAAGCTATAATCTAACACGACGAATACATATTTCGTCGCCTAAGTACTAAAACTTAGGCGACGAAACATTTATTCGTCTCCTAAGCTTAGTTCAAATTTTCACAAAATTTATTGGCGAAAAATAAAGCCAATTTTTTTTAAAAATAATTTCCACTTAGTCGACGAAACTGATGATTTCGTCGACTAAGTGGAAATTATTTTTTAAAAAAATTGGCTTTTTAATTTTGGAATTTTGGGCCATGTTCATAGGTGCATTTGGTCGACGAAAGACCCCAAATATACATATTTTAATATATATATATATATATATATATATTAATTAATTAATTAATTAATACAAAAATAAATTAATCATGTTTTTACCATTTTAATTTTCTTGAGGAAATTATAATCCAACATAACATAACAGAACACAGTTGAAGATTCTGTACGTACGTACACACCATTCGTGTATTTTTAATTATACATCAAAAATAAATTTATTGAATTTAAAAACATAATTTAAATCTGATCATGGTTCTCCATCATAATCGTCATCGTCTGTATCGTCTGCATCTTCAATCATATCAGTTAAGCCATCATTGGAATCGTCATCGTCGTATGCTTCCTCATCATCGTCTGATTCCTCATCATCCTCGTCATTAATGAAGTTGTGATTGGCTCTGTTTTGAGATGTAGATGCATTTGGGACTACAATGAATTCATCAGAAGTGACGAAATGTAAGCGGTTGTCGTCGCAAATAGCCTCTGCATTAGGGATTTGAGAAGCCGAATGCTCTTGATATGGTTCATCAGTGTCGCCGTCATCTTCATCATCATGTTCTTCACCCCCTTCAATTGTAGATGCACTCCATATATTCCTATGTGACATCGGGTTAACCACTTTCAAAAATCCACCTGCCTTAGGATCCTCGAGATAAAATACCTGTTTTGCCATACTAGCAAGAATGAACGGCTCATTTTCATACCAACTTGTGTTTGTATTCACCGAAAACATGCCATAATCCATCTTTGCACTCCCAGGAACACTTTGATTAGTGTTAAACCATCTACACTTGAACAAGACAACGAGCATATTTTCATATACTAGTTCGACAACGGCGAGTAGCACTCCATAGTAGGTGAAGTCGTCACCATCTACCATGACCCCGCAATTTTGCGTTCTGCGGTTTACATCTCGTTGAAGTGTCACAAACTTGACGCCGTTGACAAAACACATCGCTCGCACCCTGTGGGAAATTGGCATTCTAGCCAAATGGTACAATTCGGACGAGTACCAATCACTGTTCTGTATTTGAATATTTTCCACCTGTCACGTTGTGATAGGTTATTATTTAAATTGAACTAACTAACTAGAATACTAATATTGAAATGGAGATATTATAACACAAAAAATATTGTGACGTACCCATTTGCGAAAGTAAACATGAAATGTTCTTTTGTGCGTCTCTTTCGGCCTTCGGTCTCGACGATTTGCTTCAATCAGCTTCAAATGCTCACGCATGAAATATTGTGCTTAGTCACAGTGTTGTAGTACGCACCAATGAGCTTCAATTAGCTCAGCATTTGTCAGTCTTTCTGAAGTTGGTAAATTACCAAACGGACGTACAACACTTGAAAGGACTGAAAGTTTTAACTCTGGTACTGTAGAGGCTGCTGTAGAAGATTCTGCAATGTTTTCGTCACTGTTACGGAGATATAAGTTGTAGTATGTTACACATTCATGTGTAATGTACGACTCTGCTATCGATCCTTCAGGGTGACTCTTGCTTTTACATAACTTTTTGTATTGAAACAGTTTTCTGAAATTACACGTACAGTTATTAGTGAAGTATATATACAAGAGAATATTATAATGAATGGGGAAATACAAATAATAAATAGTACTTTTCTTGAGGATACATCCAGGTGCAATGAACTGGACCAGTAAGCAGTGCTTGATCTGGAAGATGGATCATCAGATGAATCATACTGTCAAAGAAAGCAGGGGGGAAAATCATTTCCAATTTGCACAAAATGTAGATGATGTCTTCTTTGAGAATGAGAACATCTGACTTCTTCAGCTCTTTAGCGCATAACTTCTGAAAGAACCTGCACAATGCTATTATAGGTTCGACCACATCTGGATGCAAATAGGGTCGGATAACCACTGGAATAAGACGTTGTAGCAATACATGACAGTCGTGGCTCTTCAATCTGTTAAACGTATTAAGCCCCAAGTTAATACACCGAGATATATTTCCTGCATACCCATGAGGATACTGTACTCCTTTAAACCATATGAAACCTGCTTCTTGAAAGCCGGTTTAACTGTGTAAGGTGCAACAGGTATGAAAGTCCCTGACGCCGTCTTCACTGGCCACAAGTGTTTTCGTAATCCCTTCTCCTTCAAATACTGACGTGCTTTCAAAGTTTCCTTACTCTTTCCTTTGATATCAAGAACTGTTCCCACAATGCTGTCACTTACTCTCTTTTCTATGTGCATGACATCTAGGGTGTGCCTAAGAATGGATTTCGACTAGTAAGGCAAATCATAGAATCTACTCTTGTGTGTAAAACACTTGTACTCGTCAAGGCGTTCCGGAACTGGTATAGATAAATCACCGCTCAACACCCCGAAATCGAAAGAGTTCAGCTTCTCCAAAATTTCATCACCGTTCCAGGGACGAAGTTTAGGACGAAGCTCTACTGTTTTATCAAATACTTTAGCATGAAATCGCCACTCATGGTCAGCTGGAAGCCATCTACGGTGACCCAAGTAACACACATTCCCAGCGCACCAAACAGAATGGACTTCGTTCAAGCAAACAGGACAAGCTTTATAACATTTAGTCGCCTGAGACGACAACATCCCATAACCAGAAAAATCACTTATGGTAAACATCAGCATTGCTCTCATCATAAATGATCTTCCACTGTGCCTGTCAAAAGTAAGAGCTCCATTTTCCCATAAGTCTAACAGCTCGTCGATCAAAAGTTGCAGATACACATCCAAACACTTCCTGGAGACTTTGGGCCGGGAATTAACAGAGACATCATACTAAATTCCTTCTTCATACACATCCAAGGAGGCATGTTGTACGGCACAAGAATAACATGCCATGTACTATGACTCAAACTCATATTTCCATGGGGATTGAATCCATCTGAGGCGAGGCCGAGTCTGACATTTCTAACATCTCTTGCAAAATCATGGAATAATCTGTCAAAGGACTTCCACGCCTCGCCATCTGCAGGGTGTCTGAGAGTATCATCATCTGTCATTCTCTCTCCATGCCATCTCATTTCCTTTGCTGTGTGTAAAGACATGTAAAGACGCTTCAATCTAGGAATTAAAGGGAAATGACGAAGTACCTTCACAGGAACACTGTTTTCCTTAACTGTGCCTTGCTCCCACCTCCACATATGGGACATTCATCAAGCTCGGCTTTCTCTTTGTAAAACAAAACACAGTTGTTCTTGCAGGCGTGGATTTTGTTATAACTGAGACCGAGATCGCCCAATATCGTATGTAGCGTGTAATAACTATCAGGTAGATAGTTAGGTTGTGGAAGGTGTTCCTTAAACTGTTTTAGAAGACTATCAAAAGAGTCATTTGTCCACCTACTCTTGACTTTCAACTGCGTCTGTGAGACGATGGTCTCTAAAACAGTGTGAGGACTACCCTCGAATAATGGGATCTGCACTTGAGCAAGGAGTCTGGTATACTTATCATAATCAACACTGTCAACAAGAGGAATTGTGTCATCCTCAAAAACTGCCTCTTGGAATTCCTCTTCCTCGCGTACTGGAGTAAAATTAGGAAAAATGTCATGTAGAATGTTCATACCCGGGTCAGTATAAGGCTCGAAACCACCAGTAGTTGTTCGGTCATGGTATCCAGCCTGGATTTCGGCAACCGTAGGTTCATAATCTACTGCTTCACCATGTTTACTCCATGTTGTATAATTCTGCATAATACCTCTGTTACACAGGTGATCGTAGATTCGGCCGATCGTTCACGTACAAAATTTATAAAAATTCCTACTCCTTCATGGTATTCTTCGCTCTGTCTTGGGTACTGCATCCAACTCCTATCTCTATCCATCGATCACCTGTTATATATATATATTAATTAATATAAGACAAACAATAAATAATCACAAATTAACAAATAAACAATTTATATGCATGTTTTTTCTCGACCTTATGCCTCCGGTTAGGGTCCTAATAATCTCATTCAGGAACACAAGACTTTGTTTCACAGTTTGTAGATCTTGTGTATTCGTTTTCAGTCGTGGGAAAATTTCGGCAGCATCTCCCCACAGTTCCTCAAGTGCACGAATATCTATACACCTAGTATGCACTCGAGGAACAGTGATGGGAGACCTCGTCGAAATATATACCCACGACCGCAAACGAATACACAAGACCTATACAAACTGTGAAACAATGTCCTCTGCCCCCAAACTGTCCAAAAATGGGACAATTCAAGAATCTCTCCATGATTCTCGAACGGGATTTCTAATGATATATATAAATGCATGTACATCAGTGAATAAAATAATGACATTCTTTTATTCACCGCTAATTATAAATCATATAACAATGATTTTCGTCAAATAATTATAATTATTAATTAAATTAATTAAAACATTATTAAAATATATAATTAATATATATAATTCACTAATTTCACAAAAACCAACAATTTAATTGAGTATATATAGGTATGGATCAACAAAAGCAATATATATACTAGCTATCACCTCACAATATACGCACACAACAATATATATTTCTATAATTCTCTACCTCAAAAATGAAATATTTCAATGGAAAAAATTGAAATTATTGTTGAAAAAGATGAATAAAGAGATCATACCAAGTTAAAAATCAATGGGAAGTAGTGGAGAAGGCTTAGGAAGACCCGATTTGAAGCTTTTCACATCTAAAAATGAAAATCGGTGGAAAAATTTGAGGGGAGGAAAAATTTTCAGTTTTTTGCCTCTTTTCCCGATCTGGAAAACGAGTGCAGGTTTTATAGTCTGGATTTACTTAGGCGACGAAACTTAATTTTTCGTCGCCTAAGTGTGCATCTCAGGCGACGAAAATTAAGTTTCGTCGTCTAAGAAGAAAACCTACCGACGAAAAAAAATCCGCCGTGCTCGTCATTTCTTAGACCACGAAAAAATAGTTCGTCATCTAAGATTTTTTCTTAGGCGACGAATTTTCAATTTTCATCTCCTAAGATTTATTATTTTTGTCGCCTAAGTGTGGCTTTTAGGCGACGAAAATTAAGTTTCGTCGTCTAAGAAGAAAACCTACCGACGAAAAAAAATTCGTCGTGCTTGTCATTTCTTAGACCACGAAAAAAAAGTTCGTCATCTAAGAATTTTTCTTAGGCGACGAATTTTCAATTTTCGTCTCTTAAGCACAAATCTTAGGCGACAACTTCTTTTTTTCGTGGTCTAAGATAATGCACGGACGACGAATATTTTTTTCGTCGGTAGGCTTTTGTCTTAGACCACGAAAATAAGAATTCGTCGCCTAAGACTGTTCTTAGGCGACGGAAAATTTTTCTTAGGTGAGGAAAGTTTTTTCGTCTCCTAAGCTATCTTAGGCGAGGAATTTTTTTAAGTTTCGTCGCCTAAGGTTTTTTTCCTTGTAGTGTCACCAATTCTCTCTCATTATATACCTTCATCTCTCTCCAAATCTCATCACTCATCTCATTTCTGCTCTCTTCAATGGAAGAATTTAATAGGTGGTTGCTAGATCAGAAGCGTGAGAATATCGAAGAGCTCGAGCAGATTCAAGCAACAAACGCTCAAGCGGTTGCTATGGTGACACAATATCAACAATCGGTGACACCAAGAGGGCATGGTTCACGACCTGGCCGTGCTCTAAATCTAGAGAGATATAGAGAAACTCGAGGACATTTTCTCCTGCAAGATTACTTTGTTGAACGGCCGGTGTATGAAGAAGCAAGTTTTTGAAGGCGGTACCGAATGCAAAAACATGTCTTCCAAAAAATAATGGAGGATCTTTGCAACTACGATAGTTTTTGGAGGCAAAAAGCAGATGCCACTAGAAAAATGGGATTGCTTCCTGAACAAAAGATGACAGGTGTCTTACGAATGCTCGTGTCCGGTTCAGCTGCTGATCAATGTGATGAAATCACTCGGATAGGAGCTTCTACCGCACTGAAATGTCTGAAAAAATTTTGCAGACAAATCGAGATTCTATATGGTAAGTGGTTTCTTCGTCCTCCTAATTCCGCTGATTTATATATGCTTCTCAATAGAGCACATCGCCGGGGGTTCCCAGGCATGATCGGGAGCATCGATTGCATGCATTGGGAGTGGAAAAACTATCCAACCGGGTGGGCTGGAGCATACTCGGGTCGTAAGGGAAGACCAACTATAATTCTGGAAGCAGTGGCGTCTTACGACACACACATATGGCATGCTTTCTTCGGAACTCCTGGAGCACAAAATGACCTCAACGTGCTTGGTGCATCTGATGTCTTCGAGCGTGTCATAGGTGGAACTGCTCCTGAAGTTCGATATGAGGTCAACAACAAAAGGTACACCAATGGTTACTACCTTGTTGATGGAATTTACCCTAGGTGGTCTACTTTTGTGAAAACAATATCAAACCCCATAACTGAACAAGAGAAGTACTTTTGTAAAAAACAAGAGGCTTACCGCAAAGATGTGGAGCGGTGTTTTGATATCCTCCAGTCTCAATGGGCAATATTGCGCCATAGTGCTAGGTTGTTTAAACTTGAAGATCTTAGAGTCATCATGATAAGTTGCATCATTCTTCATAATATAATTGTGGCGGATGAATTTGTCAAGAAAGAGTTCGAAGAGGCTCAAGAGGATAATTTAATGAATCCATCGATGGCATCTGTCTACGATCGGCCTGTGAATCATGATACTAGAGAACCTATTCAGTTCGAACAAGTGGGGCGAGATGGACGAAATCTTCCTGCATTCTTGGATCGTGAACTTCAAGTAGAGTCTGCATACCTCCACAAATGTCTACAAGATGATTTGGTGATGCATAATTGGAATATGGATGACAACCGAGTTTAATTAATGTACTCTTTATTTGTGTATTTTTTCTTATGATCTATATGGGTTTATTTATATTATTTCTTATCGTTTAATTATGTTTAGGAATTATGTTTAATTAATGTACTCTTTATTCAATGAATAAACTTTTATTTCATGAATAAACTATTACATAAGCCGAATTTAAATTACAGTAAACAACATTATACTATTCTAAAAAAATAATTAATCAAATTGAGGTGTATAGCAATCACTTCTACCATCATCAAATAAGGTTTTTACCATAACACTTCTCTTTTTTGCTTTCCACCAACGTTTTTCATCCGTAGACATATTACTAGTATCCATGCTCATAATTCTTACATCCTCTTTTTCCTCTTCAAATTGTGTAACTCTCTTAGAGTGAGCAGCAATTTCCATGTTTCTTTGCCTCACTAACTGAAGAGAAGCTTACGTTGACTCGGCCATATATTTAATAGAAAGAGCCATACTTTCAACAACATCTTTATCTTTTTTTCCTTTCCTCATTGCTTCTTTGGCTCTCTTTTGCCCCATTGGCCTCGGCATAGAGGTAATTGGTGTCTCCAAAACAACATCATCATCCAAATCAATTGGAGACTCATTTTCGGTGTCTGTTGACGGTGGCGGTGGTTGAGAATTTTTTGGTATATCGACAAAGGTAGGGTGATGCTTAACTTTTTCCCAACAAGCCCATTTTTCAAATTTCTTTGGATGGTTATTCATGTATAAAGTTTGAGCTTGATTCATCTAAACAAGTAGAATAAAAGTAATTAAAATCTACAATATAATTCAAATATTAGATAGAGATATATTTGACTTAAATTCATAATTAAAATAATTTTATAATAATTAATATTGGTAAAAAAATTACCTCATCCATCAAGTTGGTGCCACTTGCAATATTATCTCTTGCTTTAACTTGTGCATTATGCCAATCTTTGAGCTCATTTTTCAACCCCCGAAATTGAGAAGCACAACTTTGAGCAGTTCGGCTTGTCGGCGGGCCTTGCCAATTTTCAACATAATCGGCAAGAATCTTTTCCCACAACTTTGAAGAAGTTATACTTTTTCCAGTGATTGGACAAACGGTTACACGCGCCCATGAATCGCACAATTGAATTTTCTCATCATCTTGCCAATTGGTGTTTGACTCTCCCATGGTTGGATGAGATAGGAAGAAATGAGGAAATTGATAGAGGAAGAAGATGAGAAGGGGGTAGATGCTATGAAAATATATGTGAAGTGATTAAGGTAAACTATTTGTAGAAATTGGAAGATAAATTGAAGAGGTAGAAGATGAGAAGGTAAAACTATCAAAAAAATTTGTGTGTGAAGTTATAGGAAGAGGATGGGTATTTATAGAAATTGATGGAGTTTTTTATTTTATTTTTTTATTTACAAAATAAATACAGTTGTAAACATAAAGCAAAAAAATATATTGTTGTTATTTAATCACAGCCGTAGGATTTTAATCTAATGGCTACAATTAAGTAGCCGTTGAAAACAATCTATTGGGTAGCTTTCAGAAAAGAGCCGTTTACTTTTAAAATGTGTGGGCCCCAGTCAAATCAGTCGGGTAAAACATTGGGCAAAAATTGCTCACCCAACTGCCTAAGCAATTTCCTATGTGGTACGTCCCACTAATTGCCTTACCAATTTCCAACCGGTGCATTGATTTTTTAGTTGAATTAATGGGCCCCACATCAATTGGTCACCCAATTAACTCACGGGTGCATTTGCCCTTAAACGTTGCTCATGTTTTCCTTAAAGGGAGCGATAATGAACAACAGAGGTTCTATTCTTTGGAGTTGAAAATTAGTGCAAGATATATTACCAGCTATATGTATGTGTACGTATTACGTACCTGTACGTATAGATGCCCCAGCTCGTACATAATAATCAATAATAAAGCAAGCATTAGACCAAAGTGAAACTTAAACCATAAACCCTAAACCCTAGCTAAAAAATCGACATTGTAGGAAACGTACTTTGGACTCTGAACCCTAAACTGTACAAGTAATTTCTAAATAGCTAAAGACAATATATAGGATGTATGTTATAATTAGTGAGACTTTGCAATTACGAAAACTAAGAATCGATCAATTGATTGTAGTATAAAACTCAAACAGAATTCGACGAAATGGGTTAGTATAGGTGGTAAAGAGTACAATTACCTAAGAAATAAGTTATTAATTAGGTCTTGCGTTCGAGTCACGATAGGGGTATGTGTGAAATCCTTAGATCCTCTTTTTTTTTTTCCAAAAAAAAAAATAATAATAAAATAAAAAATAAAAACTCGAACAGAATTCTTTTTTATTGTAAATGTAAATGAGGAAACAAACTCCCAAGTAATGTATTCCCCTATAACTCGTAAACAAGAAGATCGATCACCGTCTTCATTATTCTCACTCGATCAGATCCTTCCAGAATCATTGAATACATAATACTAATCAATCTGGGGTGTGTGTGTATGTGTATGTGTAAGTCTATATTAAGGCTGAGAAGGCTGTTATTGACTGTGAATACGGATCATTGATCAGTTGTTCCAACGGGGAAGTGGCACAGCGAAGAGCTTCATGAGCCCGTCCTTGCAATTGTAGCCATCTTTGTTACCGCTGGCAAAATAGTAAGGCCTCCATTGGTTAAGCTCAACTTTGAATCCCTTGCCGGCACCCTGGTTTGGACCGGCCAATATCTTGGCCTTCCTGAAGTCGCAGCTTATGTAGCTATAGAGGTTGGGAAGCAGGTACACGCTGTAGCCACTGTTGTTCTCACTTGGTGGATCATACTTGAACACTGCAGCAATATTATTTTTACAAACAATGATGAGCGTTCCTAAATGACTTGCATGCTTGATGCATGTAATGTGCATTCAAATGGAACTTACCCAGTTCGTCGTTTATGTAGAAAGGGCTGTTTTGGAGCACCCATTCGGTGTAGTTGAAGCCGAAACGCCAGCCTTCGCTCCCTCCAACGACAATGGTTTTGGCCTCGCTGACTGCCAATAGAGAAGCAGCAGCTAGGAGGAGGATGAAGCCTTGTGTAGTGTAACTGATGAAAGCCATTTTCGTATCTTAAAGTAGTAGTGTATAATCTTCAACCTCAACAATGTGCCAAGTAAAATGTATAAACTGGAAGATGAGAAGGTGATGAGAGAACATAAGCGTTTAAAGGGTTTATATAGGAAAGAAAAATTAGACTATTGCCTCTGTCAATTGAAATGGTTGGTGATGAAATGCGACTCCTTCGAATCAACTCAATCAAGTAATTCAACATGTTCTTATTTCCAGATTCCACACGGTAATTTTCTGATCCGTTTTTTCATTAGATAATTACTAAACTGCCAAAGTTCAGATTAGTGTATTACGTAGCTTTGTGTGTTGCCTTAGACTGGGAGAGTCATTTTGTGACGACACGATTAGAAAAAATGGAGGGCACAGAAGTAAAATGCATGGTGTTGACGAATGGTTATGGTCATGGCAATTTTGGTTATCATCCACTAAGAGCAAGAACTTGTGCAGTGGCTATAATTAGTAGCGCATTATGCTTCAAAAGGTCAGAGTAAGGCAACGGTTTTTATTGTTAATTAGGGTGGATTGGTTAACAAGTGATTCAACGGTCAACCGACGCCATTTTTATTTTCTCAGTTTTTAGGCCGCTAGCTCGTAGTGCGCTTCAGAGAATTTGGAGGAGGAGGCCGGGCATCATAGAAAGAGGCCGGAGAAAGAAGATAACCGTTTATTTGCTCTATCGATCAGATCGCTTTGATTTGTATGGCAAAGCTTGATAAAAGACCTTATATATCTACAAAGGATCAATCCAACTAGATCCCAAAACCATGCATATTATTAGAATTCTGCCAACGTACGTACGCCTCAACACGTACATGCGGATCAACAGCTAAAATATTTTAGACTTTTCATAGCTCCAATCTCACTATGTTTATCCAATTCATCTGTCTAATATATATAGTTAGACATTGATTAATGATCTTGATATTTCATTTTATTTGAGACGAATATCTTTTTTGATTCCATACTCAAATGAACTCAGTAGGTCCACAGTAACAAGTTAATGAATTACCAAACTCTCTGTATATTCACAATTTTTTTCTTCGGGCTAGCAGAAGTCAACAAACTTGATGTGTCTTAAACATATCAATAAAGCAAGCATTAGACCGAAATGAAAATTACATTTTACTGTTTCATTTGTGTCATGATATACTTCTCACACCACATAAGTAACTAGTCATTTACCACAACGATACGAACTGTCCAAAACCTAATATACTACTTGTAGAAAACCAAAAACTGATAGTTCAAAAACTCTTAATGAGTAAATAATTACAAGTAATCGGTCATTAGGTTCTCATAAATTCTTAATTTATATATTTGATGGAGTCTATGTAAGTTTGGTCTATGTGAATTTTTGAATTTATATTATTTTATAAATTTAACGAAATACTAATTTAACAGGTTGTTTTTAAATCAAAATCGATAAAAAATATTATTTTAACAAACTTATTAATTTATTGAGTTTTAATTTAACGAGTTTCTACTCTATTTCTTGTTCCTCTTCCTGTTCTTGACTCCACTTTAGTAAATTTTTCGTGTCTTCTAAGGAAAAAAAAAAATTAATCCTAGTATATATCATCATCCATTGTGGATAGTCAGCCCAAAGTGAATCAAATAAATGTCGAGGATAGGCAAGGCCAGTGTGATCTACGCATGACGGACTCATTAAAATACCGAAAGAAGATAGCCACATCGATTTCTCTTCTAATCTCACAACATCTGGAATTCTTGTTTCACGCCTGAGACGATCATGAGCCAGTCAGCCAACACAAGTCTCCCTTCAACCCAAAGTGGAGACAACATCCCCTTCACATGGAAGGTTGCTTTTGTCTAGAAATGCCGAGGTGTCTTATCATTGATATAGGCTGTCGATCATTTAATCTCTTAGGAAGCCAAGATAACAGAATAAATTAATAACAATGTTAAATTGCAGAAAAAGTTCAATCAGAAAAGGCTTACTGTAGCAAAATTTCAAGAAATCAAACGATGCTAAGAAAATAATACGAAGTTGGATCGGACATGTGAAGTTCTGTGAACAAGATTACCCTAAATGTAGGATTATGCATTTGTTCTTTTATACGATAAAAGTGGACAAGAGGTACAAAAAGAGAGAAACAGCAGCAATTTTGTAATAAGAAATAACAAAATAAGAAAACACCAGCAGATAAGTTTCGCACAAATCACCTAAGCAATACAAAAGCCATAGATTATATATATAGCTTCTAACATCATATAACAAAGAGTAATCTTTCAAAGCCCAAAGGGCAGGTCAGATTTGTACTCTATCCCAAAGTTCCTCCAACCCTGTACCTATGCAGTCCAAATAAATTATTCACTCTCTTTGCATCGAAAGCGCCCAAAAGACAGCCAAGTTGCCAACATACTACAAGCTCAAAGAACTTTGCCCCTTCTTCCATTTGCCAGCAGTATGTTTTGTCAAAACAGAGGAGGACTCAGCTGGGTTCTCCCAGATGACGTCTGCCTTAAAAAGAAGCAACTTCACGATGCACAGTAACATGACCAGCACTATTTCCTTCAATTTGCATATGACAGACCAAGGAAATATTCACCCAAAAGAAAGGTCATTCCCACCAAAAAGTCTTCCCAAAGTCTCACTCTTTCACCATGACTGATTAAAAACCGATATAAGAAAATTTTGCTCAACCCAGCAGAAATGTCCTCCCAAGGACTTTATTTGGCGCTCAAAGAAGTGGTAGTAGATTCAGAGTTTCTAACAGTTTAGAGAATTGATTAATAACGTTGAAAAGAAATATGAAAGTGACAAGAGTAGCCTCAACCTCCATGGGTCACTTGATTAAGTGACAAGAGTAAGTGATTAATAACTAGAAGAGAACACAGAAGTTTGGTAGTCATTAGTTTATGTTCTTTTCTTCTGTCTTAACATGGGTCACTTGATCAAAAGCTAATGAATACAAATAAAACTAAATCTGCACGCGGGCAGACACATGCATATATACGTATGCAAGGTTACAGACTGAACGCTGTTTTCAAAAAGAAAAAAAATATATTAAAAACTGGGTTACAGACTGAACATAGAACACCCAATCTAGCTTGAGTGTTAATGAACCTTTACCTTTTTTTGGATGATGAATGAACCTATACTTAGGCTTTGACCTCAAGTTAATGAACACGCGAACCAAGCCAAACCTATATGCATTATTACACACATGCATATACAGCAAGGTCACATGCTGAACATACTTGAGCTCAAACTTAGGCTTGTTTCTCAATCTCTAAGCTTGGCCTTGCGCTGAACTCAATGACATGCAGCAAGCTAACCCAAATAAAGACAAGCTACAAAATTTGTTTGCACCTGTAGTTACAAAAATATGATTCATGCTACTGAATAACTTAAAAATAAATTATAAATACCTTGTGATAGATGGTACACACATTCAGATGGCGACAACTTCTGCACAAGCTTGGATTCTAACAAAAGACAAAAGGAAGAACCTAAAATCACAGCCCGGTAAAGGGTTCACTGGAAAGGGGAAATAATTCAGCATTAGTTATACCCGTAACATTGGGGGGAGGACTTGCATTCTTGAGGCCTTGACAATATCATTTGCAAGCTGATTACGTTGCAGGATTAGCCCAACTAGGTCAGATCTTCTAACCGCAACTCCCTATATTTAGTACAGGAATAATGTTTAATAGACATAATCATAATGAGAATGCAGGAAAAGATGTGCATGGCTATACCTGTGTCTGATCAGACTGAAGGTAGCATAGAAGACGAGTATCAACATGCTTCTGGTACCTGAATCAAGATACATAAGCAATGAAAGGTTTTCAAAAGATCAATATAAATTACACAATACCCCTATACATATGAAAGGGAACAAAAATGAACAAGAAATAAAGATCAAGTACCTCTCCGACAGAAGAAGAGTGTATAAGATTACTTGGGCACAATGCTCCTGCATTTAAAATAAGCACCAGTTGAAAAAAAAAGTAATAATAATAATAAGTGTAAAACTTTAAGAAACAGTCATTAGCATGATAAACATCAATCAAGTATAATATTTCCGGTGAGTTTTTAGTTACAGAATAGTCTTGCCTGGTCCTTCGGCACTTTCCCAGTTTTAAACTCCAAAGGCATAACCTTTATGTCTGATTCATTTTTGTTAGCTTCCACTTTCACCCTGACAGAAGCATCGATCATACCTTTTAGACCGTATTTTGGAGCCCATGCCATCTCCTCAATATCAATTACCTACAACAAGACCAGATCTACTTCAGAGATGGCGGAGAGCGAACAGCAGTTATAAAATAGCAGAAGATAGCATACAACAATTAAAACATAGCACTAAGTTTGCAGACAGAGATTTCGTGCAACCTAGAAGTTTTGACAGCATATACAAGTAGAACAAAACCATTAGAATGGCCATGTCCATCAGCACAGTTAGCCTGTGTTATGAAACCAACCAATTTCAAGGTCAAGAAAGTAATTATTTTTACAAGCCACAAAAAGAGTAGGTAATCTACAAATTATCGATAAACATGTACATCAATGCAAAACTGCTGGATGGTGGATAGTCAAACTGTGATGCCTCACCTCAGATATTGAGACTTTCTTCACCCCATTCTCAGATCCAAAATCAACAGATGAAGCTTCGGAATCCTGCCATCATATCATTAGCATCAGAACAGCATCTCTACACTATACTCCATGGCTTCTTAAAGGGTTAAATAGTCAACCTGGCCATCAATAATCAACTATGGGACACCTGAGTGTTCTTGAAGATGTTAACCTAATTTAATATTTTTGGGACAGCATCAACCAACGTTTTGTATACATCATTTTCATGAACTGCAAAATCCACATGAAAACAAGAAGAAAGCTTTATTAAGATAATCGATCATATGGATAATCACAGGAACACGCAAATTTATGACTACAGATCTACAACAAACATAAAAGCATAACTTAATTTATGAAAAATTTTAACCCCCACATGCATACAAGTTCTCAATGTTTCTCTGGAGCCCCATTCTTGCATGTTCCTCCAAGAAAGTAATTGCAGGTTTATCCTTCACAAGTGCAGCCTCCAAAATCAAAACAAAAACATCAAATTTCTTAGATAAACAAACATTAAAAGCTATGCTGAAAGAGAAAAAACTAAATCATGTCTATCTATTGCAAATTGCAAAAAATTATGGGTTGGTTTGAGACCTCAAAAACTTGATGCAATATTGTGCCAATTAGTGCTGGAGTTCAATACTCATTGCCTTTCAGCCTTTCATCCAGCACAGTTCGCCTAGGACAGATGAAATTCGCTGCAACCTAGAAGCATTTGTACATGATTAGGAGTGAATGGAGTAAAACTAACAGAAATGTAGTCACAAACCTCAGAAGAATTTAAATTTTGGAAACTGCAATAACAATGACAAAGGAACAATATTTGAACCATATATCATTATAGCAACATTACCCGAGTTCCAGACAGTAATACATCCGGGTGAACGACTAAAAAATTATGGTGACGATCCACATGACACTGTCCTTGGTCATCAAATTCACCAATAACATTGACAGTATCTCCAGGTGCAATGACACTGTAAACCCTGAGAACATTACAATTGAGATAATAGTAAATGTTAATATAATGTTTTGAAAGAAAGAATTAATACAATTTTGATGTCTTAAGCACTACATTCTTCCAAATATACAGCATTATGGGGCAGTAGTTCAAACATGTTCTAATCACAATGCCACACTCTCAATACAAGTTAATACTAGAACGAGTTACCGTCCTGCAACAAGCTGAAATCATATATAACCGCATTTCGATGATTGGGGAATAATACACAACCTCCAAGTATAATAGTACACACATGAGGACAGCTTATCAGAAATCATATGGGGAAAAGAACCAAACTGAAAGAAAAATAGCAGAGGCAGTAAGGTTCACAAAATCAAGATACAAGAAATACCTACCACTCATCCCGTAAATACACAGCACTCTTCTCCACTTTGCTCATCCAATAAGCGAAGAACCTGAAAATCAATTAATCATCTTTCCAATCCTTCATAATATGAAGAGCGAATGAAATAGCTTTGAAAAAAAAAAAACACAAGTTCTTTTTAGATACCTTATACATGCACCGAGCACCAGACGAGTCACTAGGTCCACAATTCTCAGATACCTAAAACAGATCAAATTTGCAAAATAAAAAATCTTGCAAAAACCACAACACTTTCCAAAAAAGAGATAAATTTATGCGACCTCGTCGTAGTATTCCGCATCATAAATAAATAAAAGTACAGGGGTGGCTGACCCCTTATCAAAACAAAAGACAGAAAACCAAAAAGAGAGATGTGAAATTTGTAAATCATACCTCCAATACAAGGAAATTGTAGTTGAAAGATGCCCAGGTAATCTATTTTATCGGTGATGTCACCATTCTTTTTATGACATGATCTGATTTATCTTTAGCTTGGAATTCAGATACCTCCACATCATCAGATACTGAATCTTCAACACAAATAACATCTTCTACTTGATCTAAGAGTTCAAGCAATGCCTACAAGAATAAACAAACAATTTAAAGAAAATTGTATTTGGTATCACACCACGACGCAACAATTGAATACAGCTCAGCAGAGCAAGGCAGGTATTTAGATGATCTATTAGTTAACATATATATTGAGCAAACTAAGAACATTAACATGATTTAGGAATCAGAAATAATTAGATATCTTCATTCACTTATACCTTTTTATGCTGTCTCGACCCTGGCTGATCAACTCCATCACATGAAAGAGCATTAGCAAGCTGCATTTCAGTTACATGACATATTAAAGAAATATGATCCAGACTCTATACTTCCAGTCTATTTGAGTTAAAAAAGTTATCTACAAGAAAGCTGATATAAACAGAACAAAATCAGATGAAGAAGAAATGAACTCCCTTTGTTCTGTTTTTTTTTCTTCTTGTTTTCTCTTGTCAAACTATGTAAACAGATTTACCTTATCAGGGCAGTATGATAGAGAAGGTGGAGTTCGGAACGGACTCGGAAAACTTGCTATTTCAGAAATAGTCCTGTCAGCCACATTTCCATCATGTTCCACGTCCTGATCTAGAATAACCCTTTTCATGCCAACCCTATTCAGGGACACCAACGACATGGAATTCTCAACCTGTCCAGCTTTAACAGCAGGAGTCTGTACAATATAAAATTGATTAATCAATCGTTTTTCCATTACAATACCAACAAATTCATAGTATGTAAAGAAAGAAGATGTGCCTTGTTTTGCGAGCATTGACCAATGCTTAAAGCTTTCAGCCTTGAAGTGTCTGCCAACACTCTCATCATCTCAGGCTTGTACTTTGAAACTGCTTTAAGTCTTTCATTAATCGGTGATGTCCTCCATGTCACCTCATCACCTCCATCATCCTGACTCTGCTTTATCAACTGTCACCAAATCGACACTCCCAAAATAAAAATCCAACAAATGATAACATCACATAAATCACAAATTTTTCAAAAATTTCGAGAAAGAAATGAAAACATACCATTCCAGGAGAGAACCTGAACCGCTTGACAGACCTGGACTTCGGAATCTCTGGCGAGGCCTCCTCATCCGCATTCGGCTCAACATCCATAAACCTCACTGCCACCACATTCTCCATTGGTGTCTCCTGCGTGCTGTTCTTATTACTGGACTGTGAATTGGGCCGATTCTCAGCATTTCCAGAAGCTACAGCTGCACTAGTTGCTTCGATCCTTGCCAGGTTTTGGACCTGTTTATCTGAAGCAATGGTGGTGGAAGAGTCAGCGATTGGGGGCTTAGGGTTGTGAGGGTTGGAAGAGGTGGGGTTTTGAGGGTTTTGGGAGTTCTGGGTGTGGCGCTCAAAGAAATGTTGGATGCTGAACTTGGAAGGTTGAGGCTGAACTTTTGAGTTTGATTTCCGAGACGCAGCAGTAGAAGAAGAATTGGGTTTCTTTCTAGGAGCCATGAAGTGTTGGAAACTCTAATGATACCCCCAAAATAGAAGCAATCGTCCAAAGCTGAATCAAATTAGATGAATAACCTAGAAAGATCAAAGCTTAGAAAAGATGAGAATAACACAAGTTTTGATCCCCCAAACAGTGGCAACCCTCTTAGGAACTGTAATATAACATTGCAAAAAGGAACAAGTGTTACCAACACAACTACAGAACTAACTAACTATTAAACATGAACATCAAATCTCAGATTCTCAATTCTCTGATAAAGACAGTAATAGAGTCAGAGCAACCCAATTCAGTTCAGTAATCACTACTCTACTATACGATCTTCAATACCTAAAAAAGTAGACGACTTTGGGGTTTAACTTTGCTTCAACCAAACACCCACATCATCCATACACACAGAAACTTCAAAACGGAAATTACCCAATTCGCAAAAAGCCCTAATTTTCTCAAAGACCAAAACTTTCAAGGCAAAATTACCCAAATTGATACAAAATCGAATCCGACGAGAACAATCAGATACCCAAAAATGCAAAAGACGATCGCCGGAGATAGAGAGAGAGCAGCAGACGTACCTGATAGTGCGGAGAGAGAAGAGGAGGTCGATTTGAAAGGTCTACTATCCGAAACTCACTACCCAGTAGGCTCGATACTTGTTAAAATTGGGGGTTTAGGGTTTCTGATTTTCCCGCGCAAACCAATGGCTCCAAAATAGAAATGACAAACGGGTAAAGAGTGGAATGCACAAGATTAGATTAGGTTTCAGAATTTCGAATTACCTTTTTCTTTTTTCTTTTTATCTTCTCCAAAATGAAAAACTAAAGGGATAAAACAAAACCCTAACTCCTCTATTTTTTTTTTTTTCTTTTTATCCTCGTGAGAAATTGTCTGTTCTAATATTGATTTCAAAGTTATGTAGACAACTTAAGGAGTAATTGAACGGTCCGTTTAAGGGGGGTTTTCGAAATCCTAAATATGTAATACCACGTAGATTATTAAAAAGTAAATTAATTATATTTGCAAAATGCAAATGACTTATTCTTTACATTTGTATTGAGACGAGCTAACTGGTGTTTGCCGGGAAATCTAATTGAACCCGGTGAATATTGAGAATGTACGGAGATTGAAAATGTAAGGAGATTGAAAATGTAAGGATATAATATTATATTACTTTAATAGCAAAATTTTCACAGGTATTGTTTATTAAATGAAAATATCTAAGGTAGTAAGTGATTAAAATAAAATAAAAGCATATAGATTGTATCATTGTTGAATCTCAGCCTTTAGATCGCATTTGAAGGAGATGAGTACTAAAAAAACTAAAAAATTAAAAAAAAAGAGAGGGGATTCAATAGAGTCGATTGAACCGACCTGAAGGAAAAAGGATAAAAAGGTGGAGCGGAGGGAAAGCGGGGAGGACGCCAGAGCTCTCCACAAAAAAAAAATCAGGATGATCTCTAGAGCTTCCAGACGAGCAGGGAATACACTCTCTCTCTTCTCTATTATGGTACCAGACTAAGAACAACTTAACTCCGGGTTAATTCGTATTATTTTGTTCAGGGTTTTACAAAATAAGGCCCCAAGTTTGAAACAAATCTGACCTAGAATGATTAGCCGGACATAGGAGAAAGATTGAAGATAAAGTGCAAGGAAATTGGGTTTGGAAATCTCTCAAAAGAAAAAGAAAAATCTGTTGACTTGTGAGTTTTCCACCTAAACTAAAGAGCCGCCAAAATATAAATTAAGATTCTTTGTATTAGTAGTTCTTTCCATAAACCTAAGGAACCAATTTTCCTCTTTAATTCCATGCATTTATTATTTACAATTATTATTTTATTAATTACATATATATATATATATATTTTTTCAATTTTTCTGCCAACTTTCCTTATGTTACCAAACACAAGAAAGGAAATCTCACTTCCCCCTCAAGTTCCATTTCCGTGGAAAAAGAGGAGGAACTACTTTCTTTTTGGGAAACCAAACAAGGCTTTAATATAGGAAAGTTGTTCATTTTCTTTATACATGTCAAACAAGAGAAATGAAATAAACTTCCTTTCTCAAGGTCTCAATTCCGCGAAACAAACGAGGCCTAAATATAATCCACTGCATTCATAAACGGTACAAGAAAAATTCGTCCAGACATTTATTCCAATTAAGAATACAATGAATCATATCGAGATCTAATTTTGTAAATGACATGTAAATATGACAAATATGATGTGTATATATAGACACCTTTGGTTACAATTAATCTAAGATTATGCAGTTGGGACTAGGAATTTGTGTTCAGGTTGCTTCTCCCACATGTAACTTGCAGCTTCAATCCGTTCGAGTATTTGTTGCAACCACCTGGGTGACTGATGGTGCATCCACTCGAGTTGAACAAGTTGCTCCCATCTCCTCTGCCATTTTCCAAATGTTATTGATTTTAGTTAAAAACACGACAGTCAAAAACGATCTCACACCCTTTCAATACTCGTTTTCGAAGAGTCTTTAGCACCTGCCCTACATCATTTCCAAAATGAGTCTTGATGGGTAGCTTATGAGCAAAGAACATAGCATGGACTTGCTTAAGAAGCTGAAGAATATGTTCAATATAATTATTGTCATCTATTTTCAACTCGGCAAGAGACTTGCTGTTATTAAGACACATTGTTTGAGAACTGTATTTGAAGAAATAATATCGTCTTATTACTATCAACTTGTCTTGATTTTCCTTTGTCCATGCCTCTCTGGTATCATCAAGGATCAAGACATTAGAATCTTCGCAACCACGCACAAGATCAAGACACTTCTTTTGTCCTCGGGAGCTGTGATCTTCACACGATATTACTCTAGAGTTGGAAGTGAAGTACTGCTTTTCGGGGTCAAGAAGCTCAGCCATTCGATATGCGTAATTTCTACTGCCTGTTGTGTATATGTGCATCTCAAACAAGTGACTGGCTTCCTTGAGAAATGGCCTGACAAAGGACCTCCACTTGGTTATCATGGTAGAATCCATGAAATTAAACTTCACCTTGTAAAGAATGATCATTTGTTTTGGTCTTTTAAGTATTCCTCCTGGGGAGACAAGTGATCGAGTTCAATTGAGTGTAGTAGTGTGTGATCCAGATCAAGTACCAAGTGCAGTTTTCTGTTTTGAGACGAACAAGACTTAGAATTCACCTTCAGTGGTTTATCAAGATCCAAAGCAATGCAGTTCACTTGATTCATTTTGAAGGCGTGATGAAGATTCTTAAACAAAATTTGGTCGTTAAGTAATCAAGAAAGAGAATTCCAGTCTACTTAACATCTCAGGAGGACAATTCCCAATCCTTCTTGGAATTCCAGCCTATTTAACCCTAAGGGGGTGTATTGTGTATGGAATTAGTGGGAGTTTAATAGAAGTCAATGAAATCTGAAAGTCCATGTGTATTCAATATAGACTTTTAAAAGTTCATAAAAATCTGGGTGTATTCAATTAGGATTTTAAAAAATCAATATGGAGTCTACCAAAGTCTATGGGTATTCATTATGGACTTTTAAAAATGAATAGAATTTTTAGGGTATTCAAAATATCATTCATACTTATGGAATTAGTAACTCATTGATAATCATGGACTTTGTAGTGTAAATTATGTACACAAAACTCCAATATTTTTCCAGTCTCCAGACTAAAGATTTCAAAAAGTCCACGACAGACTTTTTTTGCCTATGAAGAGGTTAATCCTCCGTCATCTCTTTATTTTTTAACATATTATTTTTTTTTTCCTCTCATTTTTTCTATAATATTTTATGCAATCAAACTCTTATATTGATAGGAGCATTTTATGCGACGTTCTTAATGTGTTTTTATATCCATTTATGCAATTCTTATCCCTTATTTTTGTAATATAGAGTCATTGTGTCTACTAAGGAGTCTTTGGCATAGTCTGTATGTGAAATGAGCTAAAAATGTGAAAAATACAGAATTCTTAAAGAGTCGTAATTGAATTAGGAATCCTAATCGAACTAGAAGTCTAAAATGTTTCGACCTTTTTATAACGACGAAGATACAAAAGAGTTTGATTGGAGTTAGGAAACCTTATTCAACTAGGAAACTAAGTTGAATGAGGAGTCCTGACGAAAGTAGGAATCCTAGTTGAATTAGGAGTCTTAGAGTTTGGTTAAAAGTGAAAGTCCTCGGGATATAGGATTTTTAGTCGGATAAGGAGTCTAAAATATCTCGACGTTTCTGAAAACGTCGAAAGTTTTAAGAGTTTCATTGAAAGTAAAACTCCTTGTTGGACCAAAAATCCTTATTGGATCAGGATTTGTACTTGTAATAATTCTGCTACATTTTATCTTCTCTTTTTAATTAGTTTCTTTCTCTTATTTTCAGGAATAAATAAGGAGATAATTGAGGAATAAAAGGAGAATTAATTTGGCAAGACATGTAAATGCACGGATAAGAAGAGGAGAGGCTGAATCAAATGAGGAGTCCTAAAGCAAGAGAAAAGCTTGGCCGGTCAAAGAGGAAAACAAAGAAGCATGTGGACAGAAATTCACATAATATTTAGAAATAATTTTGCTGAATTAAATCAAGGATAAATGAAAGATATATTGCAAGGATATTCAGTAATTATCCAAGAGATATTCAGCACCAAACTCAAGAAAGAATGAAGAGATAATTCATAAAAAAAGGAAGAAAATCGCAACAAATTCTGATAAAATTCGGCAGAATTCCTGTGCACGTCATCCAACTTCCACGGACTCTCAAAAACAGCTCACTTTGAACCAGATGACGTGCCATATATGGATGGAAAGTTACGGGCCGGAGTCTAGTTTCCAACCTAACTGGAATCACCTCAATATCTATTTTATAGAGAAAGATATTTCGTAATTTTTACTCGAAGGTCAAATATGCCAGCAGGATAAGTTTGAGAAAAACTAGGTTTTGTGAAATTTAGTTGTTACCGACCCTTTGCCTCTATAAATAACACGATTTTTACATAGAAAATCATCTCCTCTCCCACATACAAACTCACCGAAACTCTGCCAAAATTTCAGCAAGTCCTATACAGAAAATTACCAAGCCATAACCATCACCACCACCTCTAAAATACCGTCATTTACCCCAAGCTTCCATCTGATCCACCACCTTTGCCGAAAGCTTCCAAGGTTCTTCTTCAAAGTGTGATTCATCCTCTTTATGGCTTGTAATATTTTCTGTATTTTGTACGAATTCATGTTGTATAATACTTTGGATTTTTAGTTTTTGGTTTTGTATTTCAAACATGGAAATCAGATTGTATTGGTTTTCTTTATTTGATTTATGAACATGGATATGTAGCCGATGTGTATATGAATAGGGCAGTAGGTATTTTCGGTTGATACTTTGATCTTGTTTGATTAATTTTCATGAGTTCGTGCATCACAAATTGTGTGCTTAAGGGTTGACTTTGTGGCTTCTCCTTAGGTACCGATTTTATATACCAAAATAGTTTAGACTGCATCATACGCGAAGTTTTTGTGGTCTAGGTTATTTAATTAGAGCTGTTATAACCTTGAAAATTTGCATGTTCAAATATGATGAGTGACGCCATTACATGTTTGCATGTCTCCAATTCGGCTTATTGTGCTTCTTGTGTTTAATTTCTACGCGAAGTGTCTTTAAACTAATTGATAGGAGCACAATGTGCGACGATATTATATGCTTATGCCCTCATTTATGCTTTGTTTAACACTTATTTGTCTAAGATTGAGTCATAATTTAGTTTAGTGTTAATTTGGTAGAGTTTTGGTAAAATATGCTTAATTGTCCGAAAAATGACTAAGTATGAGAAATCTGGAAAATAGTGCTAAATATGTCTTTTTCGTGATTTTGAGATGAGTAAAAATATGATCTATCCTTGTCCGAATTCAATGAAATTTGGTGTGCTTAATATTCATATACTGAGGAATGTTGTGTTAAAATGTCAGATCAATCGGAGTTCGGGAAGTCACCCAAAAGATGGCTGCAAAACAGCAGTTCGAGCAAACCAATCCAGGGGCTTCCAGGATTTTCCTGCGACTTTGATCCAACTTCGAAAAATCATTCCCGATGACTCATAAGGATTTTGATCGAGCCCTTTTATGGGGAGATGGCTATATGTGTCTAGTTTATCTGAGACTTAGAATCGCATCAATCGGAGCTCCGAGGAGGGAGATATGCCGGAGTTACTGCAACAACATCAAGTCTGTCGATTCCAGGATGCTACTGCCTCCTTTGTGCAAATTCTGTTTTCAATGGATCATATGGTGTACAAATGCATATGTGCAGATGGTCCAAGCTTAAGGAAGGAAAGAGGATGACACCAAGACAAGGCATTGAAGAAGAATATGAAGAATGAAGTTCTCCTAGTCAAACTAGGAGAAGCTGTCAGAAGAGGCAGATTTGTGCCAGGATGATGCTGCCGGCAATAAGGACATTTTCAGTGGATCAAGACCTATCAAATGAAGTCCAAAGATTATACAAGAAGTCCATGAAGATGTGAAGCCCAAGCCTTGAAGAAAAATTCAGAAAGAGAAAACCTAATTAGACAATGAAAGGAAGGTTTCAAATCCTTAACCAACTTGGTTTTCTGGTTTTCTTGTGCACAAAGGGCTGCCGGCAACACCTAGTTTTCCCCCTATAAATAGCCAACTTTTACACAGAAAAAACTTGTCACATTCCAAAGCAAAAATCTAGTCAAAGCTCTACCTAAATTTCCCAAGAGTCCTATACAAAAACCCTAGCCAAAACCACCTCCACCACACTCAAAGTTTCAGCTGAAACCTTGGTTCTTCTTGCTGCCGACACAACCACTGCCGAGCAGCAGCCTTTCGCCGATCACCACCAACCGCCGGATCCACCCCAAGACGAAGTCTCCAAGGTTTCTAATGTGTGATTCACTCCCTTCTCTTGGCTTTGTAATTTTTGTTTTAGTTATGTTAAACTTTGTCTATAAAGTTAGCATGAACTCTTGGTTTCAATTTGTATGTCTATGTATGAATTGGATTGAAATTTGGTTTTATGATTTGCATGTTCAATTTGTTTTCTTTATCTTTAAGTGGTGTTTGGATGTAAGGATATGGATTGCATGTTAAAAAGTAAGGAAAATATGATGTAAATTGATAGGGTAGGATTCGGCAAGCATGTTCACTCTGATTTTAGTAGTTCGTTCTTGGTTTAGTCTTTAAATCCGTGTGCCGCAAAGATTGGTATTTAGCATAGTCATGATATGTTTTGAGTATTGATCTTATATCTGTCAACATGATAGGACTAGAGTGGTTTAAACGACTATGCATGTTAACAAGAAGTGGTGACGCCTTGCTTGATTGATATGTTTCCGACTAAAAAGACCTTGTGCCTAATTACTTTGCATGTTTGATTTCGACGATAAGTGTTCTCAAATGTGTTTAGTATAACTTTAGGGTTAGACGATAAGTTAATCTTGAAGTACTTGAGAGTCTTAATCGATTAGTAAACCGATAAGGAGCTAATTAGGTTGGAACTAAGTCGGATCTAGGATATTGTGTACCCTTGCCATATGTCTTGTTTTGTCAATTTTCTAAGTATTTTGATTGCTTTCGTGTTAGTACTTTGTGAAAGAATGTCGACCAAACTTGTAAATAGTAATTTAGGATTTATTTTCAGCAATTTATTTTCGTGCCTAGCGTCAGGGCAGCCCTTGCTGCCGAATCTCACCTCAATCCCCCTTGATTTCGTGTGAATATGTATATATGTATATAAGTGTGACAATTGTGTGCATATGTATTTGTGAATATTTTTATTAACATTCTCATGTTTCAGGTACCCTTAATCCCCGGCTAGAACGATCCCTACTTATTCTATACTACTAACGATTGTAGGGTTATTATTGCTTGATGCTCACTTCGGCGACACGTCACTAATTAGTACCATGTTTAGGATTATACGCGAAGTTAATTCTAAATACTTGAAAAGTTTTAACGATTAGATGAACCGCGAAGGGCTCTAGTTAGAATTGGAATTGAATTGGTTAAAGAGGATTCGAAAATTTCTGCCTTGTTTGTGTACGCATGTTGGTTGTGTTTCATGAGTGAGTTTGTGTTTGTTTTTGTGTGGGGAAGTTGATCAATTGTATATATTTAGTTTAGATATAATTTAGGGCAGTAGGTATTTTAGATAAAAATTCAAACCCCAATATGATTTTGTAATGCTTTATGTGATTGAAAACACTTGATTTCCCCGGATTGAACGATCCATACTTGTCCTATACTAACGATGACACAAGAAGGGTAATATATTTGTATGAAGTTGTTTTGCAGATACAATGTGCTTGAAAATAATTTCATCAATTTTTGGCGCCGTTGCCTGGGATACACTTGGAGTTGAGGGCAGCCTTTATTAACACTTGGAGAACTGTCTAACACATGGTTGTTCTCAACTGAGTAAGGGGCATAAAAGTTTGCCTATTAGTTCGTTTGTTTCTAATGTTGGTGTCAAGGTTTGTTTAACTAGATCTCAAGGCCCCCAGACTGATTTTCCTTCTCGGTGAAGGAGTCGATAGGGGGTTCGCCCTCCGTGGTTACCAATAACGAGTCTTGCCTTGTTTCATCTTAGAACTTTCGTTCTAGCCTTCTGAAAACACGGAATAACTCATGTCTAGACGATCATACTTGGGCCGCACGTCCACCTTGCTTTAGAACTTAGAAAATAACTTTATATAAATATATTTATATAGCTTCACAAATAAAAAAAATAAAAATAAAATTGTATATCAGATGTGTAATAGTAAGTAGGAGTTCCGATCTTGGTTTTTGGTTTTGATGAGTTGTCGAATTATGTGGTATAAAATATGTGTGAATGTTTGTAACACTTAAATAAATTTCTAGGAAGTTTATAGTTTTATGTATGCTTGAGTTTATTGTAGTTTCTAAAGTGTAATATGTAGGGAGAAGCCGTATTTGTTGGCCTTAGCCTTAACCTTTCATACAAGTAATGCCTTGGCAGATCCACTTTTATGAGGTTAAGGGCGGCTTTGATCAACACTTGTAGACCGCTAGTGACCCGAGTTTGTTTTACAAAGTAAGGGGCAAGTTATTTTCATAGATATGGTTATCAGATTTGTTTAACTGGATCTCAAGGTCATAGACTGATTATTCTTCTCGGTGAAGGGATCGATAAGGGTTTCACCCTCCGTGACCACTAAACGAGTCCTGCCTGGTTCCTGTAGGGAGTTTGCTCTCCGTGAATCTTAACGGCTCCGCCTCTGAAAAGTGGGACACGCTCGAACTAGTCGATAGCTTGGGCCGAAACATCACCTCACTTTAGATGCTAGAAAATAACTTGACATATGTGATCTATTTTCTTCAACCCAATTTGTCTTTAAATTTTGAGGTATATCGGATTAAGCATGATACTACCGGGGGCTGTATCAGTTCATTGCACCATTATCTCTTCTGCTCCACGTACCTCAAATTTTAAAGTTGTTTGAATAAAAGAAATTAAACTCTAGGGTTCGGCAATCTCACATATCACATACTTTGAAAAACTATGACCGATCCTATTTGTGTGATACTTATACAAATTTTTATGATACATGTATATTATTGTGATATACTTTTACAATACTAACATTCACAACTGGTTCTATACAATAAATTTTTGTTTTCTTTGTGAATTCATTGCCTAAACACTTGATCTTCAAAATCTTAGGTACATGAACATATGCGTACATGAATCTTGGTTGGACACAAGAGCTTGAAGATCGATTAAATCGCATTTGTGATCAAGAAGTAGAGCAAATACCACCCCACACGCCATCACCAGAGCATTAGTTTGTATCCCCCACTTCATCACTCTTTCCATCTGAAGCTTCGTGTGAACTCAATTCCTTGTTTCACGAAGATCCTGAGTTTGAGCTACTTCAGAGTCCCTTTCTAGTGAACTATTTGAATTTTGATCTACCAGACCCACCACCAATGGCATCAATCAGAGAGCAGAACAGACATGTGGCTGGAGCCAACGGAGGCATGGTACCCTCCAATTGAGTTGTTCAATATTTGACATGCTTCCTTGAGGAATGTAATTGGGAGGATATTTGGAGTATTCAAGTCACGTTTCACTATTATGAAATTAGCACCACCATTTCCATACAAGACACAAGCAGAGCTAGTTTTGGCTTGTGCAGGATTACACAATTTTTTTCGACAGGAATGCCGTTTCGATGAATTTCCTTCAGATTTAGAAGAGGACCCCAGAGCCAATCAAGAAAATAATTTTGAATGAGATTATTTTCAAACCCAAGAACAGCAGAGAGATAGTGCTAATGAATGGAGAATGAGTATTGTCAGTCATATGTGGGAAGATGCCCAACCAAATGTTCAACAAAATGCCAATAATGTAAACGATAACAATAAAGAAAGTGACGATGAATGAGAAGAATGATATTTTCATTGTTTTAGGGACTCGTCCACCAATATGAAATTTTGTTAAAGTATTTTTTTTCTTTTTTTTTGGATTTTTTTTGTTTTGTATTTGATACATTTACCTATGGTTTTATTCATTACATTGAGATATTTTTCTTTTATATTCTAATTATTTTCTGTTATAACATTATTTGGAGGTGAAATATGTAGTAATTGTTCATAATAAACTCTGTGGATTTTCATAAATCAATAAAAATCTGTAATCAAAATCAATGATTTTAAAAAAATCGACAGAAATCTATGTAAATTTGTGGTCTTTTTAAAAAGTATGTAGACTATTCTAAAAGCCTATAAATTAAAAAAAAATCCGTATAAATCTATATATAATACATCTCCCTAAATAAACCCTATTCCCAATCTTAGATGGACTTGTACTACGGGGCACGTTTGGCATATGCATATCGCACGCGCACAACACATGAACACAGCAATCGAAACGACGCCGTTGCTCGTTTTGGCGGGAAAAGGTATAAAACAGAACTTCCGCCGCGCCATAAACCTCTACAAGTGGGAGTCTTCTCCTGTCAACAAGTCAAAACCCTATCGACCCACACAACCCCAAAACGGCGACGTCGCATTCCTGCCAACCCTTTCTCCCGTAAGTCTCTTCCTCTCTTCTTTTCTCATTTTCCCTGGAAACTTCATCTGATTTCTGATTTGTTTTTCTGAAAATGATTGCAATTTGGGTAATGTCAAATTGCCTTGTGTTATGCAAATGTTTGAGGTTTAGGTATGTGTGAAACCCAAATGGGTATAGCAGTATTTTCGGGCTTAGTGGTGTTGATCCGTAGTGAAAATGGTTTCATAGTTTAGATCCCTATTGTCGAGAAATCGATTGATTACTGGGTGCTACTTGAATGAGCTGGTTGGCATTGGTCTAATTTATCCAATCAGCAACCTGAGATTGACTAGCTAGTCTCCGGTGCTACTTTAGTTCATTAATTTCTAAAATGAAGTAGCAATCTGAGTTTGTCAGGATTTTACTTCATTTTTTTTTATGTGCCATCAATTGAAATATGTATTGCGTGATCGATTGGCATTTTGCTTGTCGTGTTTGTGAGAAGTTCTCGCAGAGGGATATCTGTTTCACATGATTTGAATTGCCGTAGTATTGACTAGGTAGATTCCTACAGATATGTAGTTGGTGAATATAAAAGGGAATGGAATTAGATATCGTTATGATTTATTGTATTCTCAATTGGAATGGCTGGACGAATCTTGTATCGAAGTGTATGAATGCAGTGGATTATATCTTATAGCTTTTTTGCTGGTAACTTTAATTTTGGTTCGAAGTTATCATATCTGAGGAGTATTGGTTGTATAGGCTTTAAAGTGTATTCGGTAGTAACTGTTGGATATCCATATACTCATTATTCTCGACTTATTTTTGTTGTTCTTTTAATCTTTTTTCTCTTCTATAGAAAAGCAATTGTGTGTGTCTGGTGGAGAGAGAGAGAATGGAACCACCCTCTTTAGACTGTAGAGGTGCAGAAGCAGTACTAAATCTCCAACCCAGCTCGTCAATTCCTATTACGTATCACCCTCTCTTTGGTCCTCACAATGATCTGATCCTCCTTGAGCTTGATGAGAAGCTCCTCCCTGATATTCTTCACCAAAGGTGAAGGAATAACTAAGCTGAACTTCAGATTCTTTTTGTTTGTTATTTATAAACGTCTCTTGTTCATGTAACTTTGTTAAATTCTTACACTTTTCTGTTATGATTTCTTTGTTTTTAGAGTAGCTATTAGAGGAGAACCTGATGAAGAGGCAGTCATCTGCACGGAATCAAAGACTTACGCAATCAAGTCTGTTGGAACTTCGAATTCTGTTTTCCTCATACCCCCATATTTCCAATTTAATTCTTTTGAAGAACCAAAATGTTTTGATGAGAATTATCATGACCGGCAATCTGCTGCATCTGTACTTAAGATCGCACCTGGTACCATGGAGCTTGTTGAAATTGCTCCAAAACTCGACAAGCTCAGGTTGCTACTTTCTGAGAATCCTTATAAGACTGACGAGGACGCAGAAATGGGAGATCTGGAAGAGTTGGAAAGGGAGAATATAGGACTTCATAGATGGGATGATCTTATTGAGAATATTCAAGCAAGTAACGAGGAGTTAAGGAATGGGTTACAGGCTCTTTCAGCAGTGGAGATTGATGGGTACTGGAGAATTGTAGATGGGAAGTACATGGATAGAATGCTAAGGATGCTTTTGTCTAATGCAGTGATTAATGATTGGTCATTTGCCTCACTCAATCAAGATGAGGTTGTCAGTGTGCTTGTATCAGAAGGCTATCCTCGTAAACTTGCAATTCATTGCTTGAATGCCTTTGGTAGTAAGGTAAATGAGGGTGTGGGCACAAGGAATACATGGAAGTTGGATGAGAGGAAGGTATGTGTGCACTTTGCAAGAGAAATCTTGAGAGAAGGGAAGAGGAAAACGGAGAGTTTCATGGTGGAATGGATGCGAAAAATTCCTGAAGGGATGCAAGCAAGTTTTGACATGCTGGAAGGTGAAGTTTTGACAGAGAGGATTGGCATTGAGACATGGATTCGTCCATTCCCTGTTTCATCACTACCCAGCAGTCCTGCTGAGCGTTTCTCCATCCTATTTAAACAGCGTCCGAAATGGGAGTGGAAGGATCTACAGCCCTTCATCAGGTTAATCTATAGAACTGTGGAATGTTGATTACTCTTTTGCTTTTTGCTTATTGCATTGAGGTAATTTGCCCTTTTTCTTTTCTGTATGTACTTTTCAGGGACTTGAATGTGCCCGGTCTTTCTGCAGAAGGTTTGCTTCTCAAGTACACGAGAAGATTACAACCAACCAAGGACGCAGAACCAGTTTTTTGCTCAAGATAGAGTTAAAAGTATATATTTATTGGCATTTCTCTGGTAATCTTCCGTCCAGGTTTGTATCGATGCTGGTCTCTCACGAACCGGCTTTATTTGTCAACAAAAAGTTGGATTCATGTTAAATGAAAAGATAATACCATCACATCTTTGCCATTGGACCACGGAGAAGCATTGTGGTGCAAGAGTTCTGTGACTTTTGCTACTATACTTCTACCGAATGCTATGTTTATGTTACATCCAAATTATAAAATAGCAGAATTTGTTCTTGGTGTTCTGTTCCTGGTAAAGCTTGAGCCAAATGTGATTGGTAGCATGAATAGCTGTTTGACTATACCACAAATATCAGTGGATGCGCTTTCTACTAGTAGGCCAATACAATTTTTGGTAACAAATGTGACTACCACAAATACCAGTGGATTCTGGTGATCTTTACGTCTAATGACCTAAAATTTATGGAGTACTAAGGGATAATGATCGATTAGTAAAAAAAAAAAAGGGTAAAATGTGCCCAACCCAATGGATTGTCCATTCCAACGAATCTAAAGAAAAAGACAATTGTATCTTGAGCCTAAATGGTCAATAATCTTCCCCGATATGAAACTTCTCTCTCACCTCCATTAAAAAAAAACAAAAAATTAGTACTGTCAACTTTTGGGTAAAAATCATATTACACTATCTTTTTGAAGAAAAAAAAAACCAGAATGACTCCTAAACTTTCAAATATGATCTCCTGCGTCTAAAATTTCAAGTAACCTCGAAATGTGACGTAAGCTGCTGACTTGGAACTGACAACAACAATCCATACTCCAATATTGAAACCTTCATAGAATGTAAAATGGACCATTTGTATATTAAACCTTTTAAATTTGAAATGAAACCTAATTAACATATTCATAAGAGGCTGAATGGATGCAAAAGGTAGTAATAAAAAACACATAATTCTTGTCATAATCATAAATAAAGTACACATACAAAATATATGGTCTTAATCAGCCAAATGTGGGCTGTTATTGTCAGTTTCCAAGTCAGCAGCTTACGTCACACTTCGAAGTCACTTGAAATTTTAGACCCGGGAGATCATATTTGAAAGTTCAAAGGTCATTATGATTTTTTTTTTTCAAAAAGAGAGTGTAATCTGATTTTTACCCAAAAGATGAGCTAGGGTACTAAACTGAATTTTGTCTAAAAAAAAAAAGGAAAAAAACTTCTCAAACTCTCTCATCCTTGACGACGTCAATGAAGGATCGAATCCGACGTCTGAGTCTTGATGAAGATGCTGATGTCAAAACCTAAACGACACCAACGACGTTGATGCTTCCCCAAAATTGTTGCCGCATCTTGATCGGAATCGAATTTGTCTACAACCTGTCATCGATGATCAGAATCAGATCCTTCATCTTCACCTCCCTTATCGGCGGCTTCGACTTCAAAATCTGTAGTTTTGCTCTGAGATCAGTGACGCTGCTAGCCACGACCACCATTGGTCGTATTTCTTTCTCCGATTGAATCACGATAAGAGAAGCCGAGAATTGGTGTGGGTGAGAGAGATTGGAGAAGACAAGAGAGATTCTAGTGTTATTTGTTTTGGTGTAATTGAGCTTGTTTTGGTGGCCAAGACTCCAAGAGAGATCAGAGAGTTCACTTTGTTCTTTTCTCACACTAGGTTAGTGGGCACTTATTATTATTGGAGGTTAGTATTTGTAATTACCATGGATCAATAATTATTATCAGAGTTAGTGGAGATCAGTAAATTATTATCGTGGGTTACTTGAGTTTAATAATATATTATTATCGATGGTTATTAATATGTTTACTGAATGTCAATAATCTATTATTAAGAGTTATTGATGGTCAGTAACATGTTTACTAATAGTTAGTAATATATTATTATTAGAGGTTACTAGAGTCAGTAATTTATTATTAGGAGTTACTGGAGTCAGTAATTTATCATTGAGGCTTATTGTGATTTGAGAAAAAAAAAAAAACCAACGATTAGATTCCAGTGATCAAATTCCGGCCACCGAAGTCCCGCGGCCGGTAGCGGAGTTTGATGTTCGGGCAAAGTCTTAATAGATGACGAGAGTATTTAAGAGGTGAGGGCAAAATAGTGTCAAAAATATCTTTTTGTATCATTTCGGATATGAGTGTAGATATCTTTAAAGTGAATGGGCAAATTTTGAGGTTTATCATTGGAATGGGCAATGAGGAGGCCAAATTAGTACTAAATGGGTATTTTCTATAATATGTTCTAATGACTCACGAATAGGAATTCAGACCAATTTCAGGAGCATATAATATGGTTTTTTTTTTTTTGGAGAAATAAGAATTAAAAATACGACCATTGGAGATATCAGTGGTGGACATAACTTCCCCACTCGCCTCCCCACCTAAAGCACTAGCGATTATAGTAGACAAGAACCGATATGGGTTCAACTGTAACCTAATAACCTATTTTTAAGAAGTCTCGATACATGCTCACCGTCAACCTCAAGAAGAAATGACCCATTCTAACACTATATACCAAAATATGTTATAATGACTTGTGCAATTCAAAAAAAATTTTAATTGAAACTTTTTACATGTCGTTTTTTTTATTAATTTTGTAATCAGTTTTTTTTTTCTCATTGATGGAATATATCAAATTCTTTTGTCAAATCTAAATTTGACATATGATATGGCATATGATAATTTCTCTAATTCTACACTCCAACTGATTAGTAAAAATAAAAGAATATTTTCTTAAAGTTTATTGGCTGGTTTATTGGGAGGAGAGAGTACATAAAAGGGTTTTGAAGAAAGAGAGACATGAGAGAAAGAGAGAGAATGAGATAGAAAGCAAGAAAAAAAGAAATGACGAGAAGGTTTGTTAATGTCAAATTTGACATGAAGCTTCAACATAGTCATTACTATTCACCGCCATGTCATGTTTGACATATCGGTTGGAAGGTAGTGACTGGTCAAATAACAGCCAACTTGGCAAATAATTAATCGGACGGAGATGTTCTAAAGGACCATCCCACTGTACATGAGCCTCCGAATATTCATTGAAGCTTCTGTGAATATTCTCAATGGTAACATATATAAATTGTGTTGCAGAGAATAAAAAGTATGAAGAAATGCATGTATTTCATACCCTTAATTTTGGGAACTAAAGTGATTAGAATATGGTTGAGGCCTAAAGAAATTCTACCCTCAACAAAAGCCTTTGAAAGCAATTGAATAATATCATCGCCACAAAGATGCCAATGCTTCTGATAAAACCTATGTCAATTTTACCTTCCAAACTTACCAATATAAGATCCATCATTTTTGTCTGAGAATGCGAGAAGTTCAGTGCAATCACCAACAACAACCCAATGTAACTTATACTTGGCATGAATATGAGCTAAATAATGTCATAGACCTAGCCTAGTGGTATTGCATGGACTAGCACAGATTCTTGACAACCCAATATATTACTTTTGACCATAGACTCCACAATTGATATAGATACCCATCAATCGAACCGGCTACATCAGTTGGGTTCCAAAAGGTTCTATCAGGAATCGATTAAAATTAACAGCCCTACTTGCAACAGTGCGACCAGCGTGTCATTTTTTACATTTTATTCTCCTTAAACAAAGTCATATCTCAAGAATGAATTACCTTTTTCTCCATCATCTCTGCCTCTGTTTTGCTCCGTCTTTCTCCCAAAAAGTCGAGCTTTGGTTGTAATCCTCCGCTGGAGAATGGATAATCTTATTAGAATCTAAATTGAGTTTCAATAACAGAGTAAGCTACTAATCTTAAACTGCTTTAACTTATTCGTAGTGTGGTATCCAAACACTTGATTAGGGCACTTTGATTTTTTGCTTTTATTTCCTTTATTTCTCAGCATTGAAATTTTGTGTGAGTGTCTCAATGGTTCTTTGGTTTATGATCATTTTAATTCAGAAAATGTACATGGACCTTGAGATACCCACAAGTTAATTATGGCTATGAAATGTGTAGGTTGAATTTTATTACAATTTCATATGGCCGGTGTTTCACTTTGTTTCTTGTTAATATAAGTAACTATTTGTTTTTCTTGATATAAGTGTTCAAGGAAGGTTAATTTCGTAACTTCCGTGGTGTGTCTTGTCCTAAGGCTAGTAGTCTAGATACTTTATTAGATAGAGAATCTCTGTCTACCAGGGATACTTGATGTAATGCCTATATATAGGTCTCCTTATCAATCAATAAAGACACAGTTTACTATCATCTATTTCTCCTAGAACACGTTATCAGCACGTTGCTCTAGCCTCCCATCTAATAGCCCTAAAACCCTAAAACCCTAATTCCGAATTTTTTTTTCAAAACCCTAAACTTACCGTCGGCCGCCGATTCTTCCCTTCGGCACCGTCAGCCTCTTCTCAGCAGCACCTGCGCTGCCGCGCCGTACCTTCACGAGCTGCTCCTCCTCTGCCTCTCGGCAGACCGGCTCGCCTGCAGCCCAACCCGCTCGCCACCAGCCCTCCCTTGCGTGCTATTCTTTGCACGCATCCCTCGAAGACCAAAATTGCTCGCAAGCCAAGCAAGCGGCCCTCAAAGCCTTCTTCGTTGCTGAGAAGACATCAAGAAAAATCGAAGAAAACAAGCTTCCCCAAAAGTCAAGTTTCTTTCGATCAAGTTTCAATTGAAGAGGTAAATATTTTATAAACGTTCCCGCTTCTGAATTTTCAATAGTTGGGTTTTGTTTTTCTTCCGGGACCTTTCTGTGTCCCTGCTTCTTCATCCCGATTCTATCTCTTCTCGGGACGGTATACGGGGATTTAATCACCCCGGTACCAACGTATTTTGGGGTAACTGTGATGTTACCGGCAACCGTTATGCTTGTGACTGTGATGTCACTGTGAACCATAACGTATTCTTTTTAAAAGAAAACAAAGGGAAGATATCGATTGTGACTTGAAGTCACGTTAAGCATCGATTTATGTGACCATGATATATCTTGGCACTGTTCTAAAAGAACAATCAAACTTGATTAGTATTCAAATATACTAACGTCTCCCTGTTTGTGTTCTGTAGATGGCTGACACTCAGCATCCAGAATTTGACATCTTGGATGTCCAAGGCAAGGAATACAAGAGGTGGATCTCAGATGTAGAGAACACCTTCATTGGTAAAAGATTTACCGCCACCATCAACCCTCCTGGGGATGCAAGCTTACAAGCTTCTCCTGAACAGAAAGCACAAGCCCTGATGTTTCTCAGGCGCCATATCCATCCAACGCTCAAGAAGCAATACCTGAGGAAAACCGATCCCAAAGAGCTATGGGATATCCTCAAGGACCGCTTCGACAATGTGCATGACGCACAACTCCCAGACCTCATGTCCGATTGGGAGCAAATCCGCTTATTGGATTTTGATTCCGTCCAGGAATATCATCAGACTATGCTAAACTTGCAATCTGATTTGAGCTTTTGTGGGGTCGAAAAGACCGATGACGATATGATGGAGAAGACTTTCACGACGTTCCCAGAATCTGCGTCCATGTTGTCGCATCAGTACCGCGATCTCCGTGAGAAAGGCACTATCAAAACCTTCAGTGATTTGATGAATGTGCTTCAAAGAAAGGAGAGGTACCATGAGTTGATTCTTACCACCAATAAGAGGCCTCGAGGAGCGAAATTCATTGCGGAATCTCATCAAGCCCATGGTAAAGCTTCTAAGCAAAAGCATCAACCTCATGAACGTCAAGCACCACCACCACGTACGCCAAGAGAAACATGTGGCGGACGAGGATGGAGAAGAGGCGCCGGCCGTGGCCGACAGCTTTCTTGGACAAGGGATGGTGGCGGCGCCGCCGCTCCTAGAGGAGGGAACGGGCCCGGTTCCGGCCCTCGACGTGGTGGCCACGCCTCAAGCTCTGCTTCGGCGCCTTGCTTTAAATGTGGCTCCATGAATCATCTTCAACGCAATTGCACATCAAGTAGAGAGATTCAAGCCGCTTACAAGAAACACAAACAATACATAGAACAAGGAACAAACTATGTAGGAGACTTTGAGGAAGAAGAGTACGGTGAAGAAGATACCAACTTCACCGTTGATGACTTCCAACGTACCAAGAAGCGTAGGACTCAGGAGTATGATACTCCGGATTATGAATAAGTATTTGACTTAGGTCATGAGATACATGTTCAGATTTGATTTTGATTGTTATTTTGACATAATATAGTCAATAAATCACGACTTTGTTCGATAAGTCGTTTGATTTAGAACATCCTTGATGTACTTTTGAGTTGTCATCAATAAAAATTCTCTTATTCAATGAATGATTTGAGATTTTTACATCCCTATGAAAGCATAAATGGTTCAATGCGTCCAACTCTCAATGGCATAATTATTTTGAGTTCACCACAATTCTAGTGATGTTAACTCAAATCCGAAATAAAATCACAAAGACAAATGAGAGACTCGCGAGAAATCGCGTTGCACATTAAGCCAGCCTATCGGCAGCCAAGGCTGCGATTCGCCAAGCATCGCTCGCCATGGCTACTCGCCAACTTGGCTGCGATCCGCCAGGCCTCGCTCGCCAATGCCACTCAGCGCTTGGCCGCGAATCACTAGGCCTCGCTCGCCATGGCCACTCGCCAAGCTTGGCTCAACACCGAATCCGGTTTTTTTTTTAAACCAACATCGATAGCCTATCGAACAAATGCAACTTTTGCATTAATGGCTCGGCAACGACGTGTCTTCGGACTCGCCATGCTTCGGATTTAGCTCAACCGTCGCATCGTATTGCCTCAATGCCCGACCGACCTTCACCACTCGTCTTGCTTCGGCTCGGCCTCAGGGTAGCTTCGGCCTTACCACAGCTTCAGCTTTGGCTTGGCCTCGGCCTTGGCTCGGCCACGCCACCTATGACGGTGTCCGGTCTCAATCTCTGACCTAGGCTATGTCAACTTTCAATGTTGGTATTCGGTGATTAAAATAAGGCTTATCTCTTTCTCTCAAGTTATGTCGATGCCATGACTATGTTATTGGCCTTAATGCACTTCATTTTGTGATGATCTATTGCTTCAGTACACTTCCTTTAAAGTGTTCGCCAAAGTCTAAAGTAGACTATTGATTCAATTTACATTGTTTTTGTAGATGTATCAAGGCGAGATTGAGTGTTTGTTGGATTGTGCAACAACTCACACGATTCTGAGGAATCGACAATTGTTTTCAGACTTTTCGTCAAGAGAATCATCGTTATCTACGATGACAGGAACCGGACCCGTCATTAAGGGTCGTGGCACTGCTCAATTATTATTGCCAAATGGCACTGAAATTCGAGTAGAGGACGCCCTATATGCGCCTAAGGCGCCAAGAACCTTGCTAGCTTTCAAGGATGTGCGTGACAACGACTATCACCTCAATACTTATGTTGAAGATGGAACTGAATATCTGTTGATCACCTCCACTGAGAATTTGCGTACTCGCATTGTGGAGAAGTGTAAGCGAGTTCGAAATGACATGTATTTCACAACCATTAGAGCCAATGAATCTCATGTTGTTGTCTTATGCGATTCAGATGCTTACAAGCTTTGGCATGAGAGACTCGGTCATCCGGGTCGTGATCTGATGATCCGTATTTTGAAATGCTCCCACGGTCATCCATTTTTCAGATCACAGAAGCAAACAGGAAACCAGAAAACTGGACAAACCCAAGCCGACGCCATATCTAGGCGTTCCGGCCTTGGTTCGGCCTCAATGCCGCTGCCGGCAGCCTCTCGGCTCCAAGGAGAGGTTCGGCCTCCTCCTGCTTCTCATGCTTCTGTAGCGATGTCTAATGCTCATCGTTCATTTTGCAAAGCTTGTTCACTAGCAAAAATTCAAGCATGACCATCTTTTGCTATTGATAATAAACAGAATATTCCGTTCCTACAACGAATACAAGGTGATATTTGTGGACCTATAACACCAGAATGCGAACCATTTAGATATTTCATGGTTCTGGTTGATGCATCAACGCGTTGGTCACACGTAGCGTTGTTGTCCACGAGGAATGCTGCATTTGCTAAACTCCTAGCTCAGATCATTAAGCTTCGGGCTCACCACCCGGACAATCCGATTAAGTCAATCAGACTGGATAATGCTGGAGAGTTTACGTCAAAGTGTTTTGATGACTATTGCATGTCAGTTGGGATTAAAGTTGAACATCCCGTGCCCCACGTTCATTCTCAGAACGGTCTTGCAGAAGCTGCTATTAAGAGACTACAGCTTGTTGCTAGGTCCCTTGTCATGGCCACTAACTTGCCGGTTTCGGCATGGGGATATGCAATATTACATGCAGCTATGCTTATTCGTCTACGACTCACAGATAGCCAACCATTTAGTGCGTACCAGTTGGTAACTGGTTACGAGCCTGATATTTCGCATATGCGTACTTTTGGTTGTGCCGTATATGTGCCTATCACGCCTCCACTGCGTACCAAGATGGGTCCACAACGACGATTAGTTATTTATGTTGGATATGAAGCACCAACAATTGTCCGCTACATAGAGCCTATGACAGGTGATATGTTTACTGCAAGATTTGCAGATTGTCACTTTAATGAGACATCCTTCCCGCCGTTAGGGGGAGATGGGGCCGCATCCGTCCCTGGTGAACGTCAGGAATTGACGTGGTTCTCTCCCACTATGTCTCATTATGATCCCCGTACGTCTCAGTGTGAGACCGAAATACAACGCATATTGGAACTACAAAAGGTGGCGGATTCGATGCCCGACTCCTTTACTGATATTGCGAAAGTGACAAGATCAACCATACCTGCCGCGAATGTACCTGCAAGGCTCAACATTCCTCGCCATACGCGAGCACGCGCCGCCGGTCTCGGACCCGCAGCCCTAGGTGCCGTCGGCAGCCTAGGCTCGGCACCTCCAAGTGGAGGGCCGGCGTCGACTTCGGATCCTCCTAGAAAGAGGGGGAGACCAATCGGTTCCAAGGACAATGTACCTAGAAAGAGGGCATGTGTCCAGGCACAATGCGATCCGTTCATCATCGATACTGTGACGCCGTCACACGAGATTGTCTCCCACTATACCTATGTCCAAGAAGCAACTCTGAATCATCTGGGGGACGCCTTAGACTCACCGTTGATGTTGGAGAACAAGGAAATCTCACTAAATTACTTATGCATGCACAATCTTATGGAAAGGAATTCCATGTATATCGATGATGCATTCGCCTACGCCGTTGCTCAAGAAGTCATTGACGACGATGATATGGAACCCCGCACTGTTGATGAGTGTCAACGTAGGGCGGATTGGCCGAAGTGGGAAGAAGCAATCCACTTCTCCCAAGTATTCGGACCGGTTGTGCCTACACCGCCGAATGTGAAGCCTGTTGGACATAAATGGGTCTTTGTCAGAAAGCGCAATGAGAATGGTGAAGTCTAGTGATATAAAGCTCGACTCGTGGCGCAAGGTTTTTCTCAACACCCTGGAATTGATTATGAGGAGACGTATTCTCCTGTCATGGATACTATTACTTTCCGATACTTAATCAGTTTGGTAGTCTCAGAGAGACTCAATATGCAGCTTATGGATGTTGTAACAGCGTATCTTTATGGGGATCTAGATACAGAGATGTACATGAAAGTGCTAGAAGGACTTTCGTTACCCAAGCCAAGTGAGCAAAAACCACGAAGTTCATTTGCTATCAGGTTGAGACGATCTCTATATGGACTCCGACAATCTGGTAGGATGTGGTACACACGGTTAAGTGATTACTTGATTGGGAAAGGATACAAGAATGATGAGTTGTGCCCTTGTGTGTTCATAAAGAGAACAAGTTCAGGATTTGCCATTATAGCCGTCTATGTTGACGATATGAACATCATTGGAACTCTAAATGAGATCAATGAGACCGCAAGCTACTTGAAATCCGAATTCGAGATGAAAGATCTGGGAAGGACTCGGTTTTGCCTAGGCTTAGAACTAGAGCATCGAAGTGGTGGAATCTTTATACACCAATCTGCATATGTCCGAAAGATGCTTAGGCGATTTAACATGGACAAAGTTATGCATCCTACAGGCACTCCTATGGTCGTTAGAAGTCTGGATATCAACAAAGATCCCTTTCGTCCGAAAGAAGATGACGAAGAGGTCTTGGGAGCTGAATATCCATATCTTAGTGCAATTGGAGCTTTGTTATACCTAGCTCAGTGTACTAGACCAGACATTGCTTTCTCAGTGAACTTGTTAGCTAGATTTAGCTCTGCGCCAACACAACGTCATTGGGTTGGAATCAAGAACATCTTTCGATACCTTAAAGGAACCCTTGACATGGGCTTGTACTATCGATACACTCATCAGGATTCGACACCTAGTCGATCTCTTGCATCCAACAGCACAAACCGTGGCTCGGATCGCCACCGGTCAGCCGCCAAGACTGGCTTTGGCTCAGCCATCCGCCATCCTGCAGTAATATCCGCCAAGACTGGCTTTGGCTCATCCATCCGCCATCCTGTAGCCATATCCGCCAACATATCCGGATCCGAGGATGCTAAGTCGTGGTCCCGATACGGCTTTGGCGATACCCCCTCCTACTTAGATACACCAAATGATGTGATGGTAGGATTTGCTGATGCTGGATATTTTTCAGATCCACACAAAGGACGTTCCCAAACCGGTTATGTTTTTACCATTGGGAATACGACGATATCTTGGAGATCAACCAAACAAACCCTTGTTGCTACCTCCTCGAACCATGCTGAGATTATTGCACTACATGAAGCAGTCAAAGAATGTGTTTGGCTTCGCTCAGTTATATCTCACATTCGAGAGTCTAGTGGACTTGAGTCTACAACGATGGGACCAACTTGCATATTTGAAGATAATGCAACATGCATTGAGCAGATGAAGTTGGGATACATCAAGGGTGATAATACTAAACACATTTCGCCTAAGTTCTTCTACAATCAGCAGCAGCAAGAGACTTTGAATATCCAAGTGAAGCAAGTCAGCTCAGAAGATAATGCAGCTGATCTGTTCACCAAGTCTCTACCCAAATCTACGTTTGTGAAGCATGTAAAGCGCATTGGTATGTGTCGCTTATCCGAACTCGAAGACTGACTGATTATCAGGGAGAGTTCTCATCTAGACTTCAGGGGGAGTCTAATCATGCATGTCTCACATACTTGTAGTTGGTGCATTGTACTCTTTTCTCTTAGACCATGCTTTTATTTTTGCCCAAGAGGTTTTTGTTTGCTGGCAAAGGTTTTAACGAGGCAACAGTTCATGCACCATTGAGGACACGACACAAGGGGGAGTGTTCAAGGAAGGTTAATTCCGTAACTTCCGTGGTGTGTCTTGTCCTAATAAGGCTAGTAGTCTAGATACTTTATTAGATAGGGAATCCCTGTCTACCAGGGATACTTGATGTAATGCCTATATATAGGCCTCCTTATCAATCAATAAAGACACAGTTTACTATCATCTATTTCTCCTAGAACAATAAGTTAATTATGGATGTGAAATGTCTAGTGTCCATAAGTTAAATTATGGCTATGCAATCTTGAGAGAAATTGTTTATATAACTTTTTTCTTGTTGAAGTTCACTATGTTGTGGTCTTTTTACTTTTGAATTATGAATGACAACAATCAAGTGCCCGCTTGCAAAAGTGTTAATCCAAGACCATGTTTGCTTCAACAACAAAGAAGCTAGGTTCCTACGGATATTCAAGAGCTTGAGAGTGGTTCTTGGTATAGATTCACTACTATTTCTATGTCTTTTTTTGTTTCTTTTTCATTCCGATTTTTGTTTTATTTTTTATTTTTTAAAATGATGTACTAAATTTGTAATAAAGTTTTGACACTTTATATGCTTCATTCTTATTATTTCTTTATTGATTTTGCATTTACTGAATATATGAAATCGACATATTGTGCCTAGATTAGGGAAACAAGAGAAATGCATCATCTGTGATATAAGCACGCAGTGAGATGATATGCGGTAATGTAATTTTTTTTTTAAAAAAAAAAACTTATTTTCATGTAAGACATAAGCATATATACCAATCACAGTGGTATTATATACTATCCATACATGCATGGCTTTAAAAATAGTATTTGTTTTCCTTTGAATTATGTCTACTGAAAAGATAGTTCAAAGATAAACAAGTAGGAATGTTTAGCTTGAAATGTCTGGAAGTTAATTATGGCTATGAAATCTTGAGTGAACTTCTTGTTGATATAACTTTGTTCTTGTAGAGGTTCACTATGTTGTAGTTTATCTACTTTTAAATTTTGAATGACAAAAATCAAGTGTCCACTTTTAAAAGCGTTAATCTAAGACCATGTGTGCTTCAAAAACCAAGAAGCTAGGTTCCTACGGATTTTTAAGAGCCTTAGCAAGGTTCTTGATATAGATTCACTACTATTCAACCAACTTAGGTTCAGATAATTTCCTAGTTTTACTCTTCCCACTGGCTTTGTGGTTTAAGCCATCTTCCAGCACCGAAGTTGTAGATACTTCGAATTTGTTACCTTCTTCTAGGCAACTTGAGGTCCCCAAGGTCCCTTTCTGAGGGGTAGACAGCCCAAATTCACAGTCGATAGTGTCCTCGGTTAGGCTGTCATCAAGGTATAGAAGATTTTTAAGACCAATCACCTCGGAACTTTTGTAGTAATGTTACTTAAACTGAAAAGTAGCTTCTGAATCATTTTCTGTTGTAACGAGGTATGAAGAATCATTTGCATAGACTACTTTGAGATGCTAGGAAGAGAAATCAAGAAGGATACAAATTTGCTGCTCAACTGGAGCTGATTGTACAAACTCCCTTTTAGACCATACTGCTACCAGATGCTGTAACGCGTCTAAGAAATTGCTGGGATTATGACCTTTAGCAAGTGAATTAAGATCACTTAGATCAGATGCGCATTCAAGAACCGAAAATTGAAGGATCCATCGAACGCAAACTTTCCAGACTAAGAATTTGTCAGTAAACATGGACCTGTATAGTGGAAGCTGAGTATCAAAAAAGAGCAGAAAACTAATTCAGTGATATAAAACAATAATATAAACAATGCATTTTTGCACAAGAATATGTGTATGAAAGAGAAAGAGAGAGATTTACTGACCTCACTGATATTTGGCATTTGAAAACTCGATGAAATAATAGCCAAAGAATCCAGTAAGCTTCAACATCACTCACTTGTTCAGTTGCAAGCTCACACAAAAGTTGTTCAGACAGTCTGTCAACTGCATATGAATCTTTGATTGCTTGAATAAGATTCAAGCAAAATTGGGAACCAGGGTCTGATTCCAGAACATCTGTTCCTAGTGACTTCATAGTTGACGATGACAAACTCCGGATATGTAAAAAGAACACACACAATTTTGTCACATAAAAGCATTCTACCAGAGTATGCTACAAATCGGTTTAATGCTGAACTAACAAGAGAACAGAATTGGTTACTGTTTTGTTAAATGGAAACATGTATTAAAGGAAAAGATGTACGTTTTTAAAAGGGGAAAGCACATAAATGACAATCAGTTCTTCTTGCATAAACTATAATTCTAATTCAGGTGTTTAAAATTATATCAGGTACCTGTAGATCCACGTTGACATATACGAGAAACTGTTTCCCCAACAAACAGTAGGGGTCCCATCCATGTTGGCTCCTTCATCTAACATCTCCATATTCCCTTCTTCTGCTAAAGAAAGAAGCTGAACGGTAATTTGCTTGAAGGACAAACTATTGTACTTTGTCAAGGAAAGATAATATGAAGATAGTAACTGATAGGACATAGGAGCACAAAAGTGCTACGATATTAATGTGTTTATACCTTCATTTAGACTTTGCTTAGCCCTTATTTACTTAAGATCGAGTCATAATATAGATTGGTGGATATTTGGTAGAGTTTTGAGAAAATGTGCTTAATTGTCAGAAAAACGACTAAGTATATAAATCTGACGAAAAAGTGCAAAATATGTTGTTTTTGTGATTTTGAGACATGTGTTTGACTGACTTATACTTTTCCAAATTTGATGAAATTTGGCAGGCATATATTTGGCAAGATGAAGTGTATTGTATCAAAAATTCAGATAAATTGGAGTTAGGGAAGTCACCCAAAAGATGGCTGCAACTTGGCAGTTTAAGCAAAACGATCCAGGGACTAACAAGATTTTCCGGGGAATGTGTCCTGACTTCCAAGACTTCTGTACGACAATTCACTTGGAACCAGAGGACTTTCCTTATATGGATGGAAAACCCTATGAGTCTAGTTTCTACAGAAATTAGAATCGCATCAAAAGCTTTTCTGAGGAGAAAGTTATGCCAGTTGCAAGACAGCAAGGTCACTGCCCTGCCGAGGAAACCAATCTACTGCCCGTTTTCACTCTTTTGCGTTTTTGATTGGCATTTTGGCATTCCATTGCATCATTGAAGATTTTCCAAGCCTAATGAAGGTTATAGGAGTCAGCCAAACCAAAAAGAAGTGAAAAATATGAAGAGAAAAGCTTTCCTAGCTCGGCTAGGAGAAAGCTGCCGATAGGCAAGCAGTTTTGCTGGTTTGTGCACTGAGGTTTGAAGCTGCATGATCATGGATCAAAGTTCATCAGGGAGAGTTGTTGAGTCCACAAGAGAAGTCCATGAAGCATTGCAGTCCAATCCAAGAGGAAAATCGGCATAAGATAAGTCCTAGAGAAACCAAGAAAGGAAGATAGTCAAAACCGGATTCAATTAGGATTTCTTTACCCGACTTGTACTAGGTTTCTGCTGGCCTCTTCTCCTATATATAGAGGCAGCCTCTCTACAGAAAACCGGTCACATCTTTTGCCAAAACACAAGTCATAAACTCTACCAATTATTCTACCCTAAGTCCTAGATAAAGTTGCTAGCCGAAACCACCACCACCACCATCATAAAATCCAATCCGTGTTCCATCAACCTCCATTGGATCAACACAAGCTGCTGCCATAAGGTGTCTAAATGTGTGATCTACTCCCCTCGGCTTGTAATTTTATTGTTTTACAAAATTATGTCTATGTAGTTTGTATGTTCTTTTGGTATTTGTTTGTATGTCAATGTATGAACAATTTGTTTGCTTGGTTTTGCATGTTTAAAGTAAATGTTAAATTTTGTAACTTGGTTTTATTTGTTATCTCTGAGTGTCGAAATTTGTGATCTTAATAAAGTAAAACATGTAAACATAATTTGTAGAAATCGTAGGTAGTCTTTAGGGAAGCATGTTCATAATTTAATTCTTTTCTTAACTTGGTTAGTTTCATGATTTCGTGTGCAACCGAAAGAGATGTCTAGATGCATTCGAAAGGCCATGAGTGTTGTCTAGGTGTTGAATTCACTTCCACGTAGTAACATAGGTCGAACTAGAACGCTAAGTCGGTTTGGTTTGTGTTATTGCTCAAGGTGTAGAGTACTTCATTGAAACTTGCGTGTGAGCATGATGAGTGACGCCATACATGTTAATACGTCTGCAATTAAAACGAACTTTTTGCTTCATTGGCTAATTGATTATCTTCTACGCTAACTGTTTATAATCAGTTAGTTAAAGATTAGGGTTATGCGCTAAGTTAATTCTAAGTATTTTCGAAGTCTAAAATCAACGGAGAGCAACCTCTAAGGAGCGAGTTGAGTTGGAACTAAGTCAAGTCTAGGATATTTTCTTGCATGCTTGCCGAGAGTCTTACTTGTGTTTTCTATGTGTTATGATAGTTTTTGATAAGTGTTTTGTGTGAAAGATGTCGACCAACCTTGTAAATAATAGATTAGAAGTTTTAATTTCGTAATTAGGTTTAGGAGCAGCTTGCTGCCGATTCCATCTCAACCCCCATGTTTCGATTATTGTTTGTATATATGTGAATAAAGTGACATTATTTGTGTATACATTTGTGTTTTGTTTAACATTCTCATGTTTCAGGTACCCTTAATCCCCGGTTAGAACGATCCATACTTATTCTATACTACTAACGATTGTAGGGTTTATCATTGTGTTGCGTGCCTATGACATTCGATCAGTAACATAAATTATGAATGTAGTTATATGAAATTTCTACCTCCAATCTGAAGTCAGATTCCAGAATGGTCCATAATAGAACATAAGTATGTAATATCATCTAGCACACAGTTTGCGAAACCTTACACAAGTTCATTAACTCAATTATCCAACATAAGAGATCAAAGGATACTGTGATGAAAGTGAAGTTGGGGCTCTCAATTGTGCTTTATCAGGTATAGCTGCAACAATCTGTGCCACACTAGTGTAATCTGCTAAAGTACGTTTACCTTTTCCCCAACCTAAACTTGTTCAAATTTTACAGCCACATACATACAATTCCTAATCTCTATATTCTACTGATCCAAGTTTACTCGAAAAAATTGAAATTTCCTGTGTTGTTATATTTCGAAAACACCAAAATAGGAGGTGAGAGAAGTACCTGTTAACAAAACCAGAGCAAATGTCCTGAATCCAGCTCCACAGTAAAACACCTTGCACAACTCGCTTCTCTCATCACCTGAAGGAGCTTCAACACTAACAACCTACACACAACACAATAGCTAAAGCATTAGAATTCAACCTGGCAACAGGTCTTCAAAGTGAATGAATTAAACGACGAGTCGTACCTGCTCTCTGCACCGCTCGCCAATAGCACATATCACTTCAGCCACTATGCAAAAATTCAGGCGATAGGTCAGAATCTGGAAAGTTCAAACGACGACGAGAGTTTGGGAAATACTGACCTTAGAAGAGAGAAGGATCGAGAGGGAAGAGAAGAACGGCGAGGGAGTGAAGCGCGCAAATGACTTGGTCTGCGTGCTTGGCCTTGGCCTTGTTTAATTGGGAGATGACTTCTCCGATGAACTTTAATTTCTACTTCGCGTCGTCTTTTGGAACCGTTCTCCACAGCTTCGTCGCTCTGCAACTTTGGCCGGAGAAGAACAAGTTACGGAGACGCAAACATTGTAGACTTCAAAGCTGTGCGTTTAAATAAGGACCGCGTGGCCTTCGACTTTTGAGTAAAATTTTGAGTTTTTTACCTATAACTACAACTCTATGATGTTATTTACTAATAACAAAACTTAAAATATATTTACCATCTACAGGCATTTAACAGTAATAGACTAATCTACCGTTTAAAATCTCATTTTCATTGCCTCTCAAAGTTCCAAAAACCACAAAAATGCCATCTTTTATATAGTAAACGCTGCATTTCAGTTTCATTACCAAAAACCAGATCTAGAACCCGGAGCTCCATTCTTGACGGCGGACCTCGATTCTTGACCCTCAGTAGCCTTCCAAGCACGGTGGAGGATGGCGGACCTTGATCCTTGACCCTCAGTAGCCTTCGGAGCACGGCGGACCTCGATCCTTGAAGTTCAATAGCTTTCGAAGCACAGCGGAAGCATGGCGGACCTCGATTCTTGACCCTCAGTAGTCTTCGAAGCACGGCGGATGGTGGACCTCGATCCTTGACCATCAGTAGCCTTCGAAGCACGGCGAACCTCGATTCTTGACCTTCAGTAGCCTTCGAAGCACGGCGGAAGCACGGCATACCTCGATTCTTGACCCTCAGTAGCCTTCCAAGCACGGGTGAGGACGGCGGACCTTGATCCTTTCGAAGCACGGTGGAAGCATGACGGAAGCACGGCGGACCTCTATTTTTGACCCTCAGTAGCCTTCAGAGCATGGCGGAGGACGGCGGACCTCGATCTCTGAAGTTCAGTAGCCTTCTTGATGGTTAGTTTTGTTATTGAGAGTCAGTTGCTTTAAAAGTACAGTGTTTCCATTTTGTTTGCTTTATATGATATCATATACAGAGAAAAAACATAATAAACTTATTGAGCACTACCAGAAAAAAGGGTTTTCCCGAAGAAAAAAAAAACGGCCGACGAATTAAAATTTTCGTCGGTAATTCTAAGGAATAGCCGACGATTTTATTTTTCGTCGGTAAAAAAAACAAAATCGTCGGCCATAGTTTAACCATAGCCGACGAAACATTTTTTCGTTGGTATTTTCAAAAAATCGTCGGCCATATTCATATTTCAGCCGACGATTTGTATTTTCGTCGGCCTTTCTCCGAAACATTAGCCGACGAAAATTTTTGGAAGTATGGCCGACGAAGTTGACATTTTCGTCGGCTATAAGTCTATATATTTTCAGATTTGGGCAGCAGCTGCTCATTTCAAAAAAAAGGGGAAAAACGGGAGAAAGAGTGAAAAATCTGTGGGTATTGTTGAAATCCGTCCTCTCTTACATTGTGGAGCTATATATAGGTACGTACATGGGTATATTTGTTGATTTTGAGTTTTAGTTGAGTTGATTTTGAGTTTTAGTGATTTTGATTTAGTAAGTGATTTTTTGTTTTGTTGTTGTTTTAGTGTTAGAATGTATGTATATATGTTGATTTTGAGTTTTAGTTGAGTTGATTTTAAGTTTTAGTGATTTTGATTTATTAAGTGATTTTTTGTTTAATTTGTTGTTGTTTTAGTGTTAGAATGTATGTATATATGTTGATTTTGAGTTTTAGTTGAGGTGATTTTGAGTTTTAGTTTAATTATGTGTTTTAATTTGATGTTATTTTAATTAGTGTTAAAATATATATATATATATATATATATATATATATGTTAATTAATAGTTGTTGATATATAGTGTAATTAATTAACTTAAATAATTGTTGATATATAGTGTAACTTAAATAATGGTTGTTAATTAATGGTATATATATATGAGTTGATGTTGATAATAATATATATTGTAATGTAATTAATTATTAAAGATTTATATATATATATATATATGTATGTGTTAATTAATTTCTTATTAATTAAAGTTATACATATATATTATTATCAGGTTATATATGGATCTGGATAAGAGTTGGATTTCACTTCCAAGGCATGACCGACGATACACTACAGGAGTTGTGAATTTTTTGCAGTTCGTCGAGGAAAATGCAAACGGGAATGATTACCATTATTGCCCGTGCAAGAAATGTAAGTGTCGCAGTGATATGTGTCGATTTCCAATTAGCACAGTATGGGAGCACCTAAAGAGTAATGGGTTTTGGCCGAAGTACAAATGTTGGATATATCACGGTGAGCCATCATTAGATGGATCGCATGATCATGGGCACACTACAAGAAAATATGGCTTTGCCGACGAAAAAAAAAAAAACGGCCGACGAAACACTTTTTTCGTCGGCTATTTCCAAGAATGGCCGACGAAAATTTTTGTCGTCGCAAAAAAAAAAATTTCGTCGGCCATTCTCAGAGAATGGCCGACGATTTTTTATTTCGTCGGTAAAAATGAAAAATCATCGGCTATTCTACAAGAATGGCCGACGAATTTTTCCGTCGTCCCTAAAAAAATGTTTCGTCGGCTATACTCCTATAATGGCCGACGAATTAAAGTTTTCGTCGGCTATACAAATTTTGGAAGAATGGCCGACGAAGTTGGCAATTTCGTCGGCTATAAGTCTTTATATTTTCAGATCTGGACAGAAGCTGCTCATTTGAAAAAAAACGGGAGAAAGAGTGAAAAATCTGTAGGTATTGTTGAAATCCGTCATCTCTTACATTGTGGAGCTATATATAGGTACGTATATGTGTATATATGTTGATTTTGAGTTTTAGTTGAGTTGATTTTGAGTTTTAGTGATTTTGATATAGTAAGTGATTTTTTGTTTTGTTGTTGTTTTAGTGTTAGAATGTATGTATATATGTTGATTTTGAGTTGTAGTTGAGTTGATTTTCAGTTAGAGTATAATTATGTGTTTTAATTTAATAATATTATTTTAATTAGTGTTAAAATATATATAAATTAATATATTAATTAATGGTTGTTGATAGTGTAATGAACTTAAATAATGGTTGTTAATTAATGGTATATATATATATATATGAGTTGATGTTGATAATAACATATATTGTAATATATATGTGTTAATTAATTTATTATTAATTAAAGTTATACATATATATTATTATCAGGCTATATATGGATCGAGATAAGAGTTGGATTTCGCTTCCAAGGCATGACCGACGATACACTACAGGAGTTGTGGATTTTATGCAGTTCGTCGAGGAAAATGCAAAGGGGAATTACCATTATTGCCCGTGCAAGAAATGTAAGTGTCGCAGTGATATGTGTCGATTTCCGATTAGGACAGTATGGGAGCACCTAAAGAGTAATGGGTTTTGGCCGAAGTACACACGTTGGATATATCACGGTGAGCCATCATTAGATGGATCGCATGATCATGGGCAGTATTTTGAGGCGGGGAGTAGTAGTACATCCAACGATCCAACAATGGGATTCGTCAACGACGTGTTTCCTTTTGAAAGCGGTGTACGTGGGGAACAATATATGCAGGACCCGGTGCAGCCGTTCCCACAAGTTGTCAACACTGCTGCCTTTGACAAGTACAACAAACTGATTGCATTGCAACAGACCCCTGTGTCTTCAAGTTCTGAGAAGACAGTTCTTCAAAGTGTGATGGAGGTAATGAGGATTAAAGTCGAGACAAAAGGGAGCATCAGGCAAGTGGATGAATATCTACAGTACACTTCTTCGTTGTTGGAGGAGGGTCATCGTAATCCTACCAATCACCGTCAGGTCCGAAGTATCCTCAAAGATCTAGGGCTTTCCTACATTAAGATCCATGCATGCGCATTTGACTGCGTTCTCTTCTGGGGTGAAGATGCAGAAGGGAATGACATTGCTAGCCTTGACGCATGTCCGATATGTCAGTCTGACCGATATAAGTTGACGGGAGCAGGCAATAGGAAACCTGTGAAAGTGCTTCGGTATTTTCCATTGAGAGATAGGCTTGAGCAGTTGTACATGTCAGAAACCACCGCAAAAGCTATGAGGTGGCACGGTGAGCGGGACGCGGGAGACACAGATATCATGACACACATCTCTGACGGAGCGGCTTGGAAGCATATAAACAATGAGTTTCCTTATTTTGCGTCAGATGTCAGAAACGTCAGGCTCGGGCTCTCAACCGACGGGTTCAACCCTTTCGGCACCATGAGTCTTTCATACAGTATATGGCCGGTGGTTTTGGTACCTTACAACCTTCCTCCGTGGATGTGCATGAAGAAGGAATATAATATGTTGACGTTGTTGATTCCGGGGCCTGGTTACCCAGGAAAATGTCTCGATGTGTATATGAGACCATTGATTGAAGAGCTTAAGGTATTGTGGGACGTTGGTCATCCCACTTTTGACAAGTACAAGGAGGAGACGTTCCAGATGCATGCCATGGTTATTGGTACCATCAGTGATTTTTCTGCTTATGGGATGTTGTCGGGCAACGTTATTAAGGGATACAAGGCTTGTCCAGAGTGCCTCAACTATTATGGGAGCACCCCTCATTGCAACAAGATATGCCGAATTGGTCATCGTGTGTTCCTTCCGGCGGATCACCACTGGCGTTACGAGTCTGCTGCATTTGATGGAACCGAAGAACACGGTGGTCCCCCTAGAAGATGGACGGGAAGAGAAATTTTAGCAGTGCTTAATGAGTACGATTTTGGGCCCCTCAGCAATCATCCCGATATTGTAGCGGAAATACCTGAAAGGCCTGAGGAGTACAAATTCTGGACACATAGGAGCATATTGTGGGAACTTCCGTACTGGTGTAAGTTGCTGATCCGTCACTTCCTAGACGTAATGCACATAGAAAAAAATATTTCTGAAAGTGTGGTGGGCACAACGCTGAACTTGGAGGGGAAGACGAAAGACGGTCCTAAGGCTCGCACTGATATGCAAAATATGAATATTAGAAAACCACTATGGTTGAAACAAGGGAAGAGAAAAATGCCTCAAGCTCCTTACACCGTCAAGCCTGAGCATAAATCAGAAATTTTCCATTGGATAAGTCGGGCCAAGTATCCTTCAGGCTTTGCTGGAAATATAGCCAAGTGTGTCAATAGACAATTCAACAATCTGTACGGGTTGAAAAGTCATGACAATCATATCCTGCTACAACGTCTCTTCCCTGTTTTCATTCGACCGTTCCTTCCCCGTCACGTTGTGGAGCCATTAGTAGCGTTGGCAAGATTTTTCCAGAAGGTATGCACACGGGAAGTGAGAAAATCTGACCTCCGGGAAATGCAACAAGACATCGTTCATATCATGTGTAAATTTGAGATGATATTTCCTCCAAATTTTTTCGACATCATGCCTCACCTCATGATCCATCTTCCTCGGCAGTTGTTGCTTACCGGTCCTGTGCACTTCACTTGGATGTATCCGATGGAAAGGTACGTATTTTACACCTTATGTTAATTTCCTCATCAATATATGTGATATAGTGTTAATGTATTATCATAACACTTTAAAAACTTGATTTATAGGCAACTTGGACAATACGGTGGTTTTGTCCAAAACAGATCCGCACCTGAAGGATGTATAGCTGAAGCATATATTGCGCACGAGTGCGTCACCTACATGAAGCTGTATTTCGGAGCGTTACAGGAAAGCATACAGGAAGATGTACCGTCACAGTTCAATCTTTCCATACTCTCCGCCGATGTTGTACTCGGTGGAAACATGCCAGATTCCTACAAGTTGAAAGATTATGAGGGAGCCATTGCACATTGGTGGGTACTAATCAACTGTCCAGAAGTTCAGTTTTGGAAGGACATACATCTACGCTGTGAAGGAGTAGCAGGTGATCGCGATTACCACAACCAGACATTCGCAGAGTAGTTCGGCCGCTGGGTACGTACCTTTAACACTATTCTATACGTGTTCATATATTATTGTGTATATTTATTCATATTTATAGTTGATTCTGATGGTTGCAGATGGACCTTATTGCAAATGATAATCACCCAAATTGGTCGCACGAACTCAGACTTTTAGCGAGGAGGCCGGTCTATTCAAAAGTTTATGCGACGTGCAAGGTGAATGGTGTGTTATTTCGATGTGAGACAGAGACCTCAGACTGAAAACAGAAAATTCAGGGGTTATGGCACATGGTGGGGATGGTGGAGTTGACTATTACGGTGTTCTCCATTCAGTTGTGGAACTGCATTACGGGGAAGGCATGAAAGTGCACCTTTTCAAGTGTAGATGGTTTGACACACAGCCACAAAGCATGAAAACCGATCAATACGGCGTAAGTTCTGTGAACACTAGTACATCATGGTATGAGGACGACCCTTTCGTTTTAGCCACATGGGTGAAACAAGTGTTTTATCTTGATGATCTCGCCAAGGGTGACCCGTGGAAAGTAGTCAACACTCTCCACCATCGCAACATTTACCGGGCGTCTACACTTGGAGTGGTTGAAGAGAACGAGGAAGGGGGCACCGCGTATCAAGAGCCCAACTCAAACGGTATTCCTGACTCCTCTTTTATTCGCCTAGACACGCCGGTGCGAATTCGACGTGAAGAGCCACTGCTTGTTGATGTTGATCCAACTGAAGAAACTAACGAGGACTCTAGTGATGAGGAAAGACATAGATTACCCCTATCGAGCAATTCAGAAACCGAAGAAGACTCATCCAATGATTCCGATTACAATCCGACGGATTAAGTAATTTAAATGATGTAATCCTTTCATTTGCAATCAACTCATTTCTAATGAACGGGCGTGGGGATGAGCCTCCCATCTAGGCTGGGTTCCAAACCCCTTAAAAAAAAATTTGAAATATGTTGACTGTTGGGTTTCTGGTTTTTTATGTTCAATTTTGGTTATATGTGAACAGGACATCGGAATAGGAGAGGTGTAAAACCACTGATTTTTTTGGTTTTTTTTTTCTGAGAATAGCCGACGAAAAATGCATTATTTCGTCGGCCATTACAATGCAAATGTGTCGTGAAATAAGATATGACCGAAATATTGAAATACATCTACGGTTGAAAAATGAGAAGATTCCGACAAAATCTGTGTGCCGAATGTTGCGGTTAGCTGTTTTTTACTTCCGTTTTCCTATAGGTAGCCTGACGGTCGGTAAATCTTTTGAGGAAAATTTTTATACGATTAGTTGCGTCTCATCGATCTGAAACTATTCTCTGTTGAAGATCAGGCAAAAAAACGTCATTTAGACGGGCGAATTTCCGTTTTAAAGCGTTTAGAGGTTTGACTCACCCGGTTGACCGTCCCGATCGAGCCTTTAACGTTGTCAGATGTAGTTGGATTTTTTTTCATACATGTATTTAATCTTAACGGTGATATCTGACGGTTGCAATAGATTTTCCAAACTTTTAGATTCAAAGTCGGAACATATGCACTAATGTTCCTTAACTTGTTTACTAAGTGTTTAAATGAATGTATAGTTTCAAATAGTTACTATACGTAGACTCTTCAAATGCAAATGTGTTGTGAAATAAGATATGACCGAAATATTGAAAAACGTCTACTGTTGAAAAATGAGCAGATTCCGACAAAATCTGTGTGCGGAATGTTGCGGTTAACTGTTTTTTACTCCCGTTTTCCTATGGGTAGCATGCCGGTCGGTTAACTGTTTTTTTATTTATGTTAATTAATGTTAATTTAGATATATCTAATTTATGTTAATTTAGATATAATTGTTAATTTAGGTATGTATAACAATTTAGGTATAATTTAGGTATTTATGTTAATTAATTTAGGGGAAGACGAAAGACGGTCCTAAGGCTCGCACTGATATGCAAAATATGAATATCAGAAAACCACTATGGTTGAAACAAGGGAAGAGAAAAATGCCTCAAGCTCCTTACACCGTCAAGCCTGAGCATAAATCAGAAATTTTCCATTGGATAAGTCGGGCCAAGTATCCTTCAGGCTTTGCTGGAAATATAGCCAAGTGTGTCAATAGACAATTCAACAATCTGTACGGGTTGAAAAGTCATGACAATCATATCCTGCTACAACGTCTCTTCCCTGTTTTCATTCGACCGTTCCTTCCCCGTCACGTTGTGGAGCCGTTAGTAGCGTTGGCAAGATTTTTCCAGAAGGTATGCACACGGGAAGTGAGAAAATCTGACCTCCGGGAAATGCAACAAGACATCGTTCATATCATGTGTAAATTTGAGATGATATTTCCTCCAAATTTTTTCGACATCATGCCTCACCTCATGATCCATCTTCCTCGGCAGTTGTTGCTTACCGGTCCTGTGCACTTCACTTGGATGTATCCGATGGAAAGGTACGTATTTTACACCTTAGGTTAATTTCCTCATCAATATATGTGATATAGTGTTAATGTATTATCATAACACTTTAAAAACTTGATTTATAGGCAACTTGGACAATACGGTGGTTTTGTCCAAAACAGATCCGCACCTGAAGGATGTATAGCTGAAGCATATATTGCGCACGAGTGCGTCACCTACATGAAGCTGTATTTCGGAGCGTTACAGGAAAGCATACAGGAAGATGTACCGTCACAGTTCAATCTTTCCATACTCTCCGACGATGTTGTACTCGGTGGAAACATGTCAGTTTCCTACAAGTTGAAAGATTATGAGGTAGCCATTGCACATTGGTGGGTACTAATTAACTATCCAGAAGTTCAGTTTTGGAAGAACATGCATCTAAACTGTGACCAAGTAGGAGGTGATCTCGATTACCACAACCGGACATTCGCAGAGTATTTCGGTCGCTGGGTACGTAACTTTAACACTATTCTATACGTATTTATATATTATTGTGTATAATTATTCATATTTATAGTTGATTCTGATGGTTGCAGATGGACCTTATTAAAAATGATAATCACCCAAATTGGTCGCACGAACTCAGACTTCTGGCGATGAAGCCGGTCTATTCAAAAGTTTATGCGACGTGCAAGATGAATGGTGTGTTATTTCGATGTGAAGAGAGAGACCTCAGACTGAAAACACAAAATTCAAGGGTTATGGCACATGGTGGGGATGATGGAGTTGACTATTACGGTGTTCTTCATTCAGTTGTGGAACTGCATTATGGGGAAGGCATGAAAGTGCACATTTTCAAGTGTAGATGGTTTGACACACGGCCGCAGAGCATGAAAACCGATCAATACGGCATAACTTCTGTGAACACTGGTACATCTGTTTCTTCTCAAACCCTGGGGCCTGGTAGATACAGATGAATCCAACTTGATCTCCTGCAAACCTGCTTACTAAGGGGAATACCGGGCGGGCCGGTCTTCTCCTCTCCGATGCCTAAGTCAGTATAGTTGGAATATATGTAAGCGGTGAGAGAGATTCGTTACCTATTAATGAGGGTAGTTGGGGCCCTTATATAGGTGGTTGGGGTGAGGGTTGGCCTCACCCTTCGATGTGGGACTGGCTCCCTTCTGTTTGTACACTCTGGTACCCTCTTTGGCAGGCAGGCGCCCCCGGTCCCAGGGTCCCTGGTGGCTGGATATACTGCTGGACCCCGAGGCCGGGTGCTGGTGGTTCGGTCCTGGGCTTCGGGCCGGGTCTTGGTGCACTTGCTCCGGGTCTGTGGGCCTGCTGTAGCCCCTCTGCGGCTACTGTCAACAACATCATGGTATGAGGACGACCCGTTCGTTTTAGCCACATGGGTGAAACAAGTGTTTTATCTTGATGATCTCGCTAAGGGTGACCCGTGGAAAGTAGTCAACACTATCTACCATCGCAACATTTACCGGGCGTCTACACTTGGAGTGGCTGAAGAGAACGACGAAGGGGGCACCGCGTATCAAGAGCCCAACTCAAACGGTATTCCTGACTCCTCTTTTATTCGCCTAGACACGCCTGTGCGAATTCGACGTGAAGAGCCACTGCTTGTTGATGTTGATCCAAATGAAGAAACTAACGAGGACTCTAGTGGTGAGGAACGACCACTACCAGAAAAGGGGTTATAGCCGACGATATGGGAAAAAACGGCCGACGAAATAGTACCTCGTCGGCTATAACCCCTTATAGCCGACGAACTACTATTTCGTCGGCCACATCGTCGGCTATAATATTATAGCCGACGACTGCCGACGACTGCCGACAACTCGTCGGCTATAACTATAGCCGACGAAACGTTTTTAGTTATAGCCGACGAGGATGGTATTCGTCGGCTATAAGAGTTATAGCCGACGAAAAGTTTTTGTTATAGCCGACGAGGGGGGTATTCGTCGGCTATAACTCTTATATCAGATCGACCTTCTGCATCAGGGAGCTCATTCGTCGATGAAATCGTCCAAAACGCTCTGAAATCGTCCAAAACCTCGGCCATAAGCTTGAAAGGTACGTATATTGCTGTGTGTGTTGATTTAGTTGGTTATATGCAGAGGTGTATTAATTTAGAGTTTAATTAGAATAAATGTGTGATTAATTTGATATATATATATATATATATATATGTGTTGAGATGAGATTATTAATGGGTTGATATATATGTTGTATTGGTTAGATAGAATTGAAGTTTTGTTGAAGATTAGTGATTGATTGTTGATTTATAGGTGATTTTAGATGAATTTGATGAAAAAATGTATATATATTAATTAATTTAATTGTAATTAAAAATATATTGTTGGTATATATAAAAAATACATTGTGTTTAATTAATTAGGGAGATTGACGATGTTTTAATTAATTTAGGGATGCATGTGTATATATATATATATATATATATGTGTGTGTGTAATGATGAATTTTTTAATTAATTAGTACGTACGTAGTACGTGCATATATACATATCTATATATAGCTATATTTATTTCTTGAATTTACAGGATGGACAAGAGTTGGATTACCCTTGGAAGATGGGATCAGGCGTATCATGATGGAGTTAGGAGTTTCCTGGATTTTGTGATGGCTAACTGTGGAGACACTACACTTCATTATTGTCCGTGTAAAAAGTGCAAGTGTGCCACCCCACGACACCGGTTTTCCATAGAGACAGTGGAGCAACACCTGGCTAGATATGGATTTTGGGTCCTATACACTAATTGGATTTATCACGGTGAACCAGAGTTTGCGGGTCGTCATGATCATGGACAATTTGCCGAGAGAGGGAGTTCCTCCAATGATCCGACAACGAACTGGATCAACGATATGTTTCCTCGTGAGAGCGGTGTCTTTGAGGAAGCACCAGATGTGCAACTCCCACCTCCGGAGATGGAGTGTTTCCCTGATATTGAGCCACTCGAGCCATTACCCCGATCTCCGGTCAACACAAGTGGTATGGAAAAGTACAACAACCTGATCGCATTGCAACAGACTCCGTTGTACCCCGGATGCAGTAAGACTGTCCTTGAATCTGTCATGGGAGTGATGAAGATCAAAACGGAGAACAAAGGCACTGTCAAATCGGTTGATGATTGGCTTCGGCTATGGGGTGGGGCGATGCCCCCCGGACATCGGCTTCCTACCAGTCATCATAAGGTGCGACATATCCTTAAAGATCTCGGCCTTTCCTACATCAAGATTCATGCATGCAGATACGATTGCGTTCTGTTTTACGGGGAAGGACTTGCAGATCTTGAATACTGCCCATTATGCAATACAGAGCGGTATAAGTTCACTCCTAAAGGGAACAAGAAAGCTGTGAAGATACTTCGGTACTTCCCGCTGATTGATAGGCTTGAGCGGTTGTTCATGTGTGCTTTCACGGCCGAAGCTATGAGATGGTGGGCTGAGAGGAATGTGCCTGACGATGACACCCTTAGACATCCCGCCGACGGAGAGGCTTGGAAGAAGAACGTGTTGGAGTTTCCCGAATTTGCATCAGAGGTTCGAAATGTTTGGCTAGGGCTATCATCCGACGGTTTCAACCCTTTTGGCAAGAAAGAGCTTCAGTACAGTGTGTGGCCAGTTATTTTGATTCCGTACAACTTTCCACCTTGGATGTGCATGAAGAAGGAATATAACATGCTCACATTGTTGATTCCAGGCCCAGGTTATCCGGGAAAGTGTCTCGATGTGTATTTGAGACCCGTAATTGAGGAGCTTCGGTACTTGAGTCTGAACGGCCACCTGGTCTACGACCGGTTCAAAAATGAGATGTTCCGGATGCATGCCATGCTTGTTGGCACGATCAGTGACTTTCCTGGGAGGGGTATGTTGTCGGGCAGCGTCACCAGGGGTTACAGGGCTTGTTCAGAGTGCATGACTGTTGATTGCTCCAGTCCTCATTGCAGCAAGATTGTCCAGATGCGTCACCGTCGTTGGCTTCCGCATGACCATCCATTTAGGGACGATGCACAGGCTTTTGATGGGACTGAAGAAAGGGGCTGGGCACCGGAGCAATGGACAGGGGAGGAAATATTGGCAGTGTTGAATGAGTATGACTTTGGTCCGCTTAGCAATCATCCCGATGTGTTGCGCACGATTCCAGAGAGGCCGGATCGGTATAGGTTCTGGTCACACAAGAGCATCTTATGGGAACTTCCTTATTGGGCCAGGTTGGCTACCAGATACTACCTGGATGTCATGCATATAGAGAAGAACGTGGGTGAAGCCGTGGTTGGCACAGTTTTGAATTGGGAGAAGAAAACAAAAGACACCCCCAAGGCACGCGTTGATCTGAGAAATATGGGACTGCGGGACCATTTGTGGTTGAGAGAGGGCAGGAGCAAAATGCCCCAAGCTCCTTACACCGTCACCAGGGACCAGAAACATGAAATCTTTGGATGGCTGAGTAATGTCAGGTAACTTTTTATTAATTAGGCATGTATTCCCTAAAGAATCCATCTGTTGTTGGACGACTATATATGCATGAAATCTAACTGTTGTTAATGGCTATGCAGGTATCCTTATGGCTATGCGGGTAACATAAGCAAGTGTGTTAACTACCGAGACAACAAGATGTACGGATTGAAGAGTCACGACTGCCATGTACTGCTTCAACGCCTCTTCCCTATTTTCATTCGAGCGTACTTGGAGGATGAAGTGGTTGAGCCGTTGGTGGCGTTGTCAAGATTCTTCCAGAAGTTATGCGCTAGAGAAGTTAGAAAATCAGACCTCATGAGAATGCATGAGGAAATCGTTTTTATCTTGTGCAAGTTCGAGAGGATATTTCCCCCAAACTTCTTTGACATCATGCCTCACCTGATGATCCATCTTCCCCAACAATTGTTGCTTACCGGTCCCGTACACTACACTTGGATGTATCCCATCGAAAGGTACATGTTATTCATAAATTTGATTTATACATGTTTTTAAATAAAAGTTGCATGCTCTTAACACGCACTTGTTAACCTTGCAGACAACTTGGAGACTACAAGAAATATGTGCACAATAAATCTGCGCCTGAGGGGTGTATTGCTGAAGCTTACATTGCGCATGAGTGTGTAACGTACGCCAAGTTGTACTTGGGAGCGATGGAGGACCCCCCACAACATCCAAGTCGAGATGACCCCGAGTTCAACCTATCTATCGTCGCCAACTCTGTTGTACCATACGGAAGCTTCAAGAAAAAGGGTGTGGACAAGTTGCCTGACCATGAGGTAGGGATTGCCCACTGGTGGGTTCTAATAAACTGTCCGGAGGTACAATATTGGAAACGTCACCATCTTCACAGCAAGGAAGTTCGCGGTGATGTCGAGTACCACAACACGACGTTTGCAGACTATTTTCCACAATGGGTAAGTGTATAAATATATATATTAGATGGCTTTCTTTTACAGTTCCCTATTCTTTAATCATAAACACACCGAGTGATTTGAGTTATATTTTTCAGCTGATGCAAGTGGCTGCGAGGGGTGGTCATACAAATTACTCAGAGGAATTGAGGCTGTTGTCGATGAAGCCGATATCTTCCACAGTCCGCCCAATGTGTGATGTCAACGGCGTTAAGTATATATGTGAAGCTAGAGACGGGGAACGCAAAACACAGAATTGTGGGGTGATGGTCGATGGTGCAGAGGGGGGCGTGGATTTTTACGGTGTCCTACAGTCAGTTGTTGAACTCATTTATGGGAACCGCATGAAAGTCCACTTGTTCAAGTGTCGATGGTTTGATACTAGGCCGCACCGCATACGGATCGATCAGTACGGCATACTTTCGGTGAATACCGCCACTAGTGTGTATGAAGACGACCCCTTTGTTTTCGCCACAGCGGCCAAAAAGGTCTTTTATCTTGACGATCCTTTGAACAAAGGCACGTGGAAGGTAGTTAACCATGTGTCTCAGCGAGACATATACAGTGCTACCACACTTGGTGTGAGCACAGAGTGTCAAGAAGCGACCGCATACCAAGAGCCGGACGCCGGCGACATTCCGGAATCCTCCACCATCCGCGATAATAATGTGACGCCGGGCAGAGTGGTCCGACTTCCTAGGGGTCAGGTGCCCATGTATGATGTTAATCCGAATCGTCTATATCAGCCCGACGATGACTCAGACGACGAGTACGAGCACCGGTTGCCAGATATTAACTACTATACTACGTCTGACTCAAGTGATGAGGATGATTCTGATTATCATCCTTAGTATACTATTTATGTATGTATTTGTGTACGATGGTGCATGCATGAATACATTTTTGTCCTTAATTACCGTTTTCCGAGTTTATGGGAAATTGTATTGAATTGTTTGTGTTATGTTTAGGAATTTATCAGGTGAAATAGGCAATTTTCAGGCCCTAAATGGCAAATTTTCAGAAAGATCAGAATTATAGCCGACGAAATGGACCATAATTCGTCGGCTATAATGCCCATACTTTAGCCGACGACTTGCAATTCGTCGGCTATAATGCCCATACTGTAGCCGACGACTTGCAAGTCGTCGGCTAAAGTATATTGACCGAAACCATACGTAGACCGTTCAAATGCAAAAGTGTCGTGAAATAAGATACGACCGAAATATGGAAATACGACTACGGTTGAAAAATAGGAAGATTCCGACAAAATCTGTGTGCCGAATGTTGCGATTAGGTGTTTTTTACTTCCGTTTTCCTATGGGTAGCCTGACGGTCGGTAAATTTTTGGAGGAAAATTTTTATACGGTTAGTTGCGTCGCATCGATTTGAAACTATTCTCTGTTGAAGGTCAGGCCAAAAAACGTCATTTAGACGGGCCAATTGCCGTTTTAAAGCGTTTCGAGGTTTGACCATGCAGTTTGACCGTCCCGATCGAGCCTTTAACGTTGTCAGATGTAGTTGGATTTTTTTTCCTACATGTATTTAAGCTTAACGGTGATATCTGACGGTTGGAATAGATTTTCCAAACTTTTAGATTCGAAATCGGAACATATGCACTAATATTCCTTAACTTATTTACTAAGTGTTTAAGTGAATGTATAGTTTCAAATAGTTGCTATACGTAGACCGTTCAAATGCAAAAGTGTCGTGAAATAAGATACGACCGAAATATTGAAATACGACTACGGTTGAAAAATGGGAAGATTCCGACAAAATCTGTGTGCCGAATGTTGCGATTAGGTGTTTTTTACTTCCGTTTTCCTATGGGTAGCCTGACGGTCGGTAAATTTTTGGAGGAAAATTTTTATACGGTTAGTTGCGTCGCATCGATTTGAAACTATTCTCTGTTGAAGGTCAGGCCAAAAAACGTCATTTAGACGGGCCAATTGCCGTTTTAAAGCGTTTCGAGGTTTGACCAAAAGTTGACCAGGGAATAGCCGACGAAATACTTAACTTCGTCGGCTAAACTCTTGCGATCCGCGCCGTTTCATTGTCCGCCGTTGGATGGGCGAGATCTGACGGCTGGTGAGAGCTTATAGTATAGCCGACGAGATTCATATTATAGCCGACGAGATTCATAGTATAGCCGACGACATTCATATTATAGCCGACGAGATACTTAACTTCGTCGGCTATAATCGGCCCGCAAAGCCCAACTCCGGCCCGGCCCGGATTTTGGCCCGGCCCGTAAGAGTATAGCCGACGAATTTCGTCGGCTATGACTATAGCCGACGAATTAAAATTAGATCGTCGGCTATAGTCCTTCGATTTAAACCGAAACAGAGCGCGCCTCCCTCATTTTCTGCTAACCCTAAATCCCTAAATCCCCACCTGCTGCAGCCGCCCGCCCCTCCCCGACGCCGACCGACCACGACGGAGCCTCCCCGACGCCGATCGACCCTCCCCGGCCCCACCCGATACCTCCCCGCCCCGGCCCCCTCCTTCCCGAGCCCTCCCCGACCCGAAAGCCGCTGCCGGAGCCGCCCCGAGCCGCCCTACCCGCCCCTGCCGCAGCCGCCCCTACCCGCCCCTGCCGCAGCCGCCCCTGCCCGCCCCTGCCGCCCCTGCTGCAGCCGCCCGTAGCCGCAGCTGCCCCTGCCGCAGCCGCCCCTGCCGCCGTCGCCGCCGTCGCCGTCGCCGCCGCACCGCACCACCGGTCCTCGTCCAGACTGCACCACCATGTCAGGTAGTCCCGATCGAGCCTTATTTACGGTTTTTATTAATTTTGTCGAATTTTGTGAATTTTAGGGTTTTTGTGAATTTTTTGTGGAATTTAGGGTTTTTGTGAAATTTATGGAATTGTGTGGATTTTTTGTTAAATTTGTTAATTTTGTGGAATTTATATACTAATTTTGTGGATTTTTTGTTAAATTTACGGTTTTTATATACTAATTGTGGAATTTTGTTGAATTTATATACTAGTATGCCCATTATATACTAATTTATATATAATTAGGTATAAATATTTTTTTTCATTTTTATGACGATATATATATATATATATATATATATTTTTCGGAATATATATATATATATATAATTAGGTATAAATATAGTTATGTATATATATAATTAGGTGTATATATATTTAAAAAAGTTTTTTATTTTTTTGTGAAATTTAAGGAATTTTGTGTTATATTTCGGAATATATATATATATAATTAGGTATAAATATATTTAGGTACGTATATATATAATTAGGTATATATACATTGAATGATGTTTTTAATTTTGTTTTGTGGAATTTTTGTGCAATTTATGGAATTTATATACTAATTGTGCAGGAAACCGGCGCTTTGTAGACCGATGGCTTGGCAGACGGACCGAGAGCGACCCCGACGCTCAGGCAGGATCTAGCCGTGGGGGGAGCGGATCCAGCGGTCGTCGGGGCCTAGGCCGGCCTTTGAGTCGACGAGAGGAGACGTTGATGGGATTGACGCCGAGCGATCCACGTGGGGGCTCCTCGTATGAGTCGACGGGAGCGGGCCCTGACTCGAGTGTCGGAGGAGGACGCAGAGCCACCAGACCCCAGTGCACTTCAGCACTATTCCAGGATCGGCAGCCGACCCCACCGCGCGCCGATCTGGACCCTCCAGAGATGCTCCCTGTCCCCCCACAGCGACAGCGTCCACAGCTACGGGGCCCACCGTCAGGGGGAGCAGGCCCCTCAGGGTCCACGCCCCGTATGTCTCCGCCATCGGGGATGTACATGGTCCAGTTCCTCCCTGCCATCCCTGAGTACGACGCCAGGGGGAGGCAGATTTGGAGGCACGACCGGCCTCACGAGATTCCCTGGGAGGAGGCCTACTTCTACAGTCCTTTCGACTCAGAGGACTGCCGCGGCCTGTGGGCCGTTCGTGAGAAGGACAAGCAGTACAACGACGCAGGTAATTGGTTAGTTTAATTAATTATTTAGATTGTTTAATTAATTATTTAATTAGTTAGTTTAAATAATTATTTAACTATGTGTTCATTTTAACAGGCGTCCTCGTCAATAAACCCGCGGGGACGAGACGGACCAGAGGGCCAGCGAACATGTCGACCCTGGAGAGGGAGCTGGCCGGTGGGATCAGAGAGATCCTGCCCGGTCCCGGTGAGGATGGACGCCCGATTGAGCGGAGAGACACCACCACCAAGTACATCAACGCGACGGGCATGCTCGTGCGGGACAGGGTCCCACTGTTGTGGCCCGACTGGGGCTCTGTGCCCGATGAGATCAAGGCGCGAGTGTACAATGCACTGTCGGTGAGTTAAATATGATTTTTATTATAGAAAATAAACAATTATGAATTCAGTCCTTATAACTATATAAAAATATTTTCTAATTAATTTATAATGTTGCAGCAATGGTTTAGAGTCCATCCTACCTTGGACTGGTGGAGAGACGAGCAGCTGAAGAACAGGTTATGTGTTTTGCTTTTTTTTTGTATAAATATATTTATTGGCAGTGTACGAATATATCTAACAGTTGTGTTCTGTTAATATAGGTACTCCGAGTGGAAGAACGAGCTGTCCACGCACTACAGGACGTACCATGTGGAGCAGCGCTTGGGGCGAGCTGCAACCCCCCACGAGTTCCGGTACAGGGAGTACGAGTGGCTATGGCTGGTAGCCTACTTCGGGAGCGACAGGGTCTCGGTAAGAAAATTTAGCCTGGTAGTATATAACTTTTTAATGTTATTTAATAATTAAATTATGTAGTTACTTAATTCAATTAATTAGTTAGTTAGTTAGTTATTAGTTATTAAATTAAGTCAGTTGGTTAGTTACATAGTTAGTTAGTTCGTTACTAAATTAAATCAAATTAAATTAAATAAAATTAGGTAGTTAGTAAGTTAGTTAGTTACTAAATTAAATTAGTTAGTTAAGTAGTTACTAATTAAATTAGTTAGTTAAGTAGTTACTAATTAAATTAAATTAGTTAGTAACTAAATTAGTTATTAATTTTATTTTGGTTAGTTCCTAATATTTTAATTTAGTTACTAATTTATATTTGCGTTTATATGTTTGTTGTTATAATACAGAAAATCTCGCGGACGAACAGCGACAACCGCAGGAGGAACGAGCACCCCCACCACGGCGGCGCCCGCTCCTGGAGGCAGTGGGCAGAGATGGCGAGGAGGGACCGACCGCTGAGGCCGTTGTCGTGGATTCATGCGCAGATGTATCCGGGGCGTCCCGACCAAGTGGTAAGTATTCGTCCATCTTCAATAAAAGTGTTTCATGAAATTAATTTATATATATATTTTTTAATTCGTTTATTATATTTTCTTGTCAATTAGGCGGAAATAGATGCGGAGACCGACGCGATCACCTTCGGGATCGCGCGAGACACTCTGGGAGACGGGGCGTCCGACGAGGCGATCGCGGAGTTTGCCTCCACGATCGACACCCTTGAGCCGCGCTTGGCCTCTCAGATCATGCACGCGGCGGTAGGGACGGGGAACAACTACTTCTACCAGAGAGGCCTAGGCGCGGCGGGAGATGGGGTTCTCAAGTTCACGCCGGCCAATCCCAGCACGCAGCGTGCGGCTTCGACGAGAGGAGACTTGCAGACGCAGCTGCAGAGGACTCAGGCGGAGTTGGCGAGGGCGGTGGAGGCGCTCCAGCAGGCGGAGTTGGCGAGGGCTGCGGAGGCTTCGGCGCAGCAGGCCAGAGACGCATCTGTGGCGGAGATGTACCGATGGATGCAGCAGTCTTGGGAGGCCCAGCAGGCTGGACTCCAGCCCCCGCCTCCGCCACAGATGCCCCAGTTCGTCGTCCCCACTCCCCCCCCGCATCGGAGTACGCCAGCCGATCAGGACAGCCATAGCCACCGGAACTCGAACGATCCGGTCGACGACGCTACGCGTTTAGGGGGTGATGATGAGTAGATATAGTGGGTTAATTTGTACAGTATGTAGGATATTAGGGATGGATTGATGTGGATATTTGTTGGATATTTGGATGTTTGTTTGTGCATTTTCTGCAGCCCCCGAAGACGAAGAGAAATTGGGCCCGAGTAAAATTTTTTAATTTTTTTTAAATATTTAGGGGTTATAGCCGACGATATTGGCATTATTTCGTCGGCTATAACAGTTATAGCCGACGATTTTTACCAAATTTCGTCGGCTATAAGGGCTATAGCCGACGATGTTTACCATATGTCGTCGGCTATACCCTCCCGGCTTCAGGCAAAAAAAAGCCGTTCCTGGTACCGGCGATTGTTATGGCCGACGATAGTGTCGTCGGCTAAAACGGACGTATAGCCGACGATAGTGTCGTCGGCTATACTTCGGTTAGGGGCAGTTACGTAATTGTTAAAGCCGACGATCTTCTCGTCGGCAATGTTCGAAGTATAGCCGACGACGCTTTTTTCGTCGGCTATACCTGGTGTTTCATAAGCCGACGACTTACCCCGTGTGTCGTCGGCTATACTATAGCCGACGGAGCAATCCCGACGAGATAATAGCCGACGATACTTCGTCGGCTATGACTATAGCCGACGAATTAATGGAAACGGCCGACGAGATGGCGTCGTCGGCTATGACGCCTTTTCTGGTAGTGGACATAGATTACCCCTATCGAGCAATTCAGAAACCGAAGAAGACTCATCCGATGATTCCGATTAAAATCCGACGGATTAAGTAATTTAGATGATGTAATCCTTTCATTTGTAATCCACTCTTTTCTAATGAACGGGCGTGGGGATGAGCCTCCCAGCATAGGCATGGGGTTCCAAACCCCTTAAAAAAAATTGAAATATGTTGACTGCTGGGTTTCTGTTTTTTTTTATGTTCAATTTTGGTTATATATGAACAGGACATAGGAATACGAGAGGTGTAACACCACTGATTTTTTTATTTTTTTCAAAAAATAGCCGACGAAAAATGCATTATTTTATTTTAGAACAAAAACGACAAAAGAATAGCCGATGAGTACTATGTTTGATTTCGTCGGCTATGATTTTAAAAAAAAAACAAAAAAAGACCACCTTCCATTTTCTATCACTATCGACAAACCATTGCTTCATTCTTCAAATGCAAATATGTCGTCAAATAAGATATGACCGAAATAATGAAATACGTCTACGGTTGAAAAATGACAAGATTCCGACAAAATCTGTGTGACGAATGTTGCAGTTAACTGTGTTTTACTTCCGTTTTCCTATGGGTAGTCTGACGTTCGGTAAATATTTTGAGGAAAATTTTTATACGATTAGTTGCGTCTCATCGATTTGAAACTATTATCTGTTGAAGGTCAGGCAAAAAAAACGTCATTTAGACAGGCCAATTACCATTTCTAAGCGTTTAAAGGGTTGACTCACCCGGTTGACCGTCCCGATCGAGCTTTTAAAGTTGTCAGATATAGTTGGATTTTTTTTCATACATGTATTTAATCTTAACGGTGGTATCTGACGGTTGGAATAGATTTTCCAAACTTTTAGATTCAAAATCGGAACATATGCACTAATGTTTCTTAACTTGTTTACTAAGTGTTTAAGTGAATGTATAGTTTCAAATAGTTACTATACGTACACTCTTCAAATGCAAATATGTCGTCAAATAAGATATGACCGAAATAATGAAATACGTTTACGGTTGAAAAATGACAAGATTCCGACAAAATCTGTGTGCCGAATGTTGCGGTTAACTGTTTTTTACTTCCGTTTTCCTGTGGGTAGCCTGACGTTTGGTAAATATTTTGAGGAAAATTTTTAAACGATTAGTTGCGTCTCATCGATTTGAAACTATTATCTGTTGAAGGTCAGGCCAAAAACCGTCGTCTAACTAGACTAATTTCCGTTTTAAAGCGTTTAGAGGTTTGACTTAGTGGTTTGACCAACAGTTTAGCCGACGAAAATTATATGTCGTCGGCTAAACTCTTGCGATCCGCTTATTGTCCTCCGTTGGATGGCTCAGATCCAACGACTGCTGATTTTCCAAAGTATAGCCGACGAAATATTTGAATTCGTCGGCTAAACTCTTGCGATCCGCGCCTTTTCATTGTCCGCCGTTGGATGGCTCAGATCAGACGGCTGCTGATCTCCTAAAGTATAGCCGACGACATTCAAAAAATAGCCGACGACATTCAAAGTATAGCCGACGATGTTACAGTTTTCGTCGGCTATAGTTAAGAATAGCCGACGAAATCTTTTTTAATCGTCGGCTATTCTTTCGGGTGTAAATCAGAAACTGTCGAACCCTAGCCGACTTTTTCCTCTCTTCCTCCTCCTCCTCCTGCCGCTGCTCCAATCTGCCGCTTCCGATTGCGTTTCCGCCGCGCTGCTCCTCCTCCTCCAAGCAAATCAGGTCGGCTTCCTCCTCCTCCGATCCTCCTCCGATTCTCCTCCTTTAAGCAATTCCGGTCGGCCTCCTCCTCCTCCTCCTTCCCCTCCGCCTTCCCCTCCTCCTCCGGCCTCCTCCTCCGATCCGGCTAATTTTTTTTTTTTCAATTTACTTTAATTTTATAAATTGTTATATATTTAATTTTAATTATATAAATTGTTATATATTTGTTAATAAATTTAATTTTAACAAATTGTTATATATTTGTTATTGTTCAAGGAAGGTTAACTCCGTAACTTCCGTGGTGTGTCTTGCCCTAATAAGACTAGAAGTCTAGATACTCTATTAGATAGGGAATCCCTGTTCGCCAGGGATACTTGATGTAATGCCTATATAAAGGCCTCCTTATCAATGAATAAAGACAGAGAGATTTATCAATCTATTTCTCCTACAACACGTTATCAGCACGTTGCTCTAGCCTCCCGTCTGATAGCCATAGAAACCCTAATTCCGAAATTTTTTTTTTCGAAACCCTAACCTACCGTCGGCCGCCGATTCTTCTCTTCGGCACCGTCGGCCTCTTCTCAGCAGCATCTGCGCTGTTCGCCTGCCGCACTGTACCTTCGAGTACTGCTCCTCCTCTGCCTCTAGGCAGACAACCCGCTCGCCAGCAGCTCTCCCTTGCGTGCTACTTTTTGCACGCATCCGCCAGAAGATCAAAATTGCTCGCAAGCCAAGCAAGCGATCCGCGAACCCTTATTCGTGGTTGAGAAGAAATCAAGAAAAATCGAAGAAAACAAGCTTCCCCAAGAGTCAAGTTTCGTTTGATCAAGCTTCTCTTGAAGAGGTAAATATTTTTATAAACGTTCCCGCTTATGAAAATTTCAATAGTTGGGTTTTGTTTTTCTTCCGGGACCTTTCCGTGTCCCTGCTTCTTCATCCCGATTCTATCACTTCTCGGGACGGCATACGGGGATTTAGTCACCCCGGTGCCAACGTTTATTGGGGTAACTGTGATGTTACCGGCCACCGTTATGCTTGTGACTGTGATGTCACTGTGAACCATAACGTATTATTCTTTTTTGGAAAGAAAACAAAGGGAAGATATCGATTGTGACTTGAAGTCACGTTAAGCATCGATTTATGTGACCATGATATATCTTGGCACTGTTCTAAAAGAACAATCAAACTTGATTAGTATCCAAATATACTAACGTCTCCCTGTTTGTGTTCTGTAGATGGCTGACACTCAGCGTCCAGAATTTGACATCTTGGATGTCCAAGGCAAGGAATACAAGAGGTGGGTCTCAGATGTTGAGAACACTTTCATTGGTAAAAGATTTACTGCCACCATCAACCCTCCTGAGGATGAAAGCTTACACGCTTCTCCTGAACAGAAAGCACAAGCCCTGATGTTTCTCAGGCGCCATATCCATCCGACGCTCAAGAAGCAATACCTGAGGAAAACTGATCCCAAAGAGCTATGGGATATCCTCAAGGACCGCTTCGACAATGTGCATGACGCACAACTCCCAGACCTCATGTCTGATTGGGAGCAAATCCGCTTACTGGATTTTGATTCCGTCCAGGAATATCATCAGACTATGCTAAACTTGCAATCTGATTTGAGCTTTTGTGGGGTCGAAAAGACCGATGATGATATGATGGAGAAGACTTTCACAACGTTCCCAGAATCTGCGTCCATGTTGTCGCATCAGTACCGCGATCTCCGTGAGAAAGGCACTATCAAAACCTTCAGCGATTTGATGAATGTGCTTCAGAGAAAGGAGAGGTACCATGAGTTGATTCTTACCACCAATAAGAGGCCTCGAGGACCGAAATTCATTGCGGAATCTCATCAAGCCCGTGGTAAAGCTTTTAAGCAGAAGCATCAACCTCATGAACGTCAAGCACCGCCACCACGTACGCCAAGAGCAATACGTGGCGGACGAGGAGGGAGAAGAGGCGTCGGCCGTGGCCGACAGCTTTCTTGGACAAGGGATGATGGCAGAGCCGCCGCTCCCAGAGGGAGGAACAGTGTTGGTTCCGGTCCCAGGCGTGGTGGCCATACGCCGAACAATGCTTCGGCTCCTTGCTTCAAATGTGGTTCTAAGAATCATCTCCAACGCGATTGCATAGCAAGCAGAGATATTCAAGCCGCTTACAAGAAACACAAACAATACATAGAACAAGAAGCACACTATGTAGGAGACTTTGAGGAAGAAGTATACGATGAGGAAGATACGAACTTCGCCATCGATGACTTCCAACCTACCAAGAAACGTAGGACTCAGGAGTATGATACTCCAGACTATGAATAAGTATTTGACTTAGGTCATGAGATACGTGTTCAAGTTTGATTTTGATTGTTATTTTGACAAAATAGTCAATAAAATCACGACTTTGTTCGATAAGTCGTTCTATTTAGAACAACCTTGATGTATTCTTGAGTTGTCATCAATAAAATCTATCTTATTCTACGAATGATTTGAGATTTTTACATCCCTGAAAGCAAAATTGGTTCAATGCGTCCAATTATCAATGGCATAATTATTTTGAGTTCACCAAAATTCTGGTGATGTTAACTCGTATCCGAAAAATCACAAAAGACAAAAGGAGAGATCCGCGAGCCGCGATACGCCATCCGCGAGCCGCGATACGCCATCCGCGAGCCACGATACGCGATCCGCGATCCGCCAGGACTCGCTCGCCATGGCTATTCGCCAACTTATCCGAGATCCGCGATCCGCGATCCGCGATCCAAGATTCGCCAACTTGGCCCCGATCCGCGATCCGCGATCCGCCAACTTGGCTGCGATCCGCCATGCCTCGCTCGCCAAAGCCAATAAGCGCTTGGCCGCGACTCGCTAGGCCACACTCGCCATGGCCATTCGCCAGCTTGGCTCAGCACCGAATCCGGTTTTTGAAACCAACAATCGATAGCCTATCGAACAAATGCAACTTTTGCATCAATGGCTCGGCAACGAAGTGTCTTCGGACTCGCCATGCTTCAGATTTAGCTCAACCGTCGCATCGCATTGCCTCAATGCCTGACCGACTCTCACCACTCGCCTTGCTTCGGCTCGGCCTCTGGGTAGCTTTGGCCTTACCATAGCTTCGGCTCGGCCACGCCACCTACGACGGTGTCCGGTCTCAATCTCTGACCTAGGCTATGATTATCAATGGTGATACTCGGTGATTAAAATGCGGCTTATCTCTTTCTCTCAAGTTTTGTCGTTGCCATGGCTATGTTATTGGCCTTAATGCACTTCATTTTGTGATGATATATTGTTTCAGTACACTTACTTTAAAGTGTTCGCCAAAGTCTAAAGTAGACTATTGATTCAATTTACATTGTTTTTGTAGATGTATCAAGGCGAGATTGAGTGTTTGTTGGATTGTGCAACAACTCACACGATTCTGAGAAATCGGCAATTGTTTTCGGATTTTACGCCAAGAGAATCGTCGTTATCTACGATGACAGGAACTGGACCCGTAATTAAGGGTCGTGGCACTGCTCAATTCTTACTGCCAAATGGCACTGAGATTCGGGTAGAGGACGCCCTATATGCGCCGAAGGCGCCAAGAACCTTGCTAGGTTTCAAGGATGTGCGTGACAATGACTATCACCTCAGCACTTATGTTGAAGATGGAACTGAATATCTATTGATCACCTCCACTCAATCTATGCGCACTCGCATTGTGGAGAAGTGTAAGCGAGTTCGCAATGGCATGTATTTCACAACCATTCGAGCCAACGAATCTCATGTTGTTATATTATGTGATTCTGATGCTTATAAGCTTTGGCATGATAGACTCGGTCATCCGGGTCGTGATCTGATGATCCGTATTTTGAAATGCTCCCACGGTCATCCATTTTTCCGATCACAAAAGCACAGAGGGCGCCTCGGCCTCGGTTCGGCCGTGCCGTCGATGGCCGCCTCTCAGCTCCAAGGAGAGGTTCGGCCCCCTCCTGCTTCTCATGCTTCTGTAGCGATGTCTAATGCTCATCGTTCGTTTTGCAAAGCTTGTTCACTAACAAAACTTCAAGCAAGACCATCTTTTGCTATTGATAATAAACAGAATATTCCGTTTCTACAACGAATACAAGGTGATATTTGTGGACCTATAACACCAGAATGCGGACCATTTAGATATTTCATGGTTCTGGTTGATGCATCAACGCGTTGGTCACACGTAGCGTTGTTGTCCACGAGGAATGCTGCATTCGCTAAACTCCTAGCTCAGATTATTAAGCTTCGGGCTCACCACCCGGACAATCCGATTAAGTCCATCAGACTGGATAATGCTGGAGAGTTTACCTCAAAGTGTTTTGATGACTATTGCATGTCAGTTGGGATTGAAGTTGAACATCCCGTACCCCACGTTCATTCTCAGAACGGTCTTGCAGAAGCCGCTATCAAGAGACTACAGCTTGTAGCTAGGTCTCTTGTCATGGCCACAAACTTGCCAGTTTCGGCATGGGGATATGCAATATTACATGCAGCTATGCTTATTCATCTACGACCCACAGATAGCCAACCATTTAGTGCGTACCAGTTGGTAACTGGTTACGAGCCTGATATTTCGCATCTGCGTACTTTTGGTTGTGCCGTATATGTGCCTATCACGCCTCCACTGCGTACCAAGATGGGTCCACAACGACGATCAGCTATTTATGTTGGATATGAAGCACCAACTATTGTCCGCTATATAGAGCCTATGACAGGTGATCTGTTTACTGCAAGATTTGCAGATTGTCACTTTGATGAGACATCCTTCCCGCCGTTAGGGGGAGATGGGGCCGCATCCGTCCCAAGTGAACGTCAGGAATTGACGTGGTTCTCTCCCACTATGTCTCATTATGATCCCCGTACGTCTCAGTGTGAGACTGAAATACAACGCATATTAGAACTACAAAAGGTGGCGGATACGATGCCCGACTCCTTTACTGATATTGCGAAAGTGACAAGATCAACCATACCTGCTGCGAATGTACCTGCAAGGCTTAACATTCCTCGCCATGCGCGAGCACGCGCCGCCGGTCTCGGACCCGCAGCCCTAGGTGCCATCGGCAGCCTAGGCTCGGCACCTCCAAGTGGAGAGCCGGCGTCGACTTCGGATCCTCCTAGAAAGAGGGGGAGACCAATCGGTTCCAAAGACAATGTACCTAGAAAGAGGGCATGTGTCCAGGCACAAAGCGATCTGTTCATCATTGATACTTTGACGCCGTCACACGAGATTGTCTCCGACTATACCTATGTCCAAGAATCAACTCTGAATCATCTGGGGGACGCCTCAGACTCACTGTTGATGTTGGAGAACAAGGAAATCTCACTAAACTACTTATGCATGCACAATCTGATGGAAAGAAATTCCATGTATATCGATGATGCATTCGCCTACGCCGTTGCTCAAGAAGTCATTGACGACGACGATATGGAACCCCGCACTGTTGATGAATGTCAACGTAGGGCGGATTGGCCGAAGTGGGAAGAAGCAATCCAGGCTGAACTAGACTCTCTAAAGAAAAGGCAAGTATTCGGACCGGTTGTGCCTACACCGCCGAACGTGAAGCCTGTTGGACATAAATGGGTCTTTGTCAGAAAGCGCAATGAGAATGGCGAAGTCCAGCGATATAAAGCTCGACTCGTGGCGCAAGGTTTTTCTCAACGCCCTGGAATTGATTATGAGGAGACGTATTCTCCTGTCATGGATACTATTACCTTCCGATACTTAATAAGTTTGGTAGTCTCAGAGAGACTCAATATGCAGCTTATGGATGTTGTAACTGCGTATCTTTATGGGGACCTAGATACGGAGATGTACATGAAAGTGCCAGAAGGACTTTCGTTACCCAAGTCAAGTGAGCAAAAACCATGAAGTTCATTTGCTATCAGGTTGAGACGATCTCTATATGGACTCCGACAATCTGGTAGGATGTGGTACACACGGTTAAGTGATTACTTGATTGGGAAAGGATACAAGAATGATGAGTTGTGCCCTTGTGTGTTCATAAAAAGAACAAGTTCAGGATTTGCCATTATAGCCGTCTATGTCGATGATATGAACATCATTGGAACTCTGAATGAGATCAATGAGACCGCTAGCTATTTGAAATCCGAATTCGAGATGAAAGATCTGGGAAGGACTCGGTTTTGCCTAGGCTTAGAACTAGAGCACCGAAGTGGTGGAATCTTTATACACCAGTCTGCATATGTCCGAAAGATGCTCAGGCGATTTAACATGGACAAAGTTATGCATCCTACAGGCACTCCCATGGTCGTTAGAAGTCTGGATATCAACAAAGATCCCTTTCGTCCGAAAGAAGATGACGAAGAGGTCTTGGGAGCTGAATATCCATATCTTAGTGCGATTGGAGCTTTGTTATACTTAGCTCAGTGTACTAGACCAGACATCGCTTTCTCTGTGAACTTGTTAGCTAGATTTAGCTCTGCGCCAACACAACGTCATTGGGTTGGAATCAAGAACATCTTCCGATACCTTAAAGGAACCCTTGACATGGGCTTGTACTATCGATACACTCATCAGGATTCGACACCTAGTCGATCTCTTGCATCTAACAGCACAAACCATGGCTCGGATTGCCATCCGCCAGCCATATCCGCCAAGACTGGCTTTGGTTCATCCATCCGCCATCTTGCAGACATATCCGCCAACTTATCCGGACCCGCGGATGCTAAGTCGTGGTCCCGATACGGCTTTGGCGATACCCCCTCCTACTCAGATACACCAAATGATGTAATGGTAGGATTTGCTGATGCTGGATATTTATCAGATCCACACAAAGGACGTTCCCAAACAGGTTATGTTTTTACCATTGGGAATACGGCGATATCTTGGAGATCAACCAAGCAAACCCTTGTTGCTACCTCCTCGAACCATGCTGAGATTATTGCACTACATGAAGCAGTCAAAGAATGTATTTGGCTTCGCTCAGTTATATCTCACATTCGAGAGTCTAGTGGACTTGAGTCTACTACGATGGGACCAACTTGCATATTTGAAGATAATGCAGCATGCATTGAGCAGATGAAGTTGGGATACATTAAGGGTGACAATACTAAACACATTTCGCCTAAGTTCTTCTACAATCAGCAGCAGCAAGAGACTTTGAATATCCAGGTAAAGCAAGTCAGCTCAGAAGAAAATGCCGCGGATCTGTTCACCAAGTCTCTACCCAAATCTACATTTATGAAGCATGTAAAGCGCATTGGAATGTGTCGCTTATCCGAACTCAAAGACTGAATGACTATCAGGGGGAGTTCTCATCTAGACTTCAGGGGGAGCCTAGTTATGCATGTCTCACATACTTGTAGTTGGTGCGTTGTACTCTTTTTCCTTAGACCATGCTTTTATTTTTGCCCAAGAGGTTTTTGTTTGCTGGCAAAGGTTTTAACGAGGCAACAGTTCATGCACTATTGAGGACGCGACACAAGGGGGAGTGTTCAAGGAAGGTTAACTCCGTAACTTCCGTGGTGTGCCTTGCCCTAATAAGACTAGAAGTCTAGATACTCTATTAGATAGGGAATCCCTGTTCGCCAGGGATACTTGATGTAATGCCTATATAAAGGCCTCCTTATCAATGAATAAAGACAGAGAGATTTATCAATCTATTTCTCCTACAACAGTTATATATTTTATTTTAATTATATAAATTGTTATATATTTGTTATATATTTAATTTTAATTATATAAATTGTTATATATTTGTTATAATTTAGGTATAGAAATTGTTATATATTTAATTTTAATTATATAAATTGTTATATAATAAATTGTTATATATTTGTTATATATTTAATTTTAATTATATAAATTGTTATATATTTTTGTTAATATATAAATGGTTATTTGTATTTATATATATGTTAATAATGAAATATAGTTATATTTGTATATAAATAGTTATATTTAGGTTAATGGTTAGTATTATTTGAAATTAGTACAAATTTAAATATTAATTTGTTAGTATGTTTTGAAATATGTTAGTATTATTGGTTATTATATTAATTAGAATTTGTTATTTGATGTAATATAATTTAATATTAATTAATGTATTAATGCCTCAAGCTGCAGATGGCCGATGCATTCAGACAGTTCTTCGGAGGCCGTCGTTCCAGATCTAGGGGTTCTGGAAGTTCCGCCGGTTCCGTAGAGTCCGACAGGACCCTTAGCCAGCCTGAGAGGACCACCACCCAGCCGCGGAGGAGTGTGGATTCATCCCAGCCGCGGAGGCCTGTGGATTCATCCCAGTCACGGAGGAGTGTGAGTTCTCGGCACCAGACCCTTCTCCAGGCGGGGCGGCCGTCGAGCAGTTCACGTCCCCCTGTCGGGCCAGATGCTCCGAGGTTCAGTAGACAGCTATTTCAGGACGAGATAGCTGCAGACGTTCCTCAGGTCCGTATGCCTGAGGTTCATCGGGAGCCGATGACGAGTCCGACGACGTCTGCTGCTGACTCGACTGAGGGGCCTACTCTCCCAAATCAGCTCTACCTCTCGTACAACATTCCTGCGATACCCGAGGTCGACTATCGAGGTGTGCCCATATGGCCTGATATGCCTAAGTACGTGAGTGCTGCGGAGGCATACCGGCAGCAGCCATTTGAGAACCCTGACCTCCTGATTTCGGCGAGGAGAAAAGGAAAGTCGACAGACGAGTCATCCAGTTCAGGTAACATTTGATTTTATTAATTAAATGTTTTATTCAAATTAACGCACTAATATTTAATTTTATTAACCAATCGTCGTTTATGTGATAGGGACAGCCGCTAGCAGTTCAACGAGGAATACGAGAGGTGTCATATGTTTTGACACGCTCAGGAGAACTGTTGAGAGCAGCGGGAGGATTCGGATCAACGAACCTCCTAATCAGGAGGTTCAGGGGGAAAAACGCCGCGACTACATGGGTTGCGTGGGGGCACTGATTAGGGACAGAGTCCCTATGTTGTGGACGCGGTGGGCTGATGTGCCCGAAGAGATCAAGAGGGAGGTGAACAACGCTGCGTCGGTGTGTAATTTAAAAAATTTAATTTATTTTACGTAATATTTAATAATTTTCGGTATTGTTATAATTGTAAAACTAATAAAATATTATCTTTCAGACATACTTCGAGATTGCAGAACATAAGCAGCATTGGGCGGACGCGATGCAGTCGTTGAGGTACGTTGGGAATTCCTTATCTTATAATTCGAAATATTTTATGATATTAATAATATTTCTAATGCACTTTTATTTTTTCTGTAGGTTCAAAGAGTGGAAGAATTAGCTCCGTTCCCACTTTAACCAATACGACAACCGTCGTCGTATGGGTACTCCCAGAGAGTTCATGTTCAGGGAGTACGAGTGGCGTTGGTTGAAGACAGTAGACTTCAACAACCCACTTATGCAGGTAAATACTAAACTTAACTATAAATATTTATTTTGTTAAAATTTTAATTATTAGTTTAATTATTTTATAATTATTACACTAATATTTTTTGATGCATTTTTCTAATATTTTATTATTTGTTTGAAGAAACGGTCTCGGGTAAACTCTACGAACCGCCGCCGTAACACAACCCCCCATCATGGTGGTTCTAGGCCGTTTACACAATATCAGGAGGAGGCGCTTAGAGATCATCCTGATAGCAACCCGTACGTGGAGACGTTCAAGATCGTTTATCCACAAGCGACATAACATCTCGTAAGTCGTTGATTACGATTTTAAAATTTTAATTATTAATTTTACTTAATTATATATTTGTTAGAATATTAATTTTTTTTTTTTCCCGTTCAATTAGGAGAGGGTGAACCGGGCCGAAAAAGAGGTGTTCCAGCAAGTAGTTCGGGAGACACAACCGAATATCTCAGAGGCAGATCTGGAAGAAGCCTTAGGCCAGGTCGACCGATCGAATGTCCAAACGGCAGCGAGGATGTTCGACGCAGCCTTCCCACACCGGTCAAACCAATACTACTGCCGGGGTTTGGGAAGTTCTGGAATAGGGCTCCTGAAGACCACTATGGGAGGTCAAAAGAAGGGAGGCGGGAACAGCCAACAGATGAGGGGAGAAGTGCAGAGATTGACCGCAAGATTGGAGGCCGTGTCCCAGAGATCACAGGAGCTACGCCGCAGAACACAGCAGTATCATTTGGATCTGGCCAGTTTACATGCTGAATGCGACAGAGTTCGGCAACACAACTACGCCGCCCAACAAAACTGGTGGTGTGATATGTTCGCGGCACAACAACACGCCCTTGAACCCCCGCCCCCGTTTCAGCCGTTAGTTAAACCTCCAATGCCTCAACCTCCCGATGATGACGAGCAGGATGCTGGGGATGACGTGGTGGACTTTAGTGCTTTAGGTGATGATTAGGGTTATATTTTATGTATATTGGAATAAATTAAATAATAAATCATTTAGACGTGTTTCTTGTTGGTGCAAATGCATGGATTGTCTTTGTGATTTGCAGGTTGCTTGGAATGGTAATTTAGAAATTAATTTAATTTTTTTTCCCCCAAATGTAAGAATAGACGACGATATTGGCATTATTTCGTCGGCTATAAGCACTATAGCCGACGATTTTTACCAATTTTCGTCGGCTTTAACTTCTATAGCCGACGAAAATGACATTATTTCGTCGGCTATAAATAATTAATGCCTATTAAAATATTAATATATTCCGACGAAATAACCGACGAAATAGATGGAATCGTCGGCTATATTTCAGAACAAATAGCCGACGAATTTCGTCGGCTATAGTTTACGATATCGTCGGCCATGCTCGAGCATAGCCGACGAAGTTCGTCGGATATTTTGCCTAGGTTTGGTCGACAAAATTAATTTTCGTCGGCACTGTCGTCGGCCATACCTGAGAATATCTGACGATTTCGTTATTTTCGTCGGCCATTGGTATTACCGACGCCGTTTTCCAGACGACGTATAGCCGACGAAAATTTCGTCGGCAGAATGAATAGCCGACGAAAATTCGGCATAGTCGACGAAATTTTTTTCGTCGGCTATGCCCTCGGATCTGGTAGTGGAGGGTCAGTAGTGTAATGAGCGTCAGTAGTTTACGATGCATTGCTTTGTCTTGTATTCATGGTCTCTTGGCATTCAATTGATGGTTAGTAGATTTAAAACATAATTTAGTGTGATTTATGAAGATCAGTAGATTTAGAAGCACAATATTTCTATTTTGTTTCATTTATAGAGAAATATACTAAACTTATTGAGGTTTAGTAACATATTGAGTGTCAGTATTTTACGATGCGCTGTATTGTTTGTATTTCATACTCTCCTTTCTTTAATTGATGGTCAGTTTATTATTGTAACTTAGGGTCAGTAGTTAAGTTCTGTTGAGGTCAGTGTTTCCATTTTGTTTGCTTTATAAGATATCATGTACAGAGAAAAAACATAATAAACTTAATGAGGTTCAGTAGCGTAATGAGCGTCAGTAGTTTACGATGCATTGCTTTGTCTTGTATTCATGGTCTCTTGGCATTCAATTGACGGTTAGTAGAGTTAAAACATAATTTAGTGTGATTTATGAAGATCAGTAGATTTAGAAGCACAATATTTCCATTGTGTTTCATTTATAGAGAAACATACTAAACTTATTGAGGTTTAGTAACATATTGAGTGTCAGTATTTTACGATGCGCTGTATTGTTTGTATTTCATACTCTCTTTTCTTTAATTGATGGTCAGTTTATTATTGTAACTGAGGGTCAGTAGTTAGGTTCTGTTGAGGTCAGTGTTTCCATTTTGTTTGCTTTATATGATATCATGTACAGAGAAAAAACATAATAAACTTATTAAGGTTCAGTAGCGTAATGAACGTCAGTAGTTTACGATGCATTGCTTTATCTTGTATTCATGGTCTCTTGGCATTCAATTGATGGTTAGTAGATTTAAAACATAATTTAATATAGTTTATGAAGATCAGTAGATTTAGAAGCACAATATTTCCATTGTGTTTTATTTATAGAGAAACATACTAAACTTATTGAGGTTCAGTAACATATCACTACACCAAAAAGTGCATCATACGACGGAAAAAAATCATTGTCTGAATCTTGCCGATACCATTTTGTATACGAGCGTTGTCTGATAAAAATCACACAACCAAGTTTTTCACGGTTGTGTGAGTATCGACAGAATTCTGGAAGCAACAGAATAGAGAGAAAAATTATGTTGTATGAATAACATATCACACAACAGTTTTCTAGTGTTATGTGACCGAAATTTCACACAACATATTGTTGCACCGTTGTGTGATTCTCCGCAGAAAACTTGAAAGCCGCTCGTGTTATGTGATTATTGTATTCAGACAACGTTGGATTGTCATATAACTCGTGTTATGTGATTATTGTATTCAGACAACGTTTGATCAACATAGAAATCTAGTTATGTGAAACTTTATTCACACAACGTCATTGAGTTTGTTGTCTGAGCTTTACATGTAAAATGAGCAAATGAACAGTAGCTTCTATGAAACCAAAATTGCTATAAAAGAAACCGAAATCATACATATCATTGTCAAGCAGCCTATTCCGGTGCATAATTCTATAAAACAAGCAAGACAAGTAATTAAGCTTCAATCATCTAAATATGATAACACAATGAATTTCAGTCTGGCATTTTGAATTGGAAGCATACAGTTCTTGCAAGAAAGTGAGTTCAGCCAAGTCTGATACAAGAAACCCCCTTAAAGATGAACCAGAAATATTACTGCAGAAAAGAAAAACTGTCAAAATCCAAAATAAAGTGGCAGGGCACATTAGCAGTATATACCATTCATTGGAACATCAAAAGAGATCTAACTATGGAAACCATTCACTTTTAATTGTGAAAAAATAAAAAACTGAATGTCAACGGCAATTAAACTGATGGTTAGGTAAAAATTGTAATGAAAAATTGATTTTGAGCATCAGATTTTTCTATTTTTGGTCCAAGTGAGAATGAATTAAATTTTAACATTTAAAAGAAGACTTATTTCAATTATGTTATTTTAAAGAAAAACTTCTACAAGTCAAAAACAAGAAAAAATGTGTCGTGAAGACCGGAAAAGATGACCATAATAGAGAAAATACAAAAGATAATTCATGAGATTCAACACTAGCAACTAAGGTTTACACCAACCACCTTAAGCAAGACTCAAAAAATAAAAAAAAGTAGAGACCGCAGCTGCCTTCCAAAAAGGCAGTATATAAGAAAGACTGTAGTATTAGAAAGCTACATAAACAGGTACCCAAAATCTCACCACAACTCTGTCCCAAAGCTCCTCCATCCTTGCACTCATGTAATACAGTTTTATATTTACTTCTTACAATGAGCAAGACAATGAAATTAAATGGCTGTACAATGACTGTACGTAATTCAGTCTAAGAATCCAACTTATTATTTACAACCCTGACATAATTTCTTGTTGAATTAATTTCAGTTTACCTACTTGAACTTTGGTTGAATCATCACTTCAGTCCCTATACTTTTGATTTCATCAACTACACCCCTATACTTTCTAAATTAATCAACTAATACTAATTTTGTAAATTCCGTATAAACGATCTATCAATACCAAAGGCTTTTTGGTATATTTTCCCTACATTAATGCACCGTTACCATATTACGATTATAAATAAAGCTAAACAAATCATATAATCAAGTTGAACAATAGAAAATAAACAAAAACAAATCATATATGGTAAAACAAAAAGAAACCACCATATATGATTTGTTTTCTATTTTTCAACTTGATTATATGAATTGTTTAGCCTTGTTTATATTCGTAATATGGTAACGGTGCATTAATGTAGGAAAATGGTACCAAAAAGCCTTTGGTATTGATAGATTGTTTGGACGAAATTACAAAATTGGTATCAGTTGATTAATTTAGGGAAGTACATGGGTGTAGCTGATGAAATCAAAAGTACAGGGACTGAAATGATGATTGAGCCAAATTTCAAGTAGGTAAACTGAAATTAATTCTTTCTTGTTCATGGCTTGTTATACATAACCTGTTCGTGCTTGGGTGCAGAGATCGTCAAGTAAACGACCAACTATACTCACTCCAAGAGGTTACTATGTTAAAGAACACCCAGTGTTTGATCAAATACAGAACTTAATACTCCTAAAAACCAAACAAAAATAGGAGGGAATATTCTTTTTCCTTTTCTTTTTCTTTTTCTTTCTCCTTTCTTTTCTCTCTCTCTCTTCCTTTTCCCCCGATCGGGCTCGAGCCCGAGCTACCCACCCAGAGGCGCCGGCCATCGGTTCTCAGCCGTCCGGCCGCAGATCGGCGCGCCACCGGTGCCGATCGGTTCGTCTTCTTCTTCTCTTCACGTCTATGATACGACCCGAATCTCGAGTTACTTTTGACAGTTTATCTTTTATTTTTTTACGATTCAAAAATTCTAATAGTTGACTTTTTATAAGTTGACTAAACCGATAATTTTATTGCTCGAGGAGGTAGAAGACGTTGAAACGAGTTCGTGGACATGTGACACGTTTAATTTAGAATTCGTATGAAAAAGTTACGACGTAAAATCGGAAATTTGCCATTTTTGGACGAGTATAAATAGCGGGAAATGAAAAATTTCCCGAACGGGAAACTTTTTTTTTTTTTCCTTTCTTTCTTTTTCTTTTCTTTTCTTCTCTCTCCTTTCTCTCTCCCCTTCCCCGACTCGGCCTGATCTCCGCCGTCCGGCCAAACTGGGCCGGCGCACAGGTCCCGTTGGGACCGTCTCCTCCTCCTCTTCGCATCTGTGGCAGCGGTGAGGCGTGATTCGCCGCCGTTTGGTTGTGCGACGATCGGGAGAGTTCGACACAGTCGAACTGGAGCTCCCTCCTCCGGCCACTTCTTGGCCCGATTTTAGGGGGAAATGGAGACCTTGATTCGCACAAGCATCCCACCAAAGGAATTGAACCGAATCGATCCAGGTAAGGAGAACTTAGGATTTGAAATTTTTAGGGTTTTGTGTGATTTTCGATGGAGGTTGTGTAATTGATGTTTTTGATGTAATTGGAGGCTAGATTCGTGTTTAAGACGTTGTTTGGAGTTGATTGAGTGTAATTTGGCGTTGAATTGGTTGATTTTTGGAGAAATTGGAGTTTGGGGATTCCGGCTGTGTTGGAAATTGGCGTATGCGGCGGCTGTGTTGGTTTTTGGCGGCGAAGGCAAGGGGGGAGAGATCCTGAGGTGATGGCGGTGAAATGGGGTTGAATTAGAGTCGATTGGTGAGGTTTGGACGTTGTGGTGGCGGCTCCGCCGGCGGAGCGGCGGCGGCCGGCGTGAGGAAGAAGATGAACAGTAAAAAGTAAAAAGTAAAAAGTAAAACGGTAAATGGTGAATAGTGAATAGTGAACAGTAAAACCGTAAATAGTAAATGTAAAAGTAAAAGTAAAAGTTAAACAGTAAAAGTAAATGGTAAATAGTAATTTTGACTTTGACCATTTACTGTTGAGTTCTCAAATTACTGTTTGACTTTGACTTTGACTGTTGACTTACCGTAAAAAGGTTAAAAGCTGATTAAAAGGAGTTTACGACGAATTAACCAGTAAAGAATTAATCGGACACGGGGTGAGTGTCCTAAGTTATTTCGGAAGTAGATTATCGGTATTGAGGCGTAATTCTTATGCCGATAACTGAAAAGGGAAAATTGAGAGGTTTCGTACGAGTGAGAACGTCCGTAGATTTAACGTTTATATCTAAATTCCGAGTTTCGTAATATTTATAATTACGTCTCTGTTACAGGTCGAGAACTTACTCGACGTGACGAGAGCGAGGAATAGCGGCGCTCGACCGAACAGTGAGTGGATTTTATTTTAAATTAAATGCATGCAATTACGTTCTATTGAAATGCAATTTATTTAATTAAATGAGTTCGTAAGCATGATATGAATTATCGAAAGCCGATAATTCATATACTTCAGTTATAATTGTTGATTTAATATTTAACGAAATATGGTTTTGGGGTTTTACTTTTACTACTATTTTAGTAGTACGTGATTTTATCCGGAAACAAGGTTTCCGGAAATGGTATATTTTAGTTATTTATAATTGATTATGCTGAATAAGTTTTAATTAAAGGTAATGACCGAAAATGAGATTTCTGGAGATTTAATATTTTTGCTATTTATGATTTCACGACATGTGAGACATGTCGATATTATATATTCTTTTCGAAATCATTTTTATGACATTGAGGCATGTCGGATATTTATATATATTCCTTCGAGGCTATGATTCTATATTATTATATATATAAGCCTCAGATGTACGGCCGGGGACCGTACGGATTCATGATATATAAGGGGATACGTATTTTCGGTTTTGTTTTCAGATTTTCACCATATCAGGGTCGGGATATATGTATATATTGATACTAGCTAGCTTAGTCGCCTGAGCCCACGCGAGGTGATGACTTAACCATATAGGTCAGATTCACGCTCGGTGGTCGACGTGTACGGGCATAGCATGAGGACGCTATTGGGACTCTTGGAGGTTTGACCCTTAGCCTGAGGGGCTACTATTAAATGGTGGTTATGACGTTCCCCTATATTGTTTTATTATATTATATGACCAATGAGATTGGTCATGATTTTTATATTATATTATTTTCGGGAATATTTTCTCTATGAGACTTTCTGATTTTAATATAAATTCCCGAACCAGCGGGGCTGGGGATTTTATGTGACCAATGGGATTGGTCGAGAAATATTATGAATTGATTTCAAAAGTATATTGTTTTAAATATATATAAACAAAATAAATTTTTGTTTATTGGAATATATCAGCGGGGTTGATTTTTAAATATGATTTTCTTAAGCGTGGGACGTTTTAATAACGTGCATGCATCGTGAATTTTATGTATGAAAATGTTGGGAAAGTAGTATAATTCTTTTATTTATTTACTTAAAGTATTATATAAAATTTGTTTTTATCCACTCACTCTAACGTTTTAAATTACTTTCCCCTGTGCCCTTCGTTTTAAATCGCCTAGGTTGCAGACTAGTTTATTTGAGGTCAAGGGTACTCAGAGTCGAGGCATAGTCGTTGTCTTTGCTTCCGCTTGGTAGGATCTATCGATCCTTTTACTTTTTGATTTTTATCCTCAGTTCATTATTTAGATTGCTCTGATAACTTGTGATCAATTAAAAGTTATTTTGTAATTACTTTGTGGAAGTGGTTTGTGTTTTGGGGGAGCAGGTGGCTCCGAGAGTCAGGATGGGTATAGTTGAAGTGTTTTTGTTTTGTTTGACAGGTAGGGTTGTCCATTTTAAGAGAGATCATGCCGATTTTTCGGTAAAATCTCTCTTAAGGTGGTCCCCGCAGGACCTTACCCGGATATCAAAGTGAAATCCGGTTCGGGTCCTGTCAGTCTAGGGTGGGCATTCGAGGGGAATCGCCGTCGTTCCACCGGGAGGAGCTTGGGAAGGCTCGACTGTGTCGAACCGAGTTCTTCCCCATCCGGCCACGGTTTGTCCTAATTTTGGAGGGCAATTGAAGGTCTCGTGTTGTGCAAGAATTCCATGGAAGGAATTGATACAAATCGAAACAGATAAGGAGAAATTAGAATTTGAAAATTTAGGGTTTTTGGTGATTTTCAGTAGAGGTGGGGATTTTGAAGTTTTTGATGAAATTGGAGGTTGTATTTGAGTTTAGAGTCGTTTTGGTGAAATTTGATGTTCGATTGGTGGAAAATTGGAAAAGTTAGAGATGGAGGGGTCCAGCCGCCGTATGCGGCTGCCGCGTGGTCTTTGGATGGTGGAAGTGGTGGGGATGAGGTCCAGCGGTGGTACCGATCGTTTTGGGATCGATTTGGGCTGAATTGGTGGTTTTGTGTCTGCTGCTGCCGACGGGAGGAAGAAGGATGAATAGTAAAATAGTAAAAAAAAAATTAAAGTAAAACGGTAAAAAAAATAAACAGTAAACAGTAAAAGATAAAAAGTAAATAGTAACTTTTGAATTTGACTTTTACTGTTAAGTTGACTATTACCGTTCACTTTCGGAAAAAAAGAAGAAGGTAAAAATGGGTTAAAAAAGGGGTTTTGCAGCAAACGTGAGTGGATCAGATTTTATTCCCAGTGGGTGGGTGTTGGCGGTTTGGGAGTAAAGAGAATTTTAATTTGGACATTTGGCTAAATTTTTCTAACCGTTTCGAATTTTCCAAGGGAATTTTCGGGACGGGTTGTTACAGCTGATAACGTGTTGTAGGTAAATCAGAATTGGTCTACTCATTTCATTGATAATTCCCTTTATATAGGGTGAGTATTACAACAGTAATAGTAAATACATTAATTGTGATGACTTGACCTGACCTGGCTAGGGAAGCTAGCAGGTTGGTAGGTCACACATCTCACATCGCCCGGGGAAGAGTGGATGCTGTGCTTATAAGTGCAGAGTTAGCTCAATACTTAAGGACGCGTTTTGGGGGCTTAATGGCTTCGGAGAGAATGAGAACTCTGAAGTTAAGCTTGCTAAGTTCAGAGCAATATCAAGATGGGTGACCTACTGGGAAATTGCTCTGGAGCTCCAAAAGACAAAACCGTGAGGGCGGGGCCCAAAGCGGACAATATCGTAAGTGTATGAGCTGGGCTGTTACAATTGGTATCAGAGCCTGTCCCCGGCCGAAAATGTGCCGACGCGGACGTCAGACCCTAAGGGGGGTGGATTGTGATGACTTGGCCTGACTTGGCTAAGGAAGCTAGTAGGTAGGTAGGTCACACATCCCACATCGCCTGGGGAAGAGTGGATGCTGTGCTTATAAATGCAGAGTTAGCTCAATACTTAAGGACGCGTTTTGGAGGCTCAATGGCTTCGGAGGGGATGGGAACTCCGAAGTTAAGCTTGCTAAGTCCAGAGCAATACCAAGATAGGTGACCTACTGGGAAATTGCTCTGGAACTCCCAAAGACAAAACCGTGAGGGCGAGGCCCAAAGCGGACAATGTCCTAAGTGTATGAGCTGGGCTGTTACAATTGGTATCAGAGCTTGTCCCCGGCCGGAAATGTGCCGACGCGGACGTCGGACCCTAAGGGGGGTGGATTGTGATGACCTGACCTGGCTAGGGAAGCTAGCAGGTAGGTAGGTCACACATCCGACATCGCCCGGGGAAGAGTGGATGCTGTGCTTATAAGTGCAGAGTTAGCTCAATACTTAAGGACGCGTTTTGGGGGCTCAATGGTTTCGAAGGGGATGAGAACTCTGAAGTTAAGCTTGCTGAGTCCAGAGCAATACCAAGATGGGTGACCTACTGGGAAATTGCTCTGGAGTTCCCAAAGACAAAACCGTGAGGGCGGGGCCCAAAGCGGACAATATCCTAAGTGTAGGAGCTGGGCTGTTACATTAATGACAATAATGACTACCTAATTATCTCTCGTCAGTTACATTGATGAAGGCACATAATGTGTTTTTTCCTTTAACATAGGCAATTTATTCTACTATTTATTTGTTTAATTTTAATTTTCGAATTTACAGTTAAGGCGCTGCTAAAGGAGAGAAAAACGAGTTTTTCAGAACATGACGCATATTTGGCACGACGTCTGGCAATAGTTCAAGGAAAACGACCGACAGTGGAGAATGAGCCAACTAATATGACTGAACAAAATTCAAGTATTAATTCTTTTCCATACTTTCTTTTATTATACTAATGACAAGTTCTTTTTTTCCTTGGCTGTCTACTTATGATAATCAATGTTTAAGCTTAGTTGATATGTTATATAACTATTGTTTGGGGTTCTTTACCACATTAGTTGTCAATTTTGGTTTGAAAAGTTGCTTTTGTTTATCCCTTAAAATGTTGAAATGAGGTATCATAGGATGTGGACCACTACTTATGATTGTGTTTGTACTTTTTTTTTTCCTTTTCCTTTTCTTTTTTATTCATTTTTTTTTCAAACTAATTTAATGGCATTTACTTTGTGCAGAAGTATGCTTTTTCATATGTCGGGGGATGGACATGCGAAGCGAAGACTATACAGTGAGATATACAATTTCGCCCGTCTAGCAAAATCTCTCAAACCTCATTGGAGATAGGAAACTCTTTCTCCTTTCTTTCTTGGATTAGCATATGGTTTTGCTGTCGATGTGTAATATATGGTGTTCCAATGTACCATTTTAAGGTTATTTGATCATTTACTGTCATTCACCTAGGGTTGTATTAATGATAGGAGCACAATGTACGACGATATTAATATGCTTATGCCCTCATTTATGCTTCGTTTAACCCTTATTTATCTAAGATTGAGTCATAATTTAGTTTAGTGTCAATTTAGTTGAGATTTGGCAAAAGTTGGTTAATAATCCGAAAAATGACTAAGTTTGAGAAATCTGGAAAATAATGCAAAATATGTCTTTTTCGTGATTCTGAGACGACTGGAAAATTAATCTATCTTTTTCCAAATTTAATGAAATTTTGTATGCATATAATTGGCTTGCTAAAGTATTTTATTTCAAAATTTCAGATCAATCGGAGTTTGGGAAGTCAACCAAAAGATGGCTGCAACTTGGCAGTCCGAGCATTACGATCCAGGGACTTCCAGGATTTTTCTTGAGACTGTGGCCTGAATTCAAAAATTCATACCGGACGTTTTACTTGGAATATGAGCAAGCCCTTTTATATGAAGATAGCTCTACGTGTCTAGTTTCTCTGAGGCTTGGAATCGCATCAATCGAAGTAATAAAGAGAAAGTTATACCGGATTTAATGGAGCAAGGTCATTCTTGCCGAGAAAACCAAGTTTCTGCCTCTTTTCCTTTGTTTCTGTTTTCGATGGACATTTTTGCACACAATTGTATACTTGAAGATTGTCCACGATTATTGAAGGATAGAGGAAGACATCGAGCTAAGGCAATGAGAAAAACACGAAGAAAAGAGCAATCCTAGTTGAGCTAGGAGAATGCTGCCGGTTTTGCATTAGTGCCGATTTTGGGCATTTTCTTTGGACCAAGTTCATCACAGGGAGTTTTCAAGTTCACATATGAAGTCCATGACGATATGCAGCCCATGCCATGAAGAAAGTTCAGAAAAAGAAGTCCAAGAATGCAATGTTTATCCCACAAGGAAACTTAAACTAACTAGGACAAGGAATTCCCTTTTCTTGTGTGTCCGGAAAACCCTAGACTCTCCTCTATATTTAGCCAACGAATTTTTCAGAAAAGATCATCTCATCTCAAGCATAAAGTACTAGCCAAAACTCTACCAAGTCTCACAAGCACCAAACACCAAATACTTTGCCAAAACTCATCATCATCACCATCCAGAAAATCTGATCCCTTCATCTTGTGTTCCTGCCGAGCAGCAAACAAGCATCCATCACGTCTTGAAGAGCTTCTCAAGGTTCTAAAAGTGTGATCCATTCCCCCTATGGCTCTTGTATTTATTCATGTTTGGTTGTGTTGTAAGAACTTGTTTCAATTCTTGGTTTTTGCTAATCTATTGTATGAACCGATTCCATGTTTATTAATATAGCTTTGTAATTTTAACTTGTGATTTCGTATGCATTGATAATTAGGGCATTGGTTTGTGATACATGTCAAAGACTAAAAATTGGTTAGAACTAAGGTTAGGGTAGAAAAATCGAATACTAGTTATGTCAAAGAACATAATCTAAGTGCTAGGTTTCATGTGATAGAGTAATATGGTTAAGTCATATGCTGGAGTAGTCTTAATTGTGTTTCTCACCTAGGTCTAACAACCTTAGAACTTGCAAGTTAAATAAGAAGAATGACAACCTTACTTGTTTGCTTGTTTTCGATTAATGATTCATGAGCTTAAATGTTAAAACGTGTAAAACCGGATTAGCATCACCTTAGGATTATACGCTGGAGTTGATTCTAAGAAGTTAAGTAATCTAACAATTGGATAACCGTTGGAGGACTAGTTGTGGTCGAAACTAATTTAGGTCTAATATTTTTCAAACTTGTCCCTTACTTTCTTGCATGCAAATCTATGTGTTAAAGAGTCTTTTGTGTGAACAACTTGGTGTGAGAGATGATGATCACTTGTATATAGTAAATTAGGACTTTAAATTCGTGTTCTTAGGTTTTAGGGCAGCAAAGTTGTCGATCTGTTTTCCCCCATTAAAAGTGACGAATCCATGTGTTTATGTATATATTTTTGGTCTAACATTCTCATGTTTCAAGTACCCTTAATCCCCGACTTAGAACGATCCCTACTTGCTTATACTACTAACGATATTTTGTAGGGTTATTATTTGTGTGAGCCTCGTGGTTCACATCAATTAAAATGGCAAACTAATGGATGCCCTGAAGACATGTGTCTCTAAATATTGTTCCTGATTGTATCCCTTGATTTTGAAAGTTGACGAGTCGCCGAAGCGAGCATCAAGCAATAATAACCCTACAATCGTTAGTAGTATAGAATAAGTAGGGATCGTTCTAGCCGGGGATTAAGGGTACCTGAAATATGAGAATGTTAACACAAATATTCACAAACACATATGCACACAATTGTCACACTTATATACATATATACGAATTTATCATGGGGGATGAAGATGAAGTTCGGCAGCCATAGGGCTGCCCTAAACTAGGTGCGAAAATTAAATGAAAAGAAAGCTGAAAAATAATCTAAGCTATTATTTACAAGGTTGGTCGACATTCTTCCACAAATTACTAACACAAAAGCACTCAAAACACATAGCAAAGTTATAAGATAAGACACGGCAAGAGCACACAATATCCTAGATCCGACTTAGTTCCAACCTAATTAGCTCCTTATCGGTTTACTAATCGATTAAGACTCTCAAGTACTTCAAGATTAACTTATCGTCTAACCCTAAAGTTATACTAAACACATTTGAGAACACTTATCGTCGAAATCAAACATGCAAAGTAATTAGGCACAAGGTCTTTTTAGTCGGAAACATATCAATCAAGCAAGGCGTCACCACTTCTTGTTAACATGCATAGTCATTTAAACCACTCTAGTCCTATTTTATATTGACAGATACAAGACCAATACTCAAAACACATCGCGAATATGCTAAGTACCAATCTTTGCGGCACACGGATTTAAAGACTAAACCAAGAACGAACTACTAGAATCAGAGTGAACATGCTTGCCTATCTAATCCTATCTCTTTACTTCATATTTTCCTTACTTTTTAACATGCAATCCGTATTCTTACATCCAAAACCCATTTAAAGACAAAGAAAACGAATTGAACATACAAATTATAAAACCAAATTTCACTCCAAACAATACATAGACATAGAGTTTGAAACCAAGAATTCATGCTAACTTCATAGACAAAGTTTAACATAACTACATAAAAATTGCAAAACCGAGAGCAGGGAGTGGATCACACATTAGAAACCTTGGAGAGCTTCGACTCGTGTGGATCCGATGGTTGGTGGAGAAGATGGCTGCTCGGCAATGGGTGTGTCGGCAGGATTTTTGGGTGAGATGGTGGTGGTTTCGGCTAAGGTTTGTATGTAGGACTCTTGGGAAATTTAGGTAGAGCTTTGGCTAGATTTTTGCTTTGGAATGTGACAAGTTTTTCTGTAGGAAAACATGGCTTTATATAGAGGAAAATTCGACAGAAACCCTAGGTAGAAAACCTAGTCCAAATCGGCAAAGGCAATCCTTGTGCAACAAGGTTTTGGTTCCTTCCTTTCTTGGTTCTTCTAGGAAACTTCTTTTTCTGATTTTTTTCTTCAATGCCTTGGTTTGGTGTCATCCTCTAACCTTCCTTAAGCTTGGACCATCATCACATATGCATTTGTACACCATTTGGTCCATTAAAAACAGAAAACACAAAAAGGGGGCAGTAGGTTCCTGGAATCGGCAGATTTGACCTTGATGCAGTAATTACGGCATATCTCCATCCGTGGAGCTCCGATTGATGCGATTCCAAGTCTCAGATAAACTAGACACATATGGCCATCTCTCCATAAAATATCTCGATCAAATTCCTTGTGAATCGTCGGAAATGATTTTTCGAAGTTGGATCAAAGTCCCAGGAAAATCCTGGAAGTCCCTGGATTGGTTTGCTCGGACTGCTGTTTTGCAGCCAACTTTTGGGTGACTTCCCGAACTCCAATTGATCTGAAATTTTAACACAACATTCCTCAGTATATGAATATTAAGCACACCAAATTTCATTGAATTCGGACAAGGATAGATCATATTTGTACTCATCTCAAAATCGCGAAAAAGACATATTTTGCACTATTTTCCAGATTTCTCATACTTAGTCATTTTTCGGACAATTAAGCACATTTTACCAAAACTCTACCAAAAATGACACTAACTATATTATGACTCTATCTTAGACAAATAAGAGTTAAACAAAGTATAAATGAGGGCATAAGCATATAATATCATCGCACATTGTGCTCCTATCAACTACCCCACACTTATCCTTTGCTAGTCCCTTAGCAAACTAAATTAAACTAAGACTCAAGCTACTATTGCCCCTAACAATTTGTCTCAGGCTCGTATGTACACATAGCTTTCAAGTTAATGCATGAGAATGCTAAGCACGAAAATTCCGAGCTTCATGAACATGTAACATCAATATGAACATATAAGAGCAAAAGGTACGCATGTAAACATGTTAAAGCTAATTCAATCCTCCTCACTAGGCATATTCTCTTCTTTTCTCTCGAAGCATGGTAATTCACTCATAAGTATATGCAAGCGAAAGATAATGAATTACAAAGAGTAACTTGCATATGTCAAGAAAAGAAAGCTCTTTGTGAATTTTTATGGAAAAACCTCATATGATAACTATATGCACCAATGAACCAAAACCATATGCTTACTCTTGAGAAAATCTCCACAATCAATTTTAACCATCTTAAGAATCATGAAAAAGATCAATAAAAGGGTTGTAATGGGGCTAGGCTAAGAGGTATTCGATATTTGGATAAGGAGGCTCAAAACGTCACCGTGGCCTTGGGCAAAGCTCAAATCTCCTTATGTCTTCTCTCCAAGGGTCGAATTTCATCTTGTTGGACCCATACTTCATTCTTTTCCTCCCATAACATTACAACAATAATCAAGACAATAGCCATGCACAAAATTTTTTTCTTTTCTTTTTCAAGCCGTGCCTTACATCTTTCTTTTCTTGCTCTCGGTATCTTTTTCTTTTTCTTTTGGTCCGAGCAAAAATGTTTCAAAATTTTTCATTCTTTCTTTTTCTAAGGCACGGCATGCATACATTTTTCATATAAATTCATGGCTAACTCTACCCCACACTTGTTCTTCTTCATCACTTCACGCAAAAACGCCTTCAAAAATCAAACTTTGCCGACACACAATGGTCAAGACATCACTATACCAAGCTTATGGAAAGTGTTTAAGGGTGATGAAAGAAAAGACTAATTGTAGGCTCAAAGGGTTTTACTAAGGTGTCCCACGACGGGCTCCAATAGGGCTCATGCTTTATTTGGCAATGGTGGTAAACCTAAATGATCTTTATTCAATCACATTCAAAATCAAGGTATTTTATGATATAAACGTTTCGAAAGTCAACAAGAGTAAGTTCTAGCATACTAGAGTTCATTAAAAAGCTATGGCACATAGTCATCGAATAGTCAAAGAATTATGAGGTTTCATGCTTCCTACGAATCTATTGAATTTTATCTTTTTATCGCTCAAGAAGAAAGCAAATTGGCTCTAAAGCTCACATAGGTTATTATGGAAACAAACTAGCTAAAACATGCATGCTTCATAATCAACAAGTCCTACATGCTCCTACCAATGCACATAATCCATGAAACTCACAATTTTAATTGTATGCATAACCATCATCTATGTATGCAAAGAGGAGAAAAACATCATTGACATATTAGGGGCATCCTAAGACTCGAAACAAACAAATTAAACACTCTATTTTTGTGGAACAATTTTCTGAATTTTTCTTTTCTAAACTAAGCACACAAAAACATAAACGGAATACGTTATCCCACCCCACACTTAGAAAAGTACATTGTCCTCAATGTAAGCACAAATCTATATCAACAAATTTCCTAAGCATGCAATAGTCTAACATATACCAACATATCATCACAAATCAAAGGAAAAGAGAAGGGTTAGGAAATTGCAAACTCTCGGTGATGGCTCCTTCACTTTTCTTTGATCGAATTGGGTTGCCTCCCAATTAGCGCTTTGTGTTTATAGTCCATTGCTTAGACTTCTCACCATGTGAGTTGTGTGTTCATCATGCCATGTGCAGCTCCGCAGTTGGGGCAGCAGCCCTTTCTCTCGGTAGTTAGGCTGCTTGGCAGCTTTGTCCTCTTGACAGTGTGCTGCTTCTCTTGAGGCCTGATTTTGGGTGTGTTCCACTATCCTAATGCAAAAGTGTTCTAAATAAATGTTGTAGTGGACACATAGAGCTTTCCAACGGCATAAAATTTGCCTCAATCGGACCAGCGGAAGTATGCTTTGTTTGGCCTTTTATCGGACCGATTGATCTGCCCAGTTCTCTGGTTCGCCATATTGACCTTCGTGCACTCAAATTGACACTGGGAACGGCTCGAGACTCCAAATCAACTTCTGTAAAATCCTACAGAAAGTAGACTCAGAGACCTTTCCAACGGTGTATGGCTCAATTTCCAAGGTTTTGTGAGCTGAAAATGGCAGCCATCCAAAGTCGACGGACTGCACTGCCCGATTTCTGTTTTAGGCAGAAGTTTGGAATTTCCTGCACTTTTCTTTTAAGTTCGACTGCACAGACACAAAACACATCAAAACGAACAAATACAATAAACTAAAATGCAAGAATATACAAATTCTATACTTAAACAAATTGTTCAAGGTATTACAAGAATTTTTCAAGCTATACACAACATCAAAGATTCAAGGTACGTGGAGCAGAGGAGCAAACTGTGCAATGGACTTGTGCAGCCCACGGTAAGGTCATGCTTTATCCGATATACCTCAAAAATTTAAAGACTCAAAAAGATTTTCAAAAATTTACAAAGCTAACATTCAAACAAATCAAGATTTTATAATCCCCGGCAACGGCGCCAAAAATTGACGAGTCGCCGAAGCGAGCATCAAGCAATAATAACCCTACAATCGTTAGTAGTATAGAATAAGTAGGGATCGTTCTAGCCGGGGATTAAGGGTACCTGAAATATGAGAATGTTAACACAAATATTCACAAACACATATGCACACAATTGTCACACTTATATACATATATACGAATTTATCATGGGGGATGAAGATGAAGTTCGGCAGCCATAGGGCTGCCCTAAACTAGGTGCGAAAATTAAATGAAAAGAAAGCTGAAAAATAATCTAAGCTATTATTTACAAGGTTGGTCGACATTCTTCCACAAATTACTAACACAAAAGCACTCAAAACACATAGCAAAGTTATAAGATAAGACACGGCAAGAGCACACAATATCCTAGATCCGACTTAGTTCCAACCTAATTAGCTCCTTATCGGTTTACTAATCGATTAAGACTCTCAAGTACTTCAAGATTAACTTATCGTCTAACCCTAAAGTTATACTAAACACATTTGAGAACACTTATCGTCGAAATCAAACATGCAAAGTAATTAGGCACAAGGTCTTTTTAGTCGGAAACATATCAATCAAGCAAGGCGTCACCACTTCTTGTTAACATGCATAGTCATTTAAACCACTCTAGTCCTATTTTATATTGACAGATACAAGACCAATACTCAAAACACATCGCGAATATGCTAAGTACCAATCTTTGCGGCACACGGATTTAAAGACTAAACCAAGAACGAACTACTAGAATCAGAGTGAACATGCTTGCCTATCTAATCCTATCTCTTTACTTCATATTTTCCTTACTTTTTAACATGCAATCCGTATTCTTACATCCAAAACCCATTTAAAGACAAAGAAAACGAATTGAACATACAAATTATAAAACCAAATTTCACTCCAAACAATACATAGACATAGAGTTTGAAACCAAGAATTCATGCTAACTTCATAGACAAAGTTTAACATAACTACATAAAAATTGCAAAACCGAGAGCAGGGAGTGGATCACACATTAGAAACCTTGGAGAGCTTCGACTCGTGTGGATCCGATGGTTGGTGGAGAAGATGGCTGCTCGGCAATGGGTGTGTCGGCAGGATTTTTGGGTGAGATGGTGGTGGTTTCGGCTAAGGTTTGTATGTAGGACTCTTGGGAAATTTAGGTAGAGCTTTGGCTAGATTTTTGCTTTGGAATGTGACAAGTTTTTCTGTAGGAAAACATGGCTTTATATAGAGGAAAATTCGACAGAAACCCTAGGTAGAAAACCTAGTCCAAATCGGCAAAGGCAATCCTTGTGCAACAAGGTTTTGGTTCCTTCCTTTCTTGGTTCTTCTAGGAAACTTCTTTTTCTGATTTTTTTCTTCAATGCCTTGGTTTGGTGTCATCCTCTAACCTTCCTTAAGCTTGGACCATCATCACATATGCATTTGTACACCATTTGGTCCATTAAAAACAGAAAACACAAAAAGGGGGCAGTAGGTTCCTGGAATCGGCAGATTTGACCTTGATGCAGTAATTACGGCATATCTCCATCCGTGGAGCTCCGATTGATGCGATTCCAAGTCTCAGATAAACTAGACACATATGGCCATCTCTCCATAAAATATCTCGATCAAATTCCTTGTGAATCGTCGGAAATGATTTTTCGAAGTTGGATCAAAGTCCCAGGAAAATCCTGGAAGTCCCTGGATTGGTTTGCTCGGACTGCTGTTTTGCAGCCAACTTTTGGGTGACTTCCCGAACTCCAATTGATCTGAAATTTTAACACAACATTCCTCAGTATATGAATATTAAGCACACCAAATTTCATTGAATTCGGACAAGGATAGATCATATTTGTACTCATCTCAAAATCGCGAAAAAGACATATTTTGCACTATTTTCCAGATTTCTCATACTTAGTCATTTTTCGGACAATTAAGCACATTTTACCAAAACTCTACCAAAAATGACACTAACTATATTATGACTCTATCTTAGACAAATAAGAGTTAAACAAAGTATAAATGAGGGCATAAGCATATAATATCATCGCACATTGTGCTCCTATCAAAAGTCATAGTTCTCTAAGTTACTTTATTTTTCCTTATTGTTGTGCTTTTTTATTGTTAAAGGATTATGTTATGTTCTTATTTTTCTTTAATTTTTTTTTTGTTTGGAATCTGTTATATAAACACAACGTGGGAGTCATCTTCATGTTTAACTCTTCCTGATTTTTTTTTCCTTTGCCTGTGAGGACCAGGATGACTATGGTGAGCAGTGACTGGCAAACTAAACTAGAGATTGTTGGAGTTAGAGATAGAGTTTTGATGGGAATGGGGACTAGGTTATGTGCTCCGATGGAAATTATTCAAATCATAGACGATAGACCTATAATGGCAGGACCCGAACAAGATTTCACTCTGAAACCCGGATTAGGTCCTGCGGGGACCACCTTAAGACTAACTATATCGATGACTCGATAAGTCAATCTTAGGATGGCCAACCCTAAAACCTACACGAAGAAAAACACTTCTAAAATTTAATTCCAACCTCATCACCTAGAGCTACCTACTCCTCAAATCACAACAACCGCCACAAAACACAAAATCAATTTCAATCAATTCATAGGTCATCAGAGCCATCTAATACAGAACTGGGAATACAAAAACAAAAAGTAAAAGGATCAATAGATCCTACCAAACGGAAGCAAAGACGACGACGACTATGCCTCGACTCCGAGTACTCTTGGCCTCAAATAAACTAGTTTGCACACTGGGCGATTTAAAATGAAGGGCCCAGGAGAAAGTAAATTAAAAACGTTAGAGTGAGTGGATAAAAATAAAATAATTTTACCTAATACTTTAAATAAAGTATCATATTACTTTCCCAATGTTTTATATATAAAAACCTCAATGCATGCATTACACGTTTAGGAAAAAATCGTATTTAAAATAAATCAGCCCCGCTGATATATCAAATAAACAAGTAATATTTCTGTTTATATAAAATATTCCAAAATGAAATGCTTTTTGAAAATCGATTAATAGCCTTTCAAGACCAATCTCAATGGTCGTATAAAAACCCCAGCCCCGCTGGTTCGGGAATTTATTAAATAACAGAAAGTCTCAAAGAGAAAATATTCCCGAAACCCAAATGATATAAAATCATTACTAATCCCAATGGTCATATAATAGAATAGGAAAACGTCATTACCACCATTTAATATTAAGCCTCCCAGGCTAAGGGTCGAGCCTCCAAGGCTCTGTAGCGTCCCACCCTAGGCCTGTACACGTCGACCACCGAGCGTGAATTTGACCTATATAGTAAAGTCGTTACCTCGCATGGGATCAGGCGACTATGTTAACTAGCATCTATATATATATGGACCCTGATATGGTGAAAATCTGAAAATAAAATCGAAAATACGCTTTCCCTTATATATAAAAATCCGTACGGTCCCCGACCGCACATCTGAGGCTTTTAAATATCAACTAAAATAATAGCCTCGAAAAAAAATATATATATATATATATTTAACCGACATGTTCCACATGCCGAAAAACAATATCGAAAAAGAATATATAACAATCACAAATAATGAAATCATAAAAATCCCCGGAAATCTCATTTCCGGTCCTTTAATTATAAATATAATCAAAATGCTGAATTACGATTTAACAAATCAAATTATTTCCGGAAATCTCATTTCCGGGTAAAATTACGTACTATTTACAATAATAGAAAACATATACCCCAAATCCATATTTTTCTTTAAATATTAAATGAGCAAATCATAATCATATATGAATACCAATATCAAGAATTTATTTAGTAAAAGTAAGTTTCATTTCAATAAAATATTTATGCATGCATTATTTAAAATAAAATCCACTCACAGTATATCCGAGCTTGCTGCTATTTCGAGCTCTCGTCCCGTCGAGTAACCTATAGACCTGTAACAGGGACGTAATCATAAATATTACGTAACTCGAGATTTATTTATAAATGTTAATTGTACGGACGTCCTCACTCGCACGAAGAGGAGGAGGAGGCGGTCCAAACGGGATCGGTGCGCCGGACCAGTTCGGCCGGACGGCGAAGATGAGTGGAGAGGAGGAGAAGAGAAAGAAAAAGGGAAAGAAAAAGAAAAGAAAAAGAAATTTTCCGTTTTGGAAAATTTTCTTCCCGACTATTTATACTCGTTCAAAAACGACAAGTTTCGGGTTTTTACATTATAACTTTTTCATGCGAGCTCCAAATTAGACATGCTACGCGTCCACGAACTCGTTTCAACGTCCTCTACTTCGTCATGAAATAAAATCCTCGGTCGGGTTAACTTATTTAAAAGTCAACCTTTTGAACTTTCGAATCGTAAAAACAATTCCCGAGGAGAAAAAGTAAAAGTAAAACAGTTAAAAGTAATTCTAGGTTTGGGTCGTATCATATAAAAACTCAGCCAATGCTTCATGTTTCTGGAAGCAATTCCCAACATTCAAATTCATTTGCTGTCTTAAAGTGAAATAGAATTATCATATCAGGATTGCTCTATTGAGCCAAATTTACTGTATTTGGACACTGTTTTATGTGACTTACACCAATGCACCAAGAGCTTTCTCTGCAAGATTTTTATTTTTTTTGCTATATCGATGTATGTTTTGGTACAAACCTAATATTTGCATGCGGTGAGAGTTAGTTAATTTGCAATATCTTTATAAAAACACACTCTTGAGGGACATTTTAAAAAACACACTCTTGAGGGACATTTAATAAGCGTTCATTGTATATGATCATCGTATTTCCTAAAAAACAAATAAGCACGAGTGCTGCCCTTTCGCATGTTAATATGTTTTCACTGTTCCACAACTGAATTTTAATATTAAGTAAATTTGCAAACGCTCAATCATTTTGCACGTTTATGCGGCATTGAAACACATACAGTAAAAGAGAATAAGCGATATGCACAGGCATGAGCGCGGCCCTTTCGCACGCGGATCGCGCGTGTAGGAAGGCTATTATTATTTTTAATACTTTTAGTTGGTTGTCTACTGAGCGGTGGAAAATGAGGTTCTATGTGAGCCTAGCCACACTAGATCAAAAGAAAAAACCCTACTTCTATTCTCTTTTGGCCTTTCTCTCTCTCTTTTTCCAAAGGGAAAAAGACCATTTGAACAAAATGGGTTTAAAAATTGCCCATTCCAATGTTTATATCCCAAACCAATGAATCTTGAGAGAATTACACAACTACCCTAGTAAATATAATTCAGTCATTTACCCTACCCTAACCAATACTAAAACTCTCTCTCTCTCTCTCTCTCTCTCTCTCTCTCTCTCTCTCTCTCTCTCTCTCTCTCTCTCTCTCTCTCCCCTCTGCAGCCCTCAACCCTTCTCCACCGCCTCCTACCCCCACGCGCCCACCGCCGACTCCAACCACAGCCCAAGCACGGCCACATCTGCCACGTCCCCTGCGCCTTCTCCGCCGTAGCAAACTCCGGCACCGATTCCCACCCCGACATTCCCATCTCTGTCACCCGCACTCCGGCCCTCCCACCTCTACCACCGCCACATCAGCCCTACTCCAACCTCCGCCGCGCTCTCTCCATCGACCTTGGGCTACTGTGTGGAGGAGCAGACGCCGAGGGCACCGGGATGCTGGGTCGAGGCGTTGGCCTGGGCAGGAATCAGAGCAATCGAGGTCGATATCGGGAGGGAGGCCGAGATCGATGGGTGCCCAGATCAATCTGGGACTGAGTTGATAGAGGGATGTAGGGATTGATGGCCTCGGGTTCGGCTGGAGCGTACGTAGTCAGCCAACGCTTTATGATTACAATGAAGTTTCGGACGCTTTCGTCATGTAAGTTGAATTCTTTTTTATCCCCTCCGTTTTATTTATTTCAATTGTAGTTGTGACATTAAACTGTTTGTTACTCTTCCCTCAGGTGTGCTTCATATAGCATGATGGTTAAGAGGCCACGTTTAATGTAAATCCTCAAGGTCTGCTTAGAATACTCTTGGTGGTTCGGTATGTTGAGGCATGGAAAATCAGTATCTTTGTTAATGTTAGGTCTTGAGCTCCCTATTTGAGGTCATGGATTTGTCATCAGTTGTAATCATATTCTAATGAGACCCTGATCATGTGTTTTATTACTATGGGCTGACTTGTTCGGTTTATGAAAGGCGAAATATTATGGGTAGTTTCTGATGTGTATTGTCAAGCCCACCCAAATGGAAGTGGTGATATCTAGATCTTGACAGTAGTTTTCTGATGTTGTGTATTGGAAAGCCCACCCAAATGGAAGTGGTGATAACTAGATCTTAACAGTAGTTAAACTGCTAATGCATGTAGTTAGAGAATTCTCATTTTCATGATTTAAAGTTCAGCATCGGTGTAACCGAGTAAGTGCATATTTACTGCCTATAGTGCTTGAAGAACCGGGACTGGCAACCATTCCTCGGTAGAACTAGATATCAATGCCAGCGGCAAATTAACAACTGATTAAAGGTGGCACATCGTATGTTTCAAATGAATTTACTAGTCCAGCAATGTAACCGGCAGCAGTAATAAGAGCCAGGAATTCCACCAGTCTGGTAACTTCTACTGGTCGACCATATCCCCTTGGAAGAGCAACTTCTACAGGTCGACCATGTCACCCTGAAAGAACTGAGACTTGGATAAGCATTGTTTGTAGTTTGTTACTTGGTACTCAAACTCAAGGGTTCCATATCCAAATTTCAACCAGCTTATGTTACTTGGATAACTGGTTCTCGTTGATGTCATAGTTGTTTATATCAGTTGAATTTCCAATACATTTTTTTAATTAGAGTCTCTTCATGTTGTTAGGAGGAAATGGATTAGAATAACAACTTGAAACTTTCTCGAAAAACAATGAAATGATGAGATCCCAATGATAAAACTGTGATTGGAACAATTGTTAGATCAATATGGACTTATCACATATTACATGATAATTATGTTTAATGACAATATTTACTTTTACACTACTACAAAAAACTCAATACACAACGGTGTATACCCGTTGTGTAAGTTCGGAAAAACCGTTGTATATCTCGAGCTTGTGTGATGCAACGTCCAACAACCAACTTATAATTTCTGTTGTACAACTTATATGCCATGCCATGGCTGGCTTGGCATTCGCTGCACTGACATGTCTAGTTCATACAACAGAATATACATACTTTTATGTTGTGTAAGTTTTAAACATACAACAGAATATTGCAATTTTATTCTGTTGTCTCATTCGCACAACAGATTTCATCTCCCACTTATTTAGTTGTCTGATTCAGACAACTGGTTTCGTTTCATATTTATTGAGTTGTATGATTCACACAACTGATTTGATCATCTACCTAGCTTGTTGTAATGTTGTATCACACAATAGACTTAAGCTTTTGGTCATATGAAAATTTGTTGTCTGAACTTCAAACATACAACATATTTAACACAAAAGCATGTACACTGTTGTACAAAACCTGCACCATTACCGCAAAAAAAATTAATCGAAACTATTGCATATAAATTAAGCTTCAATACATTTCATTCAAGTGATCATTGTACCACATACATGTAAATAGCCTAAGCTGCTACATTCCTAGCTATAATTAAAAGCTGCACACCCTCTACTACATACAAATTCAAAAGCTGCTGAGGCTTCTATATAAAAGCAGGTCAAGCGAGTTGAACCAAATAAACAGGGTCTTCAATTGGGTCTTCTTTGAAGTATGAGTGTCCATTTATAGTGAACCTTATTCCTCCTGCACACCCTGCATCTCACCCTGCAAAATATATATGCAGATAAACGATAAGCCTTAAAATATGTGATACTCATATATACTTACTACAACTGAACTGTGTGACAGAGAATTGATCCATTAGAGTTGATCTGTTTACCTTCTGTATGATACAGGGACAACCCCAGCTCGATATTGAGCAATCTTTAGGAAGACGGGCTGAGAGAGATCAAAGTGTTGCTGTGGAGGGTCGCACCAACCCCCCGGCGGGCAGAAGTTAGTGGCAGTGACAACAATGGTGCCAGGGAGGCACCACTGAGGGTCATTCACACACCTGAGCTCATAACATGCTCCACAGGTCAAGCCATTGTTGAACAAAGCAGTGCTAAGAGCTGCTGTACGTGTTAGTTCCATAGCCTTGGCTGTATAGATTTCCATAGCCACAAGCTCCACCTATAAAAATCAATGCCCAAAGATACTTAGAAGTACAGTATTACAACAACCAAAGTTCAATCCTTTACAAAAAATAAACCATACAAGTTTTGTATACACCATGTTTGAGAGAACAATGTAGATTAAGCTCATAAAACAAAATGAAAGGTTTGAAAAGCAAGTTTATAAGCATTGTGTGGAAGACATACCCATAGTCCCAGAAGCATCACCACCTCCATAGAAGGTTGCATGAGCATTGGACCAACCGGAATAATAGTACCCATTAACAGAAGAAAGCATAGACATGAACCCAATTAGAAGAATCCCCAAAGAAGCCATTTTGTCCTGCATGATAAGATTTGTGAACTCTTTTAGCATCACTATTATAACTAGTACAAAGTAGTACTACATAATCTAACTTATTTTTCTGCAATATGAAAAGGGGAGAGATAGAACTATTTACAGGGATTTGAAGTAAGCAGTAGTGAAGAAATGGAGAGGGATGGTTTGATCATTTTTTGAAGTAAGCAAATGAGGGCTATACTCCCCACCCAATCTCTCAGTTGCTTCCATCACTTGTTTCCTCGCTTCTGCCAAAATCAACAAACACAAACTATTCATCATACACTCAACAATTTACCAACTTTCAAATTCAAAGCTCGTTACTTATTTACCTTTGGACAAAGAGAACCATCGCTATTAGCATCAAGGAGTTCCATCATCTCGCATGCATCTTCCCCTGGGGCACCGAGCTCTTCCATCACTTCCTTAAGTTCCTCCATATTGATTCTTCCATCACCATTCTTCCTTAAGCTCTTCCATCATTTCCGCCTCGCCTTCTCCAAACCTCGGCTCCAATATAACTCTCAACCCCAACACATCATGCACCTGCTCCGGCTTCCTACCATCCTTCAACAACTTCTTCATGGTGTTATACCGGCTCTTATACCTCCCACTCACCGACACATCCACAACCAGCCCCGCCAACAACTGATCATCTCTCAATGAATGCAAAAGCTTCTCCTTGTACACATCCACCAACGACTCCTCAACCACTCATCCACATACATATACGAATTTGGAAACAAGTAGTGAAACGACAAATCCTCAAGCTCTAACGACAGCCAGTTGGCCCCAACAGCATGAGCTAAAGGTGCATGAATCTTCATCACCTCCAAAGCCACCAACTGCTGCTGATACCTCGGAACATATATAACCAAGATGCCTCATCGTATCAAGTCTTAAAACCAAGTCCAATACCACCACCCTCGTATCATAATAAGTCAAGCAGAATTTCCTCAATGCAGCTGCACTCTCATTAGTGGAAGGAAGAATTACACGAACCCAGTTGAACCCAGAAAGGGAAAAGAAGAGTGGAAGTGTTTGCAGAGATGGGAATCTTATTGGAAACCCAACCCTGGTTCCCACCATATATGGCCTTACCGCTCAACCAGACCCGCTTCGATCTCCGATTCCTCTCGGCTTCCTCCTCCTCCTCCTCTCCTCGTACTAGGACCCAGCTCAAAGCGACGGCCTCAGACGAGCGAATTGTTCCTGTGGCGCTACACAAGGAGGCGCGTGAAGAGGTCGAGGACGAAGAAGGCGAGGTTGTCTCTGCCGAAGCCGGGAGGTGGGTGGGACAAGACGTTGGCGTTGGAGTGGTGGAGGACGCAGGATCTGAGGAGGAGGTCGTGGAGGTGGTTGGAGAGGGAGGCGGCGGCCATGTCGGGTCTGGAGATGGAGATGTAAGGGGAGAGGAGGTTGCGTTCGGGTCTGGAAGCAGGAAAGGGGAGGAGGATGGGAGATGACGGGAGGAGGAGGGGAGATGAGGAGAGGAGAGGAGGAGTATCTGACACGAGGGTGGGAGAGATGAAGAGTGAAGCTGCATATGCGATAGGTTGTTGAGAATGAGGCTTTAGGTGACCCGGGCATTAGGGTTTTTTCCCCACTCAACTCAAATCCAATGGTTGATTTTTGCTAAAGTTAAATGGCTAATAACACGCATATAATAAAAATAATTTTAAAACAAAATGTAAACACATAATTTTAAAACAAAATGTACTACATAATCTAACTTATTTTTCTGCACTGTTATTACGTACCTTTAGATGACTTTGTTTCATCGACTATTCCAAACATTAAACTCTCAAATAGATGAGACGTAATCAACCATGTAAAAATTTAAGAACGTTTACCCCCGATACCACTACCAGATCGTCGGCTATTGTAGAGTATGGCCGACGAAAATTTTGGCCTGTCTAAATGACGTTTTTAGGCCTGATCTTCAACAGAGAATAGTTTCAAATCGATGAGACGCAACTAATCGTATAAAAATTTTTCTCAAAATATTTACCGACCGTCAGGCTACCCATAGGAAAACGGAAGTAAAAAAGAGTTAACTGCAACATTCGGCACACAGATTTTGTCGGAATCTTCTCATTTTTCAACCGTAGACGTATTTCAATATTTCGGTCATATCTTATTTCACGACACATTTGCATTTGAAGAGTCTACGTATAATAACTATTTGAAACTATACATTCACTTAAACACTTAGTAAACAAGTTAAGAAACATTAGTGCATATGTTCCGATTTTGAATCTAAAAGTTTGGAAAATCTATTCCAACCGTCAGATATCACCGTTAAGATTAAATACATGTATGAAAAAAAATCCAACTACATCTGACAACGTTAAAGGCTCGATCGGGACGGTCAACCGGGTGAGTCAAACCTCTAAACGCTTTAAAACAGAAATTGGCCTGTCTAAATGATGTTTTTTGGCCTGATCATCAACAGAGAATAGTTTCAAATCGATGAGACGCAACTAATCGTATAAAAATTTTCCCCAAAATATTTACCGACCGTCAGGCTACCCATAGGAAAACGGAAGTAAAAAACAGTTAACCGCAACATTCGGCACACAGATTTTGTCAGAATCTTCTCATTTTTCAACCGTAGACGTATTTCAATATTTCGGTCATATCTTATTTCACGACACATTTGCATTTGAAGAGTCTACGTATAGTAACTATTTGAAACTATACATTCACTTAAACACTTAGTAAACAAGTTAAGGAACATTAGTGCATATGTTCCGATTTTGAATCTAAAAGTTTGGAAAATCTATTCCAACCGTCAGATATCACCGTTAAGATTAAATACATATATGAAAAAAAATCCAACTACATCTGACAACGTTAAAGGCTCGATCGGGACGGTCAACCGGGTGAGTCAAGCCTCTAAACGCTTTAAAACGGAAATTGGCCTGTCTAAATGATGTTTTTTTGCCTGATCATCAACAGAGAATAGTTTCAAATCGATGAGACGCAACTAATCGTATAAAAATTTTCCTCAAAATATTTACCGACCGTCAGGCTACCCAAAGGAAAACGGAAGTAAAAAACAGTTAACCGCAACATTCGGCACACAGATTTTGTCGGAATCTTCTCATTTTTCAACCGTAGACGTATTTCATTATTTCGGTCATATCTTATTTGACGACATATTTGCATTTGAAGAGTGTACGTATAGTAACTGTTTGAAACTATACATTCACTTAAACACTTAGTAAACAAGTTAAGGAACATTAGTGCATATGTTCCGATTTTGAATCTAAAAGTTTGGAAAATCCATTCCAACCGTCAGATATCACCGTTAAGATTAAATACATGTATGAAAAAAAATCCAACTACATCTGACAACGTTAAAGGCTCGATCGGGACGGTCAACCGGGTGAGTCAACCCTTTAAACGCTTAGAAATGGTAATTGGCCTGTCTAAATGACGTTTTTTTGCCTGACCTTCAACAGATAATAGTTTCAAATCGATGAGACGCAACTAATCGTATAAAAAAATTTTCTCAAAATATTTACCGAACGTCAGGCTACCCATAGGAAAACGGAAATAAAAAACAGTTAACCGCAACATTCGGCACACAGATTTTGTCGGAATCTTGTCATTTTTCAACCGTAGACGTATTTCATTATTTTGGTCATATCTTATTTGACGACATATTTGCATTTGAAGGATGAAGCAATGGTTTGTCGATAGTGATAGAAAATGGAAGGTGGTTTTTTTTTGTTTTTTTTTTTAATCATAGCCGACGAAATCAAACCTAGTACTCGTCGGCTATTCTTTTGTCGTTTTCTGTCTAAAATAAAATATGTGTTGTAGGAGAAACAATATAGATGCAAAGCGTTACTTTATTGATAGATAAGGAGGCATTTATATAGGCATTACATCAAGTATCCCAAGTAATCAGGGATTCCCTATCTACTAAGGTAACTACTATTCTAGTCTAATTAGGTCAAGACACACAACGGAAGTTACGGAATTAACCTTCCTTGAACACTCCCCCTTGTGTCGCGTACCTAATGTGACACGGTGCATAACATGTTGCCTCGCTAAAACCTTGCCAAGCAAAACAAAACCTCTTGGGTAAAAATAAAAAGCTTGGTCGAAGGGAAAAGAGCACAACGCACCAACTACAATTGAAGATTACATGTGAGGTAGACTCCCCCTGATGTCTACAAGACAACTCCCCCTGATTGGTAACTCAATCTTGGAGTTCAGATTAATGGCGTATACAAACGCTCCTCACAAGCTTCAAAAGTAGGTGTGGCCAATGATCGAGTCATTGAATACAGCCACATTATCCTTGTATTAGACCAGCTACACTTAGCTTTACTTGGTCTTAAGGAAGAAGGTCGCTTAACAACTCAAAACTAGAGTTCGCGTTGAAAATCAGATTCACGCGCAGCATGACCTTCGTGTACTTAAATAGTCATAACTCCTTCGATACAGTAGGTATGAACGAACCGTAAAATGTTCTGGAAACTAGACACCCATATCTTTCCAGTGGTATAAAGTACACAACGTGGTTCGTTCTGAGCTGATCACAAAGCTCTGTCGAAGGTGACTGATCTGCAAATTACCGGACAGATTCGTCCTACTTTTCTAAAACAGCCATAACTCACTCAATATGATAGCTATGATCAAATGGTTAGTGTCCCTGGAAAGTAGACACATAGAGCTTTCCAACGGTACTAAGTTTACCATTTTCCGATGAGTGAGTTGTCATGTAGGTCACGGGGAAGTTGACGTACAGAACTAGGCAGAATCTGGAATTGCTTATTGATATGTCTTTCATGATGGGATCGAATGAGCCTAAACCTTTCTCTCTTAAAAGAAAGTACCGCCATATACCATGGCATTGCGTGGGCGCGTCTAGCCATCACTTTGGCTTTATAAGTTTATAGCGAATGAGATGTCGAGTCGAGCATATTATGACAAGCACATGATTGCGCACATGATACTTAGATAGAGAGTTTCATCTCCCAAGACTTCTCGTCACATAGACGAAACGAGTCTTCTCAAGACATCGACTAATCATGGGATACATATAGGCTTTGGTTTAACGTCCATTAGTTTGCCATAAGCCGATAGATGAACAAGTTCATCACTAACGGTTCTCACATTTGAGACCAAGTATTCCCAAGATCTTTTCATTCTTAACGTCGGATTAGTGATATCTCAATCACAATTCATCCGTAATTTACACGCAAATAGGCATGATTCATTACATTTCATCTCCAATCAAGTAGTTGCTCAACCGCGTTATACAATATCCAACCAGAAGATTTGAACCCATATAGAGAACATCCTAATCTGATAGCATACGCACTTCGAGGTTTTTGCTTACTTGACTTGGGTGAAAACTGATCCATTCATGATATTTATGTACATCTCTTTACTTAGTCCCAATAGAGATGATACAAGCTGCATGATCAGTTTTTCGGAACTACCTAACTGACAAGGTAGTGGAGTGTGATATGACTCCATTACGAGAGCATATGTCATCGTAGTCGATTCCAGGGCGTTTGTGAGAGACCTTGCGCCACAAGGTGAGTCTAGGCTCTTTTTCTCACTACGCTTTCAATCAAAGATTATCGATAGGGTTTACACTTGCGGTGTCGGCATCACCTGACCAAGGACCTATCTCTTTGTATAAACTGGATCGCATATCTTTCCGTGTAGGCCAATTCACAACGTTGGTATTTGCTTCAACGAAGTGAGTGTATTCGATATCTAACTCATAGACCACGTACTCATGTACACTAGTGTAATTCGCATTTGTAGAGATCTCTATATGGATTGGCTTCTCATTGAGGCGTCCCCCAATAATAACCTTAATCCAGAAAATCCATGAGACGAATGAGTTGTCATTGATCCGAGGATCAAGTTGTGCCATACTCGCATTCGGCGAGTGTATATCGAACAAAGTGCCCTCTCTACACTTCTTGTGAGAGTCACGGCCTAGTGACACCAGCTACCACTTTTGTGGAGTCACCATGTCACCATTTATGAATGACAATATGTCCATTGATTTGGACATCAATCCTTACAGGCATGTTGATACAAGAGTACTATTCCGATCTTTTCCTTGAAAGACCAATAGTTTGCTCTTTGCAGCATGTATATCAAATCTCGTCACTTTGATTTATGGGACTTTGGGAACATGATGAGGCACAGTGGGGACAAACCACGGCAATGCCAAGTCGTTCTACTTGAACAAACTTGTTCTTCTCTCCCCCTAACGACGGGGAGACTGGCTCATCAAAAAAAATGACATAAACGAGATCGCCTGTTAAGGTTTATATATAGCGGACTATAGGTGGAAGCTGACGTCTTATTCAAAGACGTTATTCATAATCAAATAACCCATCATTGAGCGCTTGTGGTAGCGCAATATGGCACATAAAGTATGTGGACGGTATAGGGTATTGATCGTTAACACTTATACGTTAACAAGATGCATTCCGTTACAAAATGTAACATGCATGTATGCTTCCTGAAACGTTTCACTATGTTCCGGAACACCAAATGCCACCAAATTTTAACAGTAGGTAGGCACATGTGTTAGGATTCCAACGCCGCCGGCCTCATTGCCGGAACCGGTCGGAAACATACCGAACCGGTCGGAATAGTCGCCGGAGGTCAGTGAACGTTTGTGTCGAGTGGTTCATCACCTTCCAGGTGTCCAATGGCTCTGAAATTTTATGAGCAGGTAGCCATGGATGTTAGGAATCGGTGGACCAAATTTCACCTCAAGAACCGGCCTAAAAGTAGGTAAACCGGTCCTCACAATGACGAGTCCGCGAGCTAAAAAAAACCAGAAATTTTAGGTTTTTGCTACTTTTCTATCATTGTGAAGGTGCTTCATAACATCTAAGTGTTATGGCTTGAGTTTAACCATGAGGTATATCACCATAGTATCATTGTATCTCAAATTGAACTATGAGAAGGCATCAAAGCCATCATCTTATGTATCATTGCCTTTAGCGTAGGAGGGCGTTACTCCAAAACTTTGCTAAAGATTAAGCTTCCATATGTTGAGCATAGCTAATGAAGGATCATAAGGGGGGATCATATGCACGTTTAAATGCATAGATGGTGCTTCCATTGACTTGGAGGAAGACTTGGGTGACGTTAATGTCATCCTTGAGCCTTGAGCATTGCTCATGACGCTACCAAATTCTTTTGGTAATCTTTGATCCCAATAGCTTCTTTGCTCAAAAGAAACGATGTCCATAGCTTTCTTGCATATATGGATCATCAAAACATGTCCAAAATTCCGGACTATGTATGGAAGAGTCTACATGAGTCGTCGATTCAAAGAATCCGAATCATAGTATACGTGAAATACATTCACAATATTGACTCATAAGTTGTGCGCATTCATTAGAAGCGATACATAAGAAATCAATTCAATTTTCACAATGAGTTTCAAGGTGATAAACGTTGGCACCAATATCTTGAAGTGGTGATCAAGGTTCGATGAAGATTAGCTACACACTTAATGTCTCTATGATACATTCATAAGAGTGTAGAGACAAGGGTTTTATGCCAAGACATATAAACCGGAATATATACTCAATTCCTATAGAGTGTGCAACATGGCGTGTAGTATCACAAGATAAAACATAGGCATGCTTAAAGGCGTACTAGATACATCCGTTAACGCTCAAAAATAGAGCCGGAAAACAACCAGAATGAGCCAACATCGATACTATAGAGACATAAATGTCTAAACCAAGTATCCAGGACCGAGGCCATGAGCTAGCTATCCGAGGCCGAAGCCAAGCTAGAATGGGAGCCAAGCCGAAACAAGGCAAGGAAGGGCCATGGTCAAGCATAGGCGCGTGCTAGGCTAGCCAAGGCCGAAGCCGAGGTGGTGCACGGGCAGGCCGAGGCCGAGCAAATGTCAAGGCATGCCAAGGCCGAAACCAAGGCGTGTCGAGGCAAAAGCAAAGGCTTTTGGGGCCGAGGCTTGATGTTGGAGTCAAGGTCATGCGAGTTGCCGATGGGTAGCCTAGGCCGAAGCGAAGGCTTACCGAGGCATAAAACAAGGACCTGACGAGGCCGATGCCATGCTAAAGAGCCAAAGGCATGCCGAGGCCGAAGCCAAGACGTGCCGGGGTGAGTGCATGGGCTTATAAGGCCGAGATGGCTGCTGGCCGGGCCGTGTTCAGGCCAACGCCGAGGCCGAGGCCGGGGCGCTGCTAGGCGGGCCGTGTGCGTGCCAAGGTCCGGAGACCGAGGGGGCGGCAGCATGTGGTTGTGGCGGAGCTGTAGTCCAAGCAACGCGTAAGCTAAGCCAAGGCCGAAACCGAGGCTAGGCAAGGCGGGCTATGGTGGGCGCAAGAGTGCCGAGGCCGAGGCCGGGCAATGCGCATGCATCCGCTTATGTACGCAAGCATGTCAATTTGTTTCTTGACGAGTGAGGCCTGGCGGATCGCGACCAAGTTGGCGGATGGCCATGGCGAGCGAGGCCTGGCGGATCGCGACCAAGTTGGCGGATGGCCATGGCGAGCGAGGCCTGGCGGATCGCAGCCAAGTTGGCGGATGGCCATGGCGAGCGATGCCTGGCGGATCGCAGCCAAGTTGGCGGATGGCCATGGCGAGCGATGCCTGGCGGATCGCGGCCAAGTTGGCGGATGGCCATGGCGAGCGATGCCTGGCGGATCGCGGCCAAGTTGGCGGATCGCAGAGTTGGCGGATCGCGGCCAAGTTGGCGGATCGCAATTTCTCGCGAGTCACTCATTTTGTCTCTTGTGATTTTTCGAGTTAACATCACCAATTAGGTTGGTGAACTCAATCAACATGCCATGTAAATGTGTAATGCGATTCATTGCATTCACATATAGCTTTTTTTAGGGAATCGAACCATATATGCATCAAAATGCCAACGGTTATATCGAGATCTTGACCATAAAGAGTGTATCGACTAAGTAGCATTAGTCACACATGTGAGGTCTATGCCTGCACAAAATCAACGGATTTGTAGTCACTTTGACTATGAAATTGAAGTCATATGCTTCATATTTATTGCAAATTATCTTTTGCTGTTGAAATCCGTAATCATGAGGATATACTCTCATCTTCTTCCATGTATCTCTTGTGTACATTGACCATATGATTGCAATTTTGCAATTAGTGAACCGATAGAACCATATCAATGACATGATTCTCTCTTTGTTTCAATGGCCATTCTCTAGGCGCATTTTATGGTCAATTGTTTCTTTATATCAAAAGAACAAGAGGGAAGGAATTGAATGGTCGAGACCAAGATTCTGGTTACTCAATTCAATTTGTTGTGACAATTTCCGTCACATATCGATGTTACAGTGACAATTTCCGTCACACATCATGAGTTTGTCCCCTTTGTGACTCCCTTAGGATCGTCACAAGCATCGACAATATTATGTCGGAATCGTGATTAAATATTCACGAAGAGTTGTGGTTCACAGTGACATCACAGCCACAAGCACAACTTTGGACGGTAACATCACAGTTACCCCATAAATACTGTGATACGCAGGGGTGGGTGGGGCCCCTTTGTATCGTCCTGAAAAACACACAAGTTCCAACACATATACACAAGTTCAAATAATTGAAATTGCGAAAAACGGGAACTTTTATTAAATCATACTTGCTAGTTCGCCAAATGAACTGCGTTTAAAAATTGCGCTTAAGGACTCGGTTATGATCCTTGTGCAATTTTGAGATGCTCTTCCATGTACGTGCAACGAAATAATCCTCGCAATTACATCGCGATGCGTCGTGCAATAAGTTTCATGGAAAAGAAAAACATATGGTTAGTCATATTCACCATATATGGAGCAGTAAAACTAATAAAAGAATTACTACAGTAACTGTTTTTTAACCCGTAGGGTAAAAACTTTTTAACTGAGGTAAGTACAATTACCGTTTTACCCCTTGCACAGTAGAATTCGTTTAACAGCCGAATCGGGTCGGGTTGGACACGGGTCGAGCAGATCCGGGTCGAAGCTGAGGCGTGCGGATCCGAGTCGCCCGAACGAGCGGAGGACGAGGGTGCACCGTCGTCGAGAGGCAGATATCGTCGGTGCTAGGCTGGGGTGCACTGGGCCTCCGTCGAAACGGCGAGGAGGGGTGCCTTTGGAGCTGCATGGGCTCGATGGGTTTGGGGCGGCCGAATTTAGGGCGGCGCTGGCTTGCTTCGCGGAGGGGCGTAGTCGAGCAAGGCTCGACCATCGTTGAGGAAGGACACCGGAGCGGGAGGAGGCAGCGTCCTCGGGGCGGAGCAGTAGGTGGGTGCCCAGATCAATTTCTTCAGTCTCTGCCGACAAATATGTCGTCGGCAGAGTTCGGCAGTATATCTTTTGCCGACAAATAGTTCCTGGGGGCTTCTTAGTTTTTCCGACAAAGAGTTGTCGGTAGAACCTGGTGCCCTGGGATTGTTTTCTTTCTTCCGACGAAGGGGTTGCCGGCAGAAAGTGATTTCTGGGGAGGGCCTTCTTTGCCGACAAGCAGTTGCCGGCAGAAAAGCTAGGGTTGCTGAAATTTTTTTTTTCGGCAAAAAGCTAGGGTTTTTGCTATCAAGCACAGGGTTAGAAACTACGTGCTGATAACGTGTTGTAGGAGAAACAATATAGATGCAAAGCGTTACTTTATTGATAGATAAGGAGGCATTTATATAGGCATTACATCAAGTATCCCAAGTAATCAGGGATTCCCTATCTACTAAGGTAACTACTATTCTAGTCTAATTAGGTCAAGACACACAACGGAAGTTACGGAATTAACGTCAGGCTACCCATAGGAAAACGGAAATAAAAAACAGTTAACCGCAACATTCGGCACACAGATTTTGTCGGAATCTTGTCATTTTTCAACCGTAGACGTATTTCATTATTTTGGTCATATCTTATTTGACGACATATTTGCATTTGAAGGATGAAGCAATGGTTTGTCGATAGTGATAGAAAATGGAAGGTGGTTTTTTTTTGTTTTTTTTTTTAATCATAGCCGACGAAATCAAACCTAGTACTCGTCGGCTATTCTTTTGTCGTTTTCTGTCTAAAATAAAATATGTATTTTTCTGATTTATGTGATTTTTTTACAATCACCGTATTTCATCATAACGATCAAATGCTAATTCATAGCATTTTTCAAAATTTGACTTCTTTTATATAGTTGTTTAGAAAAGATTTTGCTTTTTGCACTAGGTTCATCTAGTATAAACTACAATATTCTGATACAACAGAAAAGAACTACTGTTGTATGTTTGTTTGTGTAAAGTTAAAATAAATGGAGGGAAATTTCCCGCTTCACATTTGAGGGAATGAATTTAAGTCATTGGAGGCAAATTTCCCACTTTAAGGGTAGTAGCATTTAAGCCATTGGAGCCAAAATGAATGTGGCACAAGGACAAGCAAAACAAGTCGTACAAAAGAACTGTAAAATTATGTTGTACAAGTATTTTTCATTTTACACTAGTGACACCTAGTGCAAGCTGTGACTTATCATACAACCCGAAACAAGAACTTTGCTGTCTGCCCATCTAGACCTTGCACAAATTTAAGTTTCAGTGTCGGAGGGAGTTATGCCGCCAAGATTTTCATCTTAAATACAAGCCATTGGAGCCAAAATGAATGTGGGGGAATGACAAGCAAACCAACTCATACAACAAAACTACGAAATTCTGTTGTACAAATATTTGTCACTTTGCACTTGGTGAGACCTAATGCAGGATGTGACATTATCACACAACACAAAACAATAACTTTGTTGTCTGTCCATCTAGACCTTGCCCAAATTTGAGTTTCAACGTCAGAGGGAGTTCTGCCGCCAAGATTTTCATTAATCATACAACAGAAAATGTGTGTCAGAGTTGTGTGACAAAATCTAGAAAAATATTTTTCAGAATATGGAAAATGTGTACCATCATACAACATAAATTATTCACTTTAGGTTGTGTGAAACAGTTCAGTGATTCACACAACATGTAACTTTCAAAGTGTTGTCTGATTTGTGTTGTGTATTGAGTTTTTTGTAGTAGTGTTACATGGAAACAAATACAGAACTATATCTAGTTAATAATGATTTAGTGTATTAGATCATTATTATAAAGAATCCTATTCATAGTCTAGAAATAAGACAACTAATCAGTATTGTATCAGGAATCTAATTGGAAGACTTAACTCTCAAGGAATGTCCTTAATGGGAGGACTCTTTTGGGGCATGCGCCGTCTGCTGCTGACTCTACTGAGGGGCCTACTTTCCCTAATCAGTTATACCTGCCATACAACATTCCTGCCATACCCGAGGTCGACGAGCGTGGTGTGCCCATATGGCCTGCTAGGCCTCAGTACGTGAGTGTTGCGGAGGCATACCATTATGAGCCATTTGAGAGACCTGAGCTCCTGATTTCGGCGAGATTAAAAGGAAAGTCGACAGACGGGTCATTGAGTTCAAGTAACATTTGATTTTATTAATTAAATGTTTTATTAAAATTAACGCACTAAAATTTAATTTTATTAACCAATCGTCGTTTATGTGATAGGGACCGCCACTAGCAGTTCAAGCAGGAATACGAGAGGTGTCATATGTTTTGATACGCTCAGGAAAAATGTTGAGACCAGCGGGAGGATCCAGATCAACGAACCCCCTAATCAGGATGTTCGGGGAAAAAAACGCCGCGATTACGCGGGTTGCGTGGGAGCACTAATTAGGGATAGAGTCCTTATGTTGTGGACACGGTGGTCTGATGTGCCGGAAGAGATCAAGAGGGAGGTCAACAACGCGGCGTCGGTGAGTAATTTAAAAAACTTAATTTCTTTATCGTAATATTTAATAATTTTCGGTATTGTTATAATTTTAAAACTAATAAAATATTATCTTTCATGCATACTTCGAGATTGCCGAACACAAGCAGGCTTGGGCGTACGCGATGCAGAACTCGAAGTATGTTGGGAATTCTTCATCTTATAATTTGAAATATTTTATGATATTAATAATATTTCTAATGCACTTTTGTTTTTTCCGTAGGTTCAAAGAGTGGAAGAACGAGCTCCGTATCCACTTTACCGAATACGACAAATATGGTCGTATGGGTACTCCAAGAGAGTTCGTGTTCAGGGAGTACGAGTGGCGTTGGTTGAAGACAGTAGACTTCAACAACCCAGTTATGCAGGTAAATACTAAACTTAACTATAAATGTTTATTTTGTTAATATTTAAATTATTAGTTTAACTATTTTATAATTATTACACTAATATTTTTTTATGCATTTTTCTAATATTTTATTATTTGTTTGAAGGAACGGTCTCAGATAAACTCTGCGAACCGCTGCCGTAACACAACCCCCCATCATGGTGGTTCTAGGCCATTTTCACAATATCAGGAGGAGGCGCTTAGAGATCATCCTTTAAGCAACCCGTACGTAGAGACGTTCAAGAAGCCTTATCCATTAGCGACAGAAGAGCTTGTAAGTCGTTGATTAGGATTTTAAAATTTTAATTATTAATTTTACTTAATTATATATTTGTTAGAATATTAATTATTATTATTTTTCCGTTCAATTAGGAGAGGGTGAACCGGGCCGAAGAAGAAGTGTTACAGGAAGTAGTTCGGGAGACACAACCGAACATTTCAGAGGAAGATCTGCAAGAAGCCCTGAGCGAGGTCGACCGATTGAATGTCCAAACTGCAGAGAGGATATTCGACGCAGCCTTCCCAAAACGGTCAAACGACTACTACTGCCGGGGTTTGGGAAGTTCTGGAATAGGGCTCCTGAAGACCACTAAGGGAGCTCAAAAGAGGGGAGGCGGGGACACCCAACAGATGAAGGGGGAAATGCAGAGATTGGCAGAAGAAAATGCAAGATTGGCGGCCCAGTTCCAGAGATCACAGGAGCAACAACGCAGAACACAGCAGTATCATATGGAAATAGGGTCGGATAACCACTGGAATAAGACGTTGTAGCAATACATGACAGTCGTGGCTCTTCAATCCGTTAAACGTATTAAGCCCCAAGTTAATACACCGAGATATATTTCCTGCATACCCATGAGGATACTGTAGTCCTTTAAACCATATGAAAATCTGCTTCTTGAAAGCCGGTTTAACTGTGTAAGGTGCAACAGGTATGAAAGTCCCTGACGCCGTCGTCACTGGCCACAAGTGTTTTCGTAATCCCTTCTCCTTCAAATACTGACGTGCTTTCAAAGTGTCCTTACTCTTTCCTTTGATATCAAGAATTGTTCCCACAATGCTGTCACTTACTCCCTTTTCTATGTGCATGACATCTAGGGTGTGCCTAAGAATGGATTTCGACCAGTAAGGCAAATCATAGAATCTACTCTTGTGTGTAAAACACTTGTACTCGTCAGGGCGTTCCGGAACTGGTATAGATAAATCACCGCTCAACACCCCGAAATCGAAGGAGGCAGGTTGTACGGCACAAGAATAACAGGCCATGTACTATGACTCAAACTCATATTTCCATGGGGATTGAATCCATCTGAGGTAAGGCCGAGTATGACATTTCTAACATCTCTTGCAAAATCAGGGAATGATCTGTCAAAGGACTTCCACGCCTCGCCATCTGCAGGGTGTCTGAGAGTATCATCATCTGTCCTTCTCTCTCCATGCCGTCTCATTTCTTTTGCTGTGTGTAAAGACATGTAAAGACGCTTCAATCTAGGAATTAAAGGGAAATGACGAAGTACCTTCACAGGAACACTGTTTTCCTTAACTGTGCCTTGCTCCCACCTCCACGCGTGGCATATGGGACATTCATCAAGGTCGGCTTTGTCTTTGTAAAACAAAACACAGTTGTTCTTGCAGGCGTGGATTTTGTTATAACCGAGACCGAGATCGCCCAATATCTTCTGTAGCTTGTAATAACTATCAGGTATGTAGTTAGGTTGTGGAAGGTGTTCCTTAAACTGTTTTAGAAGACTATCAAAAAAGTCATTTGTCCACCTACTCTTGACTTTCAACTGCATATGTGAGATGATGGTCCCTAAAACAGTGTGAGGACTACCCTCGAATAATGGGATCTGCACTTGAGCAAGGAATCTGGTATACTTATCATAATCACCACTGTCAAGAAGAGGAATTGCGGCATCAGTGGTATCATCATAAATGGGCTCTTCCTGGTGTACTGGAGCAAATGTAGGAAAAGTGTCATGTAAAATGTTCATAGCCGGGTCTTCATAAGGGTCGAAAGCACCACTAGATGTCCGGTCATGGTATCCCGCTTGGATTTCGGCAACCTTAGGTTCATAGACCGCAACTTCACCGTGTTTACTCCATGTTGTATAATTACGCATAATACCTCTGTTACTCAGGTGATCGTAGATTCTGACTATCGTCTTCAACTTCGTGTTCATACAACTTAAGCATGGACACATGTGTATTTTCTTTCCTCTACCATGTTCACGTACAAAATCCAAAAAAATGCATACTCCTTGTTGGTATTCAATGCTTCCCCTGGGGTACTGCATCCAACTCTTGTCTATATCCATCACCTGTCATATATAAGGTAATAAATAACAAATAATCACAAATTAAGCAACAAATTAAGATGCATTTTGTTCTCAAACTTATGCGTCCGGTTAGGGTCCTAATCCCATTCAGGAGCACACGACTTTGTTTCACAGTTTGTAAGTCTTATGTGTTCGTTTTCAGTCGTGGGAAAATTTCGACAGCATCTCCCCACAGTTCCTCAATTGCACGCATATCTATATACCTAGTATGCACTCGAAGAACAGTATTGGGAGACCCCGTCGAAATATATACCCACGACCGCAAACGAATACGGAAGACTTATACAAACTGCGAAACAAAGTCGTATGCTCCCAAACTGTCCAAAAATGGGACAATTCAAGAATCTCTCCATGATTCTCGAACGGGATTTCTAAGGATATATATATAAATACGCGCATGTACATCAGTGAATAAAAGAATTAATCATTCTTTCATTCACTGCTAATTATAAATCATAAAACAATGATTTTCTTATAATAATAACAATTATTAATTTAATTAATTAAGATTAATTTATATCACAAATAATTAATATATATAATTCAACAATTTCACAAAAACCAACAATTACCTATATAGATCAACAAAAGGATTAATATATATATACTATCCTCTCATCACAATATATATGCATGACATTGTATATAACCACACAAAAAATGGAAATATTTGTTGAAAAAGATGAAAAAAAGAGATCATACCAAGTTAAAATTCGATGGGTAGGAGAGGAGAAGCCTTAAGAAGACCTGCCTTGAAGGTTTTCACATCCAAAAACGAAAATCAGTGGAAAAATTTTGTGGGAGGAAAAATTTTCTGAAAATTTCTATTTTTCCCGATCTGGAAACCAGTTCAGTTTATATAGCCTGGGATCACTTAGACGACGAAACTTTATTTTCCTCGCTTAAGAAAAACACTAAGACGACGAAATAATATTTTTTCCTCGCCTAAGAAATTACTAAGACGACGAAACATTTTATTCGTCGTCCAAGAAAAAAAGAGACGACGACATTATTTTTCGTCGGAAAACGAACTTTCTTAGCCGACGAAATTTATAATTCGTCGTCTTAGTAATATCTTAGGCGAGAAAATACAATATTTCGTCGTCTTAGATTATTTCTTACGCGACGAAACAAATAATTCGTCGTCTAAGAAATTAAATTTGCCGACGATTACTTATTCGTCGTCAAAATCTTTTCTTAGCCGACGATTAAAATCTTTCGTCGTCTAAGAACACTCTTAAACGACGAAATATGTTTCTTAGACGACGATATTTACTTTCGTCGCCTTACATATCTTAGGCGACGAATTCTTTTTTCTTTTCGTCGTCTAAGATGTTTTTTCTGGTAGTGCAACAGATGAAGGGGGAAATGCAGAGATTGGCAGAAGAAAATGCAAGATTGGCGGCCCAGTTCCAGAGATCACAGAAGCAACAACGCAGAACACAGCAGTATCATATAGAAATGCGAGAGAATTCAGCGACAGAACTACGCCGGCCAACAAAACTGGTGGTATGCTATGTTCGCGGCACAACAACAAGGCCTTGAACCTCCGCCCCCGTTTGTGCCGTTAGATGAACCTCCAATGACGAGAGCTCCCGAGTTCATTCAGCAGGATGACGAGCAAGATGGACAGCAGGATGGTGGCCAGGATTAGGGTTTAGGGATGAAACAAATTAAATAATTAATGAAAAACGTGTTTCTTGTTGGATTGTCATTGTGAATTGCAGGTTGCTTGGAATGGTAATTTAGAAATTATTTTAATTTTTTTTTCCCAAAATGTAAGAACAGCCGACGATATTGACATATTAGTGATAGCCGACGATTTTTACCAAATTTCGCTGTTATAGCCGACGAAAATGACAATATTTCATCGGTGATCTATGTTAAATAGTGACGGTTTCGTCGGCTATAACTAATTAATACCTCTTAAAATATTAATATATTCCGACGAAATCTTCATATCGTCGGCTATATTTCAGAACAAATAACCGACGAAACAGAAGAGATCGTCGGCTATATTTTACGATATCGTCGGCCATATGTGAAAATATCCGACGAATTTCGTCGGGCATTATGCCAAAGTTTGGTCGACGAAATGTATTTTCATCGGTGATAATGGCCAACGATTTCGTTATTTCGTCAGGCATATGTGAAAATGGCCGACGATTTCGTTATTGTCGTCGGCTTTCGTTATTACCGACGCCGTTTTATCGACGAATAATAGCCGACGAAATTTTCGTCGGTAGAAGGAATACCCGACGAAAATTTTGAATAGTAGACGAATTTTTTTTCGCCGGCTATTCTGTCTGATCTGGTAGTGGTGCCGGCGTTTATCACCTTGAAACTCATTGTGAAAATTGAAAAAATTTCTTATGTATCGCTTCTAATGATTGTGCGCAACTTAAGAGTTAATATTGTGAATGTATTTCACGTATATTATGATTTAGATTCTTTGAAACGGCGACTCATATAGACTAATATACATCGTCCGGAATTTTGGACATGTTTTGATGATCCATATATGAGAGAAAGTTACATGGACATCGATTCTTTTTAGCAAAGAAGCTATTGTGATCAAAGATGACCAAAATAATATTTGGTAACGTCATGAGCAATGCTCAAGGCTTAAAGATGACATTAATGTCACCCAAGTCTTCCTCCAAGTAAATGGAAGCATTAGTTATGCATTTAAAAGTGCATATGATCCCCCTTATGATCCTTCATGAGCTATGGTTATTATTTGGAAGCCTAATCTTTAGTAAAGTTTTGGAGTAACGCCTACTACACTCAAGATAATGATACATAAGTTGATGGCTTTGATGCCTTATCATAGTTCAGTTTGAGACACAATGTACTATGGTGATCTATTGTCACGCCCCGGTCCCGGCGTCGGTGGGGTTTAGGCACTCGGCGCTAATCCTGAGGTGTGATAGAGTGTTACAAAGCGGAATGTAAATAAAAATATATTAAAACAACTTCATTCTAGGATCTTCACCCTAGGCTTGTCCGACACTTCGACTCGACAAACACTAACCACTTCTCTGCAAAACACAAGTAAATGGGTGGATGAGCAAAACCACGCGCTTAGTGAGAGCCCTATGTAATATACCAGCAAAACCATGTCATTTTACGCACGCTACAAAATAAGTATATCATATATTTCACGTCGACCACAATACAATTGGTCACATCGCACAATCTCTTTTTTATTAGGCATCCTTCAATTTAGTGATCTCCCACGGGCACTGTTAGACAAAATGTCACCCTAAAGTATAAGGGTCAAGTTATAGTGTAGGGGGATTATGAGTAGGGGATATCATACCCAAGGGATTGGAAAACCCACTCTAACTTGGGAAACCTAAGGGATACTCGATGAATATGCAAATGTATAAGTCACAAACAAAGGGACAAAGTGAACCCAAGTTCATGGTGAATATATTTAAGATGGTGTATTGATTTGATTTTTGGTTGGAAATGGTGTTGCCTAGAAACTAAATGATTACTTGAAATGTAAACTAAGTTATGCTAAACTAGATGTGATGAAATTGATGGGAGTTGGGACTTAAGGTTTTCTCCTCTAGCCTCTCTTGCAAACAATGATGCTATTTTATTTAGCCAATTTCTCTCCTTATATCCTTCTCGGATATGATAAGGGACACTCTCCTTTGAAGGTATCGAGCAACCCCTCTCGGGTGTAATACTCAACTACTCAAGTCATGCATTTCAATCCGGTTAGGTATCTAGATGTGATGAAATTGATGGGAGTTAGGACTTAAGGTTTTCTCCTCTAGCATCTCTTGCAAACAATGATGCTATTTTATTTAGCCAATTTCTCTCCTTATATCCTTCTCGGATATGATAAGGGACACTCTCCTTTGAAGGTATCGAGCAACCCCTCTCGGGTGTAATACTCAACTACTCAAGTCATGCATTTCAATCCGGTTAGGTATCTAATGCATTTCCCTAAGTGCATAAAGCTTGAAGATGAAGAAATTATGCAAACCAACCATGCTTATCTCTAAGTGATTGTAATTCACAACCCTAATATGCACATATGATATGCTATCATGCTTCAAACAACTAAGGTTAGTCAAGTCCTAATTATTTCTCATGTCATGGCAAACAATCATACCCAAATTGATTAAGTTCAAGCATGAATGTTCAACTCTTGATCTAGCATATTAAAGTGCTAATGAAAAGTGCATCAAATGCAATATTTACATCAATGTCATACAAGAAAATCCTAGCCCCAACAAACTAACTACTCACTCATGATCAAATACACAAGATTCAACATGTTCATGAACAACAAAGTAAAGAGTAAGGGTAGAGAAGTGACTAATAAAACTTAAGTTAAGGATGGTGAGGATGAACTCATGGAGACATTGTCATGGTGATGATGAAGGTGGTGGTGGTGAATCCTCAAATGACACTAGACTCCTCTTCCTTCTCCGGCCTTGCTTGATGATGATGTGTGGAATGGAAGGATGGGGGAGTGGTGAAGCTTTGTGTATATGGAATGAGATGGACTTGAAGGTGGTGGTAATGGAGGTTATGGATTGACGGTGGTGGTTATAGTGGTTTTTGGAGGAAAAAATAATGAGAAATGTAGAGAATAGAGAGAGAAAAGAGGTGGAGTGAAGTGTGGGTGGTTATTGGTGATTGAAGGAAGATAAAGACTTAAATAGAGATGAGTAAGTGTGAAAATGAGGGAGAGAACCCTCTTGATCAGCCATCCCAATTCAAAACCATATGGGAGAGGAGAGGAAGAGTGTGAGAATTGAAAAAGTTCCCCAAAAACAAGGCCAAAAGATGGGTAGAGGTATGGGTTAGTCTAGATTAGGAAATGATGGGGATAAAGGAGATGATTGCCTAAAAAACAAATCAGATTTTTGCAAGGAATGATGGACTTTTGGACCATGCATAGGGATGAGTTATGATGGTGTGGAATATGGAGAAAGGTGGTGGAGTTGAAATGCAACCAATTTGGTTGGGATTTAGTTGTGATAGTACCATGTACTACTCCTCATTTGCTCCTCCATAAAGATGACCTGAAAATACATGGCACCGCCTCAAGTGGTGGTGTGTCGCCATTTGTGCCGCCAAAAGTGGTGGTGCACTGAAAAATTTCCAGAATTCCATTTTTCTCCTCTTGTCAAGATTTTCTACAAAACATGAAAATGGATTAGTCAACATTATATTAAACTCATAGAACAAGTAATTTTCATGTTTTAGGGCATACAAATGTATGAGAATTATGATCTACCAAATACCCCTAAACTTGAACTTTGCTTGTCCTCAAGCAAACTAAACCAAAACCGACACTAAAACAAAATAACTACCTAATCCTTCCAACAATTTCCTCAAAGAACCAAAATAGAGATAGGGCATGGAAATCAAGCTAGGTCTTAAAACTTCAAGGATCATGGATCAAATGCTTGCGTTTTCAAAAATGCAACATGTCTCTTGTTAGCCATTTCAATGTAACAACAAAATTGAGAATGCATGTCAAACCATGTTAACCATAAACTCACAAGTTATTCACTCTATTTTTTTTTTACACAAGTGTTTATGGGTTAACTACACTACACTCAAAACAAACTCATGCAATACCGCCATATGCTTGCTCTTCAATCTTATCTCCACTTATCAAACAACACCACATCTTGGATGAAAATGACTTTTATTGGATGTAATGAGGCTTAGGGTGTGGGGTAAATAAATGAAATATAAGGGAATAACAAATTTCAAGCAACAATCTTTTTGAGATTAAGAACTTAAGATGCCCACAATCTCACTTCTTCAAACCATTCCCCCAAACTTGAATAAAACTACTAATTGAAATACAAATGACTTTCTTTTTTAGGCTTTCTTATGCAATTTTTTTTTTTAACTACAAAGAGGAAATAAAATTCAAACTACTATACAAAATACAAAGTACACCCCCACACTTATTATTTTCCGACACCATCAACTTGTTTCTTCAAACATCATGACGAAACCAATCTCGTATTCCTCATTAATTAGTTAACTTGAAAGAGTGAGGCAAGTGTTTAAGCTAAAAGGGTAGACATTTATGATGAATAGAATGGAAAAACTAACAACACAAAGGCTCAAAATTGCAATCTAAGGCTCAAAAGGGTAAATGTTCACTCATGAATGAAGTAGTGCTTTGAACTATGCATGCACTATTATAATACTCAAACGCTCACACAAAGGCATGTAATAGCTCTCATGGTCCAACAATGCTTCTTCGGCTCAATACATTGAGATGGCACATAATTGTTAAAAAAAAAAATGAAACAAACACTTGATCCACAACTATTATTTTCAAAAATAAAGCTCATAAGACCCAAGCATTCTTTCTACCCCACATCTATATCAAGCTCAAGTTTCATCATTGGTGTTGAAAGGAACCTAAAAGATACAAAGAAATACTATAAACTAAAAACTAAAAACACAATATATATTTTGTACACTAGACACTTAAACACCCCCCTCCCCCCCCCCCCCCCCCCCCCCCTATTTTTTAGGTGAAAGCGATCGATCGTCTCTGAAGTGACGATCGATCAGAGACGATTGATCGTTTGGGAGCTGAGCTACTATCTCATTTCGACCTCTAACGGTGATCGATCGCCTCCGTAGTGACGATCAATCGTTTGATCAGTTTTTCCTAAGTTTCACCCAATTTTCAAAGTTTTACACTACAACAACTAAGTAAGCAAGAAAAATGAAAGAAAAACAAGTAAAGAATTAAGAGAAACTCCCCCTTAAAGACCATGAGCTTCACCATAAGCACTTCCAAGCTTCAACATACAAGACCAAGGCCTTGAAATCCAAGCTTGTAACTATTGGTGTTGCTCCAAAGTTGTCATTCTCCTTCAACTTGCATAAAAAACATGGCTACCTCCAAGTAGAGCGTTGCTTTAAGGACATCTTGTCGGTCTGTCGGCTCTCCAAATCAATGAAGAGGAACAAGAGTAACATCCGTGAAGTAAATGACCTTCTCTTCATTTCCTACACTTGCTAGCAAATATGGCTTCAACCGGTGGCCATTGACATTGAAAGTGCTCTCATCTTTTGTATTCTTGATTTCTATAGCACCATGGGGAAATACGTGCACCACTTCAAAGGGTCCACTCCACCTTGATCTAAGTTTTCCGGGAAACAATCTAAGTCTTGAGTTGTAAAGAAGAACAAGTTGTCTCTTATAAAATTCCTTTTTCACCAACTTCTTTTCATGATAAAGCTTGCTTCTCTCCTTGTACAGCTTAGCATTTTCATATGCCTCCATCCGTATTTCATCAAGCTCACATAAGTCAAGTTTCCTCTTCTCTCCCGCTTTGTTAAGATCAAAATTCAGCTTTTTGATTGCCCAACTTACTTTGTGCTCCAATTCCGCCGGTATGTGACATGTTTTACCATAAACGAACCGGTAAGGTGACATTTCAATTGGAGTCTTGTATGCGGTTCGGTAGGCCCATAGTGCATCTCCAAGTTTTGTAGCATAGTAAATAACATGAAGTACCTTTTATTTCTTTTGAACCAAAACCGCTCCCATAGCATAATTCGAAGCATCACACATCAACTCAAAGGGAAGAGACCAATCCGGTGCAATCATGATAAGAGCTTGAGTGAGCATCTCCTTAATTGTCTCAAATGCCTTCAAACAATGCTCATCAAACTCAAAATGTGCATCCTTGGCTAGCAAATCACAAAGGGGCTTGGACTCCTTGGAGAAATTCTTCATGAATCTTCTATAAAATCCAGCATGTCTAAGGAAGCTTCTAATCTCCTTGACATGACATGGAGGTGGTAACTTGGAAATAAACTCTACCTTGGCTTTGTCAACTTCCAATCCTCTTGCACTAACCACATGCCCAAAAACAGTAAACTCCTTCACCATGAAGTGGCACTTCTCCCGATTCAAGACTAGGTTGCACTCTTCACATCATTGGAGCACAAGAAACAAATGGTGTAGGCATTGATCAAATGAATCCCCAAACACACTAAAGTCATCCATGAACACTTCAATGCATTTTTCCACTAGCTCATTAAAAAGAGCAATCATGCACCTTTGGAAAGTTGCTGGTGCATTGCATAAACCAAATAACATTCTTCTATAGGCAAAGATGCCGTATGGACAAGTGAATGTGGTCTTCTCTTAGTCATCCGGATCAAAGGGAATTTGGTTGTAGCCACTATACCCATCAAGAAAGCAATAATACTCATGACCGGAAAGTCTCTCTAGCATTTGATCAATGAATGACAATGGAAAATGATCATTTCTTGTGGCACTATTGAGTTTCCGGTAGTCTACGCACACTCTCCACCCATTTGGTACTCCTTGAGGGACAAGTTCGCCCTTATCATTGGCAACAACCGTCATATCACCCTTCTTTGAAACCACATGAACCGGTGACACACACTTAGAATCGGAAATTGGATATATGACACCAACATCAAGCAATTTCATGACTTCCTTCTTTACCACTTCTTGCATTAGAGGATTGAGTCTCCTTTGTGGTTCCCTTCTAGGCTTTATGTCATCATCAAGAAGGATCTTGTGCATGCACATACTAGGACTTATGTCTTTGATATCGGTAATAGTCCATCCAATGGCCTCCTTGTGATCATCCAACACCCTAAGTAGCTTTTGTTCTTGCAAATCACTCAAACATGAAGAGATAATTACGGGCAACTTGCAGTTTTCACCAATAAAAGCATACTTTAAATTGGAAGGAAGTGATTTCATTTCAAGAGTGGGAGGACATTTAATTGAAGGAAGAAAAGGAGTAGTATTAGTAAGAGGTGGCTCTAACCTTGGTTGTAAATGTGGAGTGCATGGCCTTAAGGCCTCAAGTGTAAGCTCCGCTTCTTTGATTGCATTCTCATTGAACTCCATACCATTATGATGTAAACATGTCTCCAATGGATCTTGAGATGTATTTTCAATGAAAGTCTTCTCTACCATCTTGTCAATACCATCCACAACATCAATCCGGAAATAATCATAGGCATGTGATGGCTTACTCATTGCATCAAAGATTCGAAAAGCAATGGTAGTATCATGAACGGTCATGGTCATCAAGTCTTCCTTCACATCAATCTTAGTACTGGCGGTTGCCATAAATTCTCTTCCAAGAATGATAGACAACTCTTTCTCATGGAGAGGAGCCTCTTCCATATCTAGAATGATAAAATCTGCCGGTAGGATCAAGTCTTCTACCTTCACAAGAACATCTTTCACAACCCCTCTTGGGTAAACAAGACTCTTATCCGCCATTTGCAAAGAGATAGCAATGGGGATGATATCTCCAATTCCAAGAGACTCATAAACACTATAAGTCATCAAGTTTATGCTAGCACCCAAATCCATCAAAACTTTATCAAAATAAGTTTTACCTATCTTGCATGGAACGGTAAATGAACCCTGTTGTAGGAGTTACTAAAAGGATCATTCCTTTGGGTGGTTTCTCCGTCCGGGATTGTAGGAGTTCCTAAAAGGATCATTCCTTGGCTTGGGTTGGAAACCAACTTGGTTGCATTGCTCCATATCAACTTGATAAACACCTCCTCTTGGACAAAGCATTGTCTCATGTTGGTCACTTTCACAAATTAAGCAAACTTGCTCAACCATCTTGCTTGACATAGGTACGTAGGAGATGCTCCCAGTTTCCTTGAGCATTAAGAATCAAATCTAGCTTCTTATTCATGTTAGCCTCAATCCTCTTCAACTCAATTTGCATTTGAGTGTTGGGTGGCTCCATCTCATAAGCTCTTCTTTGTTGATCCTTCAAAATCACATTGGCTTCCTTCATTGGCGTCCTATCACTTTGAATATCATAGATTTGCGACGTCTCAGCTAGTGAGTCAAGAATACTTTCCGCTTCAATCTCATTTTTCTCCATGAAGCTCCCTTGACAAGCATTGTCGATTCTTCTTTTAGTGTCTTGGCTTGACCCATTGTAGAATGTGCTCAATGGAACAACTCTGATGGAAACTCTTGGAAAGTCATGAGAGAGTTCCTCAATGCATTGCCTCTTCAAATGGTGGAAAGTACTTCTTGAGAAATGCGGCCTTCATCTCACCCCATATAGTAATACTTGTCGCCGGAATCTTGTACAACCAATCCTTAGCCTTATCCTTAAATGAGAAGAGGAAAAGCCTTAGCCTAAGATTGTCTTCATCAATTCCATTGAGTTGGACCATTGAGCAAACTTCATTAAACAACTTGATGTGCTTGAATGGATCACCGGCAAAGCCACCATCAAAAGCCGGTATAAGTTGCAAAGTGTTTGACATGATATGAAAGGCATGAGCACATGGTGGCAAAACAATGCAACTTGGATGATTTGTAAAAGTGGGGATGGTGTAGTCCTTCAAAAAGTTAATCCAAAATAAAAGAAGAGGGACAAAATTGATAAATAACATAAAGTTCAGGGTAATAAACTAAAATTAATCAAAAATAAAAAAATAAAGAGTAATTATGAAAGTACCAAACTAGCCTTCAAAAAGTTAAAAATAACATCAAGTTAACAGTGTTAATGGTGGTACCAAAAGTGTATTGGGTTTGTAAGTTCACGTGTACTAATTCGCTATTTTTGAAAGGTGAGAAACCTGATTTATCAGTGGTGAAAAGTTGATGCACCATTGCTAAAACATTTCCCTATGGGGAATGATGGATACTAGGATGAAGCGTAATAATGATTTTCATCCACAAACTAATAGACAAATAGACATCGTTAATCGAACTATGGTCAATTTATTAAGGGGCTATAACTCCAAGCACCCAAAACTTGGAATGAAAGTCTCCCTCCCTAACTTGCAGTTTGCTTATGATCAAGCAAATCATGCCTCCACACTAAAGACTCCAATCGAGGTATGTTTGGATTACTTACCCCAAAGTCATAGTCTTCACTACAGGTGACAAACCATTAAATGGAGAAGAGAAAGAACAGCATGTTCGAGCACTAAAGTTTCTCGAACGATCTCAGCAAGGATATTAAACTCGGCATAACAAGCATCGTGTTCCGTGTAGTTTTAAAGAAGGTGACCTAGTATGGCTACACCTTGGTAATGAGCGGTTACAAGGAGAAGGAAAGAAACTCAAGCATATCAGATATGGACCGTTCAAGATAATCAAACAAATTAGTGATTATGCCTTCTAGCTCGATTTACATGCATTAGGCCTGGGACTTTAGATCCGAGAACCGTTTTGAACCACCGGAACCGCACCGGAAATGGTCAGTTGGATTGGATTCCAGAAAAATAAAATTGCAGTTTAGAAAATTGATGGAATTATTATACAAGCACATTGTACCTGCAAAACAACTTCATTCACATAATACCCTTCTTGTGTCGATTGTAGTATTGACAAGTAGGGATCGTTCTATCCGGGGAAATCAAGGGCATTTAATCACATAAAGCATCACATATTTATATGGGGGGTTTGGATTTTGATCTAATAACCTACTGAAATTTACGAAAATTAAAACCTAAATTAATATATACATATGATCATCATCTTTTACACATAACACTACACATAAAACTCACATAACACATAACAATTTCGCGCAAGGTAATAACATAGCAAATCGGCAAATACTCAAGATTAGTTTTAGTTCCAATTTAATTGGAGCCCTTCGCGGTTCATCTAATTAGCAAAACTACTTAATTATTCAGAACTAGCTTCGCGCATAATCCTAAACATAGTGTTAATTAGTTTAAAGACACTTCGCGTATAAATTACCAAGAAACACATAAACACAATGAGTCGAATTGGAAACAAGTGACAAGTATGGCGTCACCTCACCCTATCAACATGTATATTTTCAGAATTACTCTAGCCCTTTGAACACATACAAGATGAATCAACTTCGCGCATAATTCATCATATATTATTCGGCATATGAAGCAAACACACAAGGTTCAGCCATGATCAAGGCTGCCCTCATGCATTAAACTTGTGGTGCATACGAATTCAGAAAATAAACCAAAACATAATCAAGAACACATGTGATTTGTACTATATTATAAACCCTGATTAAAATCGAAACATGTTATGTTCAGAAATTAAACAAATAGAAAACCAAAACACATAACAGAATTTCGGAAATCCAAAATATAATTTATAAAACCAAAACGACATACATCAATCCATTCAATCTTCATAGACAAAGTATTAAATTTATACTAGAAAATATAAAGCCATAAGTGATGTTCGAATTACACTTTTGAAGAACCTTGCAAGACTTCAACAAAGATGGATTCAGCAAAGGGAAGATGGTGCGATTTTGATGTAGGGGAATGGTACGGCTGTTCTACTTTCTGTATGGGATTTTTTGTGGAGTTATTTTGGCAGAGCTTTGGCTTGTGAAAGTGTGAGAGAAGAGATGCCAAATTATGTTGTGGATTCTTTCTATGTATAGTGGAGAAAATGTTGGCTTTTGTCGATCATGTCCTTCACCATTTGGACGGATGAGATTGCACAGCTTCAATTTCCTTATAATGATCACTTATGACATTCATTTCACATAATGGGCTGCTCTTTTAAATTCCAAAATTGAAATGTAACACTTATGAGGCTCCTTCAATTCCTTTATGTCTCTCTTTTATTTCAGCCTTCATTGTTTAGTCAAAATTCATAATGCACATTAAACTTTTCATATTTTCCTACAAACAAGAAGAATCGAAGAAAATCAGAATTATTCTAGAGAAAATAAAGAGAATTAAGCAATTAAATTTCAGATTAATATTCCTTCTCTTAAAGCTCAAGCCCATGGGTCTAGACCCAAATCTTTCTCAATATACCTTAACTAATTAGGATTCTTCATGAATTTTGCATTTTTCTGCCTATTTCACACCAAACACTCTCCAAATGACTAAATGACTCAACAACACAAAACCAAAGGAAAAACAAGGTTAAAATGGGGCATATACTTATTAATATCGTCGCACTTTGTGCTCCTATCAAGGGACCACACAGAAAGTGACTGATTCAATTCGATTCCGGATCCTAATTTCTAAAACAAATATAGAACCGCTAGAACCGAATCCTAGCAACTATATAAAGAAAAAACCCTAGTTTTGCATCTTTTCCCACTACCTCCCTCCTCACTTTCTTTTCTTTGCCTCTCATACTCTCACTGCTCACTATATAAACTACAAACCCTAAATATTACATGGTTAATTATATTGAAGTACTAATTATTTGGAAGTTTGAATTGTGATTTATGTATATAAATTGGATGCTTTATCAGAAATTTTTCATAACCATAAAAACAGTGAAACCGACCCGAAGTTTTGCGGTTCTGTTTTTTTTTTTCGGAATAAAAATGTGCTAGAACTGGACCGTATTTTGTTTTTTGGTTCCGGTTCCGATTTCAGTTCCAACAAAAAATCATCATTTTGGAACCGACTCCAACACTACCATATATGCATATGTACTTGGTCATTAATGCCGAGAATTTAAAACTCTTTGAACCCTCTCTATTGGATGATGATCATGATGAGGACACCTGTCTTCCTTCGATTTATGACTTGAAGATGGGGCGAGAATATTTATTAGAGGAGGACTATATATTAGAGCAAAAGGTTAGTGAAACCTGGAATGGCAAGTATGAGACTTTTTGCATAGGCAGGAAAGGACGCCCAGCAAATGCAAGTGGTACATGTGAGCAAAGGCAACTACAGAGTTTCCTCATCTCAAATTACCATGAACATGAGCTCAAGGTTCCTAAATGGGGGAAGCATGATCTAGGATTATATTCAATATATTATATTATATATTTTAATTACAAGTAATTAGAATAAAGGACCATCTCACTTTGAAAATAAGACAAAACGCCCCTTGTTTTCCACTTTATAAAAAGGACATCATTTTAATATGTTTATCATAAAATGGGCCATTTCTATTTCACTAATTAATAAAAAGGGATGTTTTTAGTTTTGTTTGTGACCATAATACCCTTTTTTTTTCTTAACATGATCGATCATAATACTATTTCTCTCTTTATCAAAACTCTCTCTCTCTCTCTCACATTAATATCGGCAACGATCTAGCTCCACCAGATATACCAACCACTAGTACTACAACACTACTTAATGGACCAGAGTCGACGGACCGCTAGCCCGGTCTACACTCGCCGATTGACTCCCCCACCGCCACATCTCCAGCAATGTCTCCGGTGCGTGGCCACCACGCGCGCTCCTCCTCTGCTAGCGGCATCTCCAACATCAAACGCACTCAGAACTTCGCCGCCAAGGCCGCCGCGCAGCACCTCGCACAGGTCATGGCCTCGCAGAACACCGGAGATGATGACGACGATCTCGGTTTTAGCTACAGTGCTCCGCCGCCGTTCTCTCTCGCCAGAAATGCCAACAGTCCCGACGCTAAACCCGCCGTTCCCTCCGGCAGAACCGCCAGTTCTACTAGATCGGCTTCCCCCGCGGTAAATTTATCTCACTTGTTCTCAGATTTTTTATAGAAGCACAAAGTGCGACGATATTAATGAGTATATGCCCCATTTTAGCCATGTTTTTCCTTTGGTTTTGTGTTGTTGAGTCATTGAGTCATTTGGAGAGTGTTTGGTGTGAAATAGGCAGAAAAATGCAAAATTCATGAAGAATCCTAATTGGATAAGGTATTTTGAGATGGATTTGGGTCTAGACCCATGGGCTTGAGCTTAAAGAGAGAGAGAGAGAGAGCATTTATCTGAAAATAAATTCTTTTTATTCTCTTTATTTTCTCTAGAATAATTCTGATTTTCTCTTTCTTGCTTGTAGGAAAATATGAAGAGGTTATGTACATTATGACTTTTGACTAAGCAATGAAGGCATGAAATAAAAGAGAGACTTAAAAGAATTGAAAGAGGCTCATAAGTGATACATTTCAGTTATGAAATTTAAAAGAGCAGCCCATTATGAGAAATAAAGGCCATAAGTGAACCATTATGGGAAAATTGAAGCTATGCAATCTCATCCGTCCAAATGGTGAAGGGCATGATCGACAAAAGCTAACATTTGCTCCACTATAAATACGAAGCATCCACAACATAATTTGGCATCACATCCGACGCACAAAGCAAGGCCAAAGCTCTGCCAAAATACTCTGCCATAAATCCTATGTAAAATAGCAAGCCAAAACACCTCTCCACCACTTCCGTAAACTCCATTCCATTTGCCGAAACCTCCATTACCGAATCATCTTCCATTCCATGGCTTGTATTTATTTTATAGTCTTGCAATACTTTGTCTATAAAGCTTGCATGTTTTTATGGTATTCGATTATATGTCCATGTATAACACGATTTGAATTTTGGTATTATAAGTTTGAGAACTATTTTGATTTCGCATCTTGGTATTATTTGTTGATTCTAAGTGTCGAAATTCTTAGGTTTATATGATAATTTGTAAACATTTCATGTAATAAATTTAAGTGAAGTTTTAGGGATGCATGTTTCCATTTTATTCTTTTCTTATACTTGGTTAATTTCCTGAATTCGTGGGCAACCGAAAGAGATGTTTAAATGCAACCGAAAGGCCATGGTTGTTATCTAGATGTTGATTTCATTCGCCGTGGTAACATAGGTTGAATTATACGCGAAGTTGGTTTGATTTATATTGCTGCCTAGGGTTAGAGTAATTCTTGGAATTTGCATGTCGATGCGAGAAGAGTGAGGCCTTACTTATTAACATGTCTCCGACTAAAGATTTCGTGCTTAAGTGTTAATTTGTTTTAGTTCTACGCGAAGTGTCATTAAAATTGGTTAGCATAAAGATTAGGCGCGAAGATAATCCTAAGTACTTTCGTGAAGTCTATTTCGATTAGGTAACCGCGACGGGCCTAGTTAGGTTGGAACTAAGTTGAGTCTTGAATTTGTCGAACTTGCTGCCCCAATTCCTTACTTTCATTTATTGCATGTTATGAGAACTTATGTGTGAGTGTTTTGTGTGAAAGATGTCGATCACATGTAAATATTAGCTTAGGATTGTCTTTAAATTTCATAGGAAGTAAATCACATCTGAAATCCCCCATTATTTCGTAAATATGTATATATTTGAATATATATGTGTGTTAATGCTTCTTTTGATTGTGTACCCTTCAATCCCCGGACTGAACGATCCCTACTTATTCTATACTAACGATGACATTTTTGTAGGGTTAATTGTGAGGCTAAATTCAGCCGTATCAATTTTCTTTTTTTAACTTTTTACTGTAGTGATAGTTAGGATCGCCTGAACTTTTTAACTGTTTTATTTGAATGCTAGTAGTACATTGCTCTGTGTGTTCTGATTTACACTGCATTATGATAGATTCTGCTGTTTTTAGTCTGAATATGCTAATGTTATGTACAACACTGCTGATGTTAATTGAATCGTTGAAGTATGCATTTCTGTGTGGTTTGATTTAGTTAGCTCAGAACTTAGACGAAACAGCATCAGTTCGCTCAACCTCAGCTGGAAGAGCCCTTCGTGCCAGCAACACCTCCATTGGTGCCACCTCAAACAACATTGAGGACTGCAACATCTATGCCACCGTTGGACCCTCCTACTGTAACTAGGAAAAAAGAGAACCGGTAATGAGGCTTCTTCTTAACACTCCAATGAGGCTTCTTCCTTTTAATAGGCTGCTCTCAAAGATTTAAAACAACAACCAAAGGGTGGAGGTTCTATACAGACCGCATCTCTTCGGTCTGAAGTGGAGGTAACTATACTATGATGCCCTACTTTCCACCTTTTCCAGCTTATTTAATGAATTGCCAACTCTGGAGCATAAAAAAACGTTGATTGATTCATAAAGCAAAAGAAGCAAATGCAGCAGTTATGCAACAACTTCATGGAGCTGAATCTGAAGTTAAAGCCCTTCGATCCATGACTCAAAGAATGGTGTTGACTCAAAAAGAGATGGTAATGCATCTGCGTAAAAATGAAGGCCAAGAGGTATACAAGTAAAAATGAAGTTAAAAGGACTATCAAGTGCAGTAGGTCAAATATGTTGGTCACAACAGAAACAAATTGTAGAGAAATTATATAGTTCTGTAGATAGCTATTCAGGCAGTTACAACAATAGCTACTTTCTTTATTTTCTGTGTAGCAACATATATAGCTGTTACTTTACAATTACCGTCATGGTTACTTAACAATGTCTTTGAAAGTTACATTGATTCTTCGTTGGTTTTACTAGTTACTAAGATATTTATTTTGATAGTTACTCAGATAGTTATTTCGATAGTTACTTAGATAGTTACTTGGATAGTTATTTTGATAGTTACTTGTTACTTGGATAGTTACTCAGATAGTTACTTTGATAGTTACTCATGTAGTTATTTTGATAGTTACTTGTTACTTGATAGTTACTATGTTAGTAACTATCTTCTGAATAAACTATTATTTGTAACTATGTTAGTAACTATCAATTTTGTAACTATATGTGTAACTACCTTAGTAATTATCTTAATAACTATCATTTGAGTAAACTATTATTTGTAACTATGTTAGTAACTATCAACTTTGTAACTATCTGTATAACTATCTTAGTAACTATCATCTTTGTACATATTTTGTGTAACTACCTTAGTAACTATCATCTGAGTAAACTATCTTAGTAACTATCATCCTTGTACCTATTCTGTGTAACTACCTTAATAACTATCAGCTGAGTAAACTATTTTGTGTAACTATCAATTCTGTAACTATGTTAGTAACTATCAGTTTTTGCTACTATCTGTGTAACTACCTTAGTAACTATCAATTTAGCAACTATCTGTGTAACTACCTTAGTAACTATCATCTGAGTAAACTATTATGTGTAACTACCTTAGTAACTATCAATTTTGCAACTATCTGTGTAACTATTTTACTAACTATCTTAGTAACTATCATCTGAGTAAACTATTTTGTGGAAGTATGTTAGTAACTATCTTAGTAACTATCAATTTTGTAACTATCTGTGTAACTATGTTAGTAACTATCATCTGAGTAAACTATTATGTGTAACTATCTTAGTAACTGTATTGGCATTGTGTAACTGTCTTGATAACTGTACTAGTAATTGTATTCTATTGAGTAACTATCTTGGTAACTGTGTGAATAACTTTATTGATATTGAGTAGCTGTCTCGGTACTATATTGTTATTGAGTAACTATCCCGGTAACTATATAGTTACTTAGATAGTTACTTGGATAGTTACTTGTTACTTTAATAGTTACTAAGATAGTTACTTCGATAATTACCATAAGCAATGTATTAGCCACTGAAGAATGTGATTCCAGACCATAAGCAACAACGACTAACCCATGAAGTTGAGTACCAAAACTAAACATTTCTTCTGAGGCACAAATAGATAATACGCAAGAAAATGTCACTGCATTGGCCTTAACTTCACTGCTTCTCATTTCCATAAAAATACCAACAGCATTACTGAACTCCCCCTTTTTAACATATCCATGAAGCATGACATGACATTCCACAATACAGAATCTTTGGGGACATTTGATCAAACAAGTGGCGTGCATCATGGATACAGCCATTGTTGACATACAATTGAAGTACAGAACTACCAGCATCTTAAAGTAAAACAACAAGCCAAAATTGAACCTGCCCTTTAGACTAAATCCTCTAATCATACAGTTCCAAGGAAAACTGTATTTCAAATCATGCTGATAAAACAAGTTCTTCGCATCCACAACACTAGCACAATGGAAATGCATGCCCAGGAGCTTTGAGGCGATATGAATATTTCCGATTAGCCCAGTGCAAATAGCATGTGAATGAAGTCGTCTACCTTGTTGAATAAGAGAATGGTCACTGCTTGCTTGCAGCATAGTATCAAACTGGGTTGCCAAAGCTGCTTCCATATTAAGGAAGTTGGCATTATTATGTATGTACTTGGAGTTATCACAGAGCCGTAATGAGATCAAACAACGGACACAGCGTGGCTGTCCCCATACTCCATCTCCCCAAACCTATCCAGCAACACCCCTAACGGCTCGCATATATCAACATACAGCTTGAAACTCTCCTTCACAACTCCACAAAGCGAAACAATCACCAACCTACTCCTCTTCGCCATCCCCGCCGGCCTACACCCCAAAACTCTCTCTAGTATTCTTAGCAAATCAGTCAACCTCCCCAACACTCTCTCCGGACTCATCTCCCTAACCGGAGTCCTCTCTTTCTCCCCATTCAGTATTTCACTATCTCTCTCCTCAAATTTGTTATCCACACCCCTCCATTTCCTCTCCCCCACCTCAAACTCAACTTTTTCATCCAAATTGGTATTGGTTTGCATTGAAGACAAAATGAAGGACTTTCCTAGTGCAACTAGGAAAGTATTTATTGCAAGGATTCTTTATGCATGGTTGGTGCGGCCTTCATCAAAGGTTAATTGCATGGCTAATTGCATGGAGTTTTTGGAAGGAAACTTTGGAGCTTTCAAACCAAGAATATTTCGGAAAGGAAGAAAATGAAAAGCAAGAATACTTTCCTTGTTTGCCTAAGGAAAGTCATGAATTGAAGATGGAAACCCTAAACACCCTAATAAGAGGTTCGGCGATTATTATGGTATATCTCCCTTGACTAATTTGATTGAATATAATTCATTCAATGGAGTTATATGTGGCCTTAACCTAGTTTGGTAGGAAATATCTTGTTAAGGCATATGACATATTTTATATTCAAATTGAATTAAAATATGGAGTATACCTTTTAGATATGTGGTGTAAAAGGTAGTTAGCATATTTGATTGATTGTGTAATCAAACACAAAAAGATGTAACCCTATTTATAAAGGGAGGATCGGCAAAGAAGAAGGGTGTCGAATCGTGTTGAGTATTCGAACCAAAAAGGAGAAGAAGGAACATAAGACCTGTGTGGCATTTCCTAAGTGTAAGACCTTCGTGGCATCTCGAGTGTAAGACCTTCGTGGCTTCTCAACGTAAGACCTTTGTGGCAATCAAGACCTTCGTGGCATTGTGCACTTGCGTGTTTAGTCAAGTGTGAGATACTTGCGTGTGAAGTAATTTATTTTTGAGAATAAGTTTATCATTGATTGTAAACTTTTATTCAATAGTAAAATAAGTTTCTTCGTTAAATTTCCGCTGCATTAACGTTAATTGTTCCATCTAGTATTTTCAACGATCTATCAATACCAAAGGCTTTTTGGTATATTTTCCCTACATTAATGCACCGTTACCATATTACGATTATAAATAAAGCTAAACAAATCATATAATTGACGTGAGCCTAAGCTCGCATGCAATAATAACCCTACAATCGTTAGTAGTATAGAATAAGTAGGGATCGTTCTAGCCGGGGATTAAGGGTACCTGAAACATGAGAATGTTAACACAAATATTCACAAACATATATGCACACAATTGTCACACTTATATACATATATACGAATTTATCATGGGGGATGAAGATGAGGTTCGGCAGCAAGGGCTGCCCTTTAACACTAGACACGAAATAACTTGCTGAAAATAAATCCTAAGTCTAATATTTACAAGTTTGGTCGACATTCTTCCACAAAGCACCAACACAAAAGCAATCAAAACACATAGTAAATTAATAAGACAAGACACACGGCAAGAGCACACAATATCCTAGATCCGACTTAGTTCCAACCTAATTAGCTCCTTATCGGTTTACTAATCGATTAAGACTCTCAAGTACTTCAAGATTAACTTATCGTCCAACCCTAAAGTTATACTAAACACATTTGAGAACACTTATCGTCGAAATCAAATATGCAGAGTAATTAGGCACAAGGTCTTTTTAGTCGAAAACATATCAATCAAGCAAGGCGTCACCACTTCTTGTTAACATGCATAGTCATTTAAACCACTCTAGTCCTATTTTATATTGACAGATACAAGACCAATACTCAAAACACATCGCGAATATGCTAAGTACCAATCTTTGCGGCACACGGATTTAAAGACTAAACCAAGAACGAACTACTAGAATCAGAGTGAACATACTTGCCTATCTAATCCTATCTCTTTACTTCATATTTTCCTTACTTTTTAACATGCAATCCGTATTCTTACATCCAAAACCCATTTAAAGACAAAGAAAACGAATTGAACATACAAATTATAAAACCAAATTTCACTCCAAACAATACATAGACATAGAGTTTGAAACCAAGAATTCATGCTAACTTCATAGACAAAGTTTAACATAACTACATAAAAATTACAAAACCGAGAGTAGGGAGTGGATCACACTTTTGTAGACACCTTGAATGACTTCGACTCGTGTGGATCCGATGGTTGGTGGAGAAGATGGCTGCTCGGCAATGGGTGTGTCGGCAGGATTTTTGGGTGAGATGGTGGTGGTTTCGGCTAAGGTTTGTATGTAGGACTCTTGGGAAATTTAGGTAGAGCTTTGGCTAGATTTTTGCTTTGGAATGTGACAAGTTTTTCTGTAGGAAACATGGCTATTTATAGAGGCAAATTCGGCAGAAACCCTAGGTAGCAAACCTAGTCCAAATCGGCAAAGGCAATCCTTGTGCAACAAGGTTTTGGTTCATTCCTTTCTTGGTTCTTCTAGGAAACTTCTTTTTCTGATTTTTTTTCTTCAATGCCTTGGCTTGGTGTCATCCTCTAACCTTCCTTAAGCTTGGACCATCATCACATATGCATTTGTACACCATTTGGTCCATTAAAAACAGAAAACACAAAAAGGGGGCAGTAGGTTCCTGGAATCGGCAGATTTGACCTTGATGCAGTAATTCCGGCATATCTCCATCCGTGGAGCTCCGATTGATGCGATTCCAAGTCTCAGATAAACTAGACACATATGGCCATCTCTCCATAAAATATCTCGATCAAATTCCTTGTGAGTCGTCGGGAATGATTTTTCGAAGTTGGGACAAAGTCCCAGGAAAATCCTGGAAGTCCCTGGATTGGTTTGCTCGGACTGCTGTTTTGCAGCCATCTTTTGGGTGACTTCCCGAACTCCAATTGATCTGAAATTTTAACACAACATTCCTCAGTACATGAATATTAAGCACACCAAATTTCATAGAATTCGGACAAGGATAGATCATATTTTTACTCGTCTCAAAATCGCAAAAAAGACATGTTTTGCACTATTTTCCAGATTTCTCATACTTAGTCATTTTTCGGACAATTAAACACATTTCACCAAAACTCTACCAAAATTGACACTAACTATATTATGACTCAATCTTAGACAAATAAGAGTTAAACAAAGCATAAACGAGGGCATAAGCATATAATATCGTCGCACATTGTGCTCCTATCAACTACCCCACACTTATCCTTTGCTAGTCCCTTAGCAAACTAAATTAAACTAGACTCTAAACAAACTATTGCCCCTAACAATTTGTCTCAGGCTCGTATGTACACATAGCTTTCAAGTTAAATGCATGGGAATGCTACGCACGAAAATTCCAAGTTTCATGAACATGTGACATCAATATGAACATATAAGAACAAAAAGTAAGCATGTAGACATGTTAAAGCTAATTCAATCCTCCTCACTAGACATACTCTCTTCATTTTCTCTCGAAGCATGGTTATTCACACATAAGTATATGCAAGTGAAAGATAATGAATTACGAAGAGTAACTTGCATATGTCAAATAAACGAAAGCACTTTGTGAATTTTTATGGAAAAACCTCATATGACAACTATATGCACCAATGAACCAAAACCATTTACTCAACTCTTGAGAAAATCTCCACAAATCAAAGTATGCCATCTTAAGAATCATGAAAACGTTATAGGGGAATAAATATGGGGCTCGGCTATAGGGAAGGAAATTTAGGATAAGTGGTGCTTAAAAACGTCACCAAGACTTGGCAATTCTTGATCCTCCTTATGGCTTCACTCCAAGGGTCGGATATTATCTTGTTGGACCCTTCCTTCATTTTTTTACTTCCCGAAACATCATAAACATGGACAAAGGTCGAATTTTCACAATGCTAGACCTTCCAATACGAACGAAATTCCAAGCTCACAACATTTATTCAAGGATAGGACTTAGCAATTTTCAATCAAAACCGTGCCTAAACTTCTTTTCTTTTTCTTTCGGACTTCATGTTTTTCTTTTCTTTTCTTTTCTGTCCGTTTACATATTTTTCACTTTTGCTAGGCACGGCATATACATTTTTCACACAATTTCCAGCTAAGTCCACCCCACACTTGTTTCATGACATCACTCTACAGCAAACCTCCAAATCGATTTCAAACTTTTGCCAAGTCTCGCCAGGACAAGGGTCAAGATATAACTATTCTAAGCATAGGAATTTTAATAAGGGTGATGAAAGAAAAGGCTCAACGTAGGCTCAAAGGGGTTTTCTAAGGAGTCCCACGACGGGCACAAATAGGGCACATGCTTTATTTGGCAATGGTGGTGATCCTAATATAACGTTTTCAATCCTTTTCAAAATCAAGGCAATTTTCATGACTATCAAGTTTCAATAATCACAAGAACGAGTTCTAGCACTTCTAGAGTCCATGAAAAGCTATTGCATATAGTCATCGAATAATCAAAGAATTATGAGGTTCACATATTAGCATGCTCGAAATTTTCAATTTATCACTCATGAAGAAAGCAATTTGGCTCTAAAGCTCACACAAGTTATTATGGAAACAAACTAGCTAAAACATGCATGCTTCGTAATCAACAAGTCCTACATGCTCCTACCAATGCACATAATCCATGAAACTCACAATTTTAATTGTATGCACAACCATCATCTATGTATGCAAAGAGGAGAAAAACATCATTGACATATTAGGGGCATCCTAAGACTCGAAACAAATAATTTAAACACTCTATTTTTGTAGAACAATTTTCTGAATTTTCTTTTCTAAACTAAGCACACCAAAACATAAACGGAATACGTTATCCCACCCCACACTTAGAAAATTACATTGTCCTCAATGTAAGCACAAATCTATATCAACGAATTTCCTAAGCATGCAATAGTCTAACATATACCAACATATCATCACAAATCAAAGAAAAAGAGAAGAGTTAAGAAATTTCAAACTCTCGGTGATGGCTCCTTCACTTTTCTTTGATCGAATTGGGTTGCCTCCCAAGTAGCGCTTTGTGTTTATAGTCCGTAGCCTAGACTTTTCACCATGTGTTGTGTGTGTTCATCATGCCATGTGCAGCTCCGCAGTTGGGGCAGCAGCCCCTTTCTCTCGGCAGTTAGGCTGCTTGGCAGCTTTGTCCTCTTGACAGTGTGCTGCTTCTCTTGAGGTTTGATTTTGGGTGCGTTCCAATATCCGAATGCAAAACTGTTATAAAGCAATTTTGTAGCAGACACATAGAGCTTTCCAACGGTATAAAATTTGCCTCAATCGGACCAGCGGAAGTATGCTTTGTTGGGTCTTTAATCGGACCTATCGTGCTGCCCAGTTCTCTGTTCCACCAGATTGACCTTGCTGCCTTCAAATTGAAACTGGGAACGGCTCGAGACTCCAAATCTACTTCTGTAAACTCCTACGGAAAGTAGACTCAGAGACCTTTCCAACGGTGTATGGCTCACTTTCCCAAGTTTTGTGAGCTGAAAACGGCAGCCATCCAAAGTCGACGGACTGCACTGCCCGATGTCTGTTTTAGGCAGAAGTTTGGAATTTCCTGCACTTTTCTTTTAAGTTCGACTGCACAGACACAAAACACATCAAAGCGAACAAAACACAAAGATAAATGCAAGAATATACAAAGCTATACAAGTCATGGCATTAGCAATTACACAACATATTTCAACAATGATTCACATATAAACATTCGGCAAACACACAAAATTTCGGCAAAGAACAAACATGGTTCGGCAACAAGAGAAGAAAAATTGGAACGTTCATGATCATGTAATCGCTAAGTCTAATTTCTTTTAAATTTGTTCTAACTCTCGAAATACGTGGAGCAGAGGAGATAACGGTGCAATGGACTGATACAGCCCCCGGTAGTATCATGCTTAACCCGATATACCTCAAGAGTTTGAACTACACAATTTGTTTTGTCTTTTGAAGAAAATAGGCCACATATGTCAAGTTATGTTCTAGCGTCTAAAGTGAGGTGATGCTTCGGCACAAGCTGTCGACTAGGTCGTGCGTATTTTACGTTTCAAAGGTCATTAAAATCACGGAGGGCGAACCCCCTACAGGAACCAGGCAGGACTCGTTGTTGGACACCACGGAGGGCGAACCCCCAATCGACTCACTCACCGAGAATGAACATCAGTCTATGGGCCTTGAGATCCAGTTAAACAAACCTGAGAACCATATCTATGAAAATAACTTCCCCATACTTTGTAAAACAAACACGGATCCCTAGCAGTCTACAAGTGTTGATTAAAACCGCCCTCAACCTCATGGAAGTAATACTATTACCGAAGAAACGCTTATATGCGTGGGGGGGAAGTATCCCGCGTTTCCCAATCTACATAGAAACGGCCTCCGACATAGCACCATTCACATGAAGGGTTTTGGTTATGATCAACAAAAGTGGCTTCACCTACATGTTACACTTTAGAAACTACAATAAACTCAAACATACACAACACTATCAACTCCCTAGAAATTAAACTAAGTGATTACCAACATACATCAATATACATCATGCAACTTCCGAAATTTAAACTCTATATGCCGAAGCATATTTCTACTTTACAAAATCCCAAAATAAACTTAAAATTTACAACTTTACAAATATTCAACAAAAATTTCCAGCAAACATATATACACAACAATAACATAAAACAAGCTTTTATAATCCCCGGCAACGGCGCCAAAAATTGACGTGAGCCTAAGCTCGCATGCAATAATAACCCTACAATCGTTAGTAGTATAGAATAAGTAGGGATCGTTCTAGCCGGGGATTAAGGGTACCTGAAACATGAGAATGTTAACACAAATATTCACAAACATATATGCACACAATTGTCACACTTATATACATATATACGAATTTATCATGGGGGATGAAGATGAGGTTCGGCAGCAAGGGCTGCCCTTTAACACTAGACACGAAATAACTTGCTGAAAATAAATCCTAAGTCTAATATTTACAAGTTTGGTCGACATTCTTCCACAAAGCACCAACACAAAATCAATCAAAACACATAGTAAATTAATAAGACAAGACACACGGCAAGAGCACACAATATCCTAGATCCGACTTAGTTCCAACCTAATTAGCTCCTTATCGGTTTACTAATCGATTAAGACTCTCAAGTACTTCAAGATTAACTTATCGTCCAACCCTAAAGTTATACTAAACACATTTGAGAACACTTATCGTCGAAATCAAATATGCAGAGTAATTAGGCACAAGGTCTTTTTAGTCGAAAACATATCAATCAAGCAAGGCGTCACCACTTCTTGTTAACATGCATAGTCATTTAAACCACTCTAGTCCTATTTTATATTGACAGATACAAGACCAATACTCAAAACACATCGCGAATATGCTAAGTACCAATCTTTGCGGCACACGGATTTAAAGACTAAACCAAGAACGAACTACTAGAATCAGAGTGAACATGCTTGCCTATCTAATCCTATCTCTTTACTTCATATTTTCCTTACTTTTTAACATGCAATCCGTATTCTTACATCCAAAACCCATTTAAAGACAAAGAAAACGAATTGAACATACAAATTATAAAACCAAATTTCACTCCAAACAATACATAGACATAGAGTTTGAAACCAAGAATTCATGCTAACTTCATAGACAAAGTTTAACATAACTACATAAAAATTACAAAACCGAGAGTAGGGAGTGGATCACACTTTTGTAGACACCTTGAATGACTTCGACTCGTGTGGATCCGATGGTTGGTGGAGAAGATGGCTGCTCGGCAATGGGTGTGTCGGCAGGATTTTTGGGTGAGATGGTGGTGGTTTCGGCTAAGGTTTGTATGTAGGACTCTTGGGAAATTTAGGTAGAGCTTTGGCTAGATTTTTGCTTTGGAATGTGACAAGTTTTTCTGTAGGAAACATGGCTATTTATAGAGGCAAATTCGGCAGAAACCCTAGGTAGCAAACCTAGTCCAAATCGGCAAAGGCAATCCTTGTGCAACAAGGTTTTGGTTCATTCCTTTCTTGGTTCTTCTAGGAAACTTCTTTTTCTGATTTTTTTTCTTCAATGCCTTGGCTTGGTGTCATCCTCTAACCTTCCTTAAGCTTGGACCATCATCACATATGCATTTGTACACCATTTGGTCCATTAAAAACAGAAAACACAAAAAGGGGGCAGTAGGTTCCTGGAATCGGCAGATTTGACCTTGATGCAGTAATTCCGGCATATCTCCATCCGTGGAGCTCCGATTGATGCGATTCCAAGTCTCAGATAAACTAGACACATATGGCCATCTCTCCATAAAATATCTCGATCAAATTCCTTGTGAGTCGTCGGGAATGATTTTTCGAAGTTGGGACAAAGTCCCAGGAAAATCCTGGAAGTCCCTGGATTGGTTTGCTCGGACTGCTGTTTTGCAGCCATCTTTTGGGTGACTTCCCGAACTCCAATTGATCTGAAATTTTAACACAACATTCCTCAGTACATGAATATTAAGCACACCAAATTTCATAGAATTCGGACAAGGATAGATCATATTTTTACTCGTCTCAAAATCGCAAAAAAGACATGTTTTGCACTATTTTCCAGATTTCTCATACTTAGTCATTTTTCGGACAATTAAACACATTTCACCAAAACTCTACCAAAATTGACACTAACTATATTATGACTCAATCTTAGACAAATAAGAGTTAAACAAAGCATAAACGAGGGCATAAGCATATAATATCGTCGCACATTGTGCTCCTATCAATAATCAAGTTGAACAATAGAAAATAAACAAAAACAAATCATATATGGTAAAACAAAAAGAAATCACCATATATGATTTGTTTTCTATTGTTCAACTTGATTATATGAATTGTTTAGCCTTGTTTATATTCATAATATGGTAACGGTGCATTAATGTAGGAAAATGGTACCAAAAAGCCTTTGGTATTGATAGATTGTTTGGACGAAATTACAAAATTGGTATCAGTTGATTAATTTAGGGAAGTATAGGGGTGTAGCTGATGAAATCAAAAGTACAGGGACTGAAATGATGATTGAGCTAAAGTTCAAGTAGATAAACTGAAATTAATTCTTTCTTGTTTATGGCTTGTTATACATAACCTGTTCGTGCTTGGGTGCAGAGATCGTCAAGTAAACGACCAACTATACTCACTCCAAGAGGTTACTATGTTAAAGAAGACCCAGTGTTTGATCAAATACAGAACTTAATACTCCTAAAAACCAAACAAAAATAGGAGGGAAAATTCTTTTTCCTTTTATTTTTCTTTTGTTTGATCAAATACAGAACTTAATACTCCTTGTTGACAGTAGCCGCAGAGAGGCTACAGCAGGCCCACAGACCCACATCAAGTGCACCAGGGCCCGGCCCAAGGGTCGGGACCGGATCACCAGCACCCGGCCTCGGGGCCTAGCACTCTATCCTGCCTCCAGGGACCCTGGGGCCGGGGGCGCCAGCCTACCTAAGAGGGCACCAGAAGGTATAAACAGAAGGGAACCAGTCCCACATCGAAGAGTAAGGTCAGCCCTTACCCCCAACCACCTATATAAGGGCCCCAACTACCCTCTTTATTAGGTAACTTATCTCTCTCCCTGCTTACATACGTGCCTTGGTTATATATATTCCAACTATACTAACTTAGGCATCGGAGAGAAGAAGGCCGGCCCGCCCGGTATTCTCATTAGTGAGCAGGATTGCAGGAGATCGAGTTGGATTCATCAAGTATCTACTAGACCCCCGGGTTTAGGCAGAAACAATTGGCGCCGTCTGTGGGAAGCTTGAACAAAAAGCCGTGTAAGCAACACCATTAGGAAAGAATTCGGAGATGAATCAAGAGAAAGGTACCGCCGAGGAGGGACGCCTTGCAGTAGTGCAGACGCTCACCTCCACCCCAGCCGTCACGCGGGAGCCGCGCGGCGACCGGGGCAACGGTCAGGATGGAGGGAGCTATGGGGGACCATCCGGCGTGCCGGATCCCCACCACGACAGCTCGCGAGGTAAAGGCCCGGCAGAGGAGGAAGACAGTCCAGAACGACGGGGCTTCTCCTTGACGTTCTCAGATGATTCAAGCGATCGATCTGAGAGTCCGGACCGGGACCCTACGTACAGCCCCGGCCATAGCAGTATGGCGGGAGAACTACGGGCAATGGCCGCAGAGGTCAGTCGTCTAAGAGAAGAGAGCGACAGGGACAGGGCTAAGTCCAGCGCCCGGTACGAAGAAATGGAGGCGGTGAATACTGCCCTGGTAGCCGCCCTGGAGAGGGGACGGCAGCGCAATGACGCCATGGCCGAGGCGCAGGCGACACTCCCGCCGATCCCGCCTCAACACACCGAAGCAGGGCAATCTTCGGGCGGTCGGTCCGATGACCCTGTGCGAGAAAGGCCGCCAGCAGGCGCAGGCCCGCCAAAGAGCGCGACAACCTCCCGCCAGCCCGGCGCTTCGTCAGTGGATGAAGCTGAGACTCCGACCGCGCGAGCGCTGTAGATGCTGGCCAACACCGTGTCGGACTTAAAGGCCCAAATGGAGGCCAACGAGAGAAGAGCCGCGCGGCCGATGGAGGGCGCCCGGTTTAATGAACGCATGGGCCCCTTTTCGCACCGGGTCATAGAGTCGGGAAGATCTGGCAACCAGAAGTCCCTCAAGCTCACCTACTCAGGATCCGGCTGCCCGTACCAGCATATGGACAGCTTCCGGTCCCAAACCTGCGCCAAGGGCTACTCCGATGCAGTCTGCTGCAACATTTTCCAGGAGACTTTGTCCGGAGAAGCGCTCAGCTGGTTCTATGAGCTTCCAGCAAACTCGATCGAGGCGTTCGAGCAGTTAGCCGACCGGTTCGTAGGCCGCTTCATCCTCCGAGTCAAGGGAGCCCGGACGTCGACCATCCTCTTCAATTACAGACAAGCCCCCAGAGAAGAGCTGAGAACCTTTGTCAACCGATGGCAGACGGCCACGGCCGGAGTTCGGAACCTGGACAAGGGCATCGCCGAGATGGCGTTTAAGCAAGGGCTCCGAGCGGGCAAGTTTTCCTACGCCGTCCGGGTAGAACTCCCGCAGGGGTATGACGAGTTGATGGCTATGGCCATCCGGCATGCTCAGGCCGACCATGAGACCTATGGGCATCACCTACTGAAGAGGAAGCGGGATGAGCAGCAGGAAGACCATCCCCGGGAAGAGAACCCTCCGCCCGGCCAGGAAGCTAAGCCCAGTCAACGGACCGATAACCGCACCGCTCGGCCCAGCCGGAACGCCAACAACAGAAATTGGCCACAGCGGCAGCAGAGGTCCTATTCTGATAAGCCCCAGAACGAGCACAAGCCAGCGCCATTCCGCCAAGAGCGCCCCCTAGCAATCATGCCAGCACCACCACCAGCCGGTCAAGAAGTCTTCACCGCTCTCACCACTTCCTACGAGGATATCCTACTTGAGAACGGGAGCATCATTCCCCCACCGCCCAAGAGAAGGTTCCCGAAGGGGAAACTTACAATGGCGCAGACGGGCAAGTACTGCTCTTACCACGATGAGGCTACTCATCGAACGAACCAGTGCTGCGCTCTCAAGACAGCGGTGCAGGTTTTGATTGATAACGGCCAGCTCCAGCGGTACGTGGGGGAAAGAAGAATAGACCCCGACCGGGAAAGTGACCAGTCCTGGTAAAACCCGCTAGCACCGAGCGGTTAGTTTGGCATAATTCGCGGTTCAACCGTTGTAAAAAACAAATATATATGCAGACTACTTTTGAGAAAATTTCACCGGCTCTGCCAGTTCCAGTATATTCATATTCAAGCAAGTGTACAAGCAGTAACCGATCCGGAAAGATTATAAGGAAAAGGGCAAGAAAATCCTAAGGAGCCACGACTCCGCCTTCAGCGGGCAATCCACCAGCCTCTTCTGTGGTACCCTCGTCGTCGACATCAGTCCCGGTGTTGACTCCGGCTCGGGCAGACTCGGCACCATTGGTAGAAGAATCCAAGTCCGAGCGAATCGCTTCACCCGGCTGCCCCTCCACCGCCTCCTGATGGATGTCCGACTGCTCATGGATATTTCCTTCAGCAGCAGTCAACATCAGGGAAGTGTCTAACCATCCCTTCCCCGCCTATTCCGTGTACGCATCCGAGATGCCCTCTTCCCTGGCCTTCACCAGAAACTCCAGGAACTGATCTCTCTCGCGGTATTTGAGAACGACCCGCTCGTAGAGTTCCGGGTCATCTTCCCCGGTCGGAGCAGCAGAGGCGGCATGCAGAGCGGCAGCTCCCACTTGGAGCTCGTCTACCTTGGCCTCCAGTTCGGCCCGCTCCTTCTCCAGGCTCCGGTTCTGCTCCTCCAGCTTCTTGGCCCTCTCCTCCGATCTGGCCTTCTCCCGGTCCGAGCGAGACTTCTCCACCTCCAGGCGCTGTCAGATCTCAGATAAAGCAGTTATCTGTCTCTTCAGCTCCGACAGCTCCTCGCTCGCATCCGGTTCGTACAGACTATACAGCAGCTGCGTAACAACAAAGGCAAGTTAGTCAAGCAGCAAAAGAAAACAAGCTGCAAGCAGTACAGTGGTACCGTGCGGTATTTACCCGAAGGACGGATTCCTTGCATTTTGGGCAATTCCCGCCCGCCAGGGCTCCAGCAACCCCGGGTCTGTCCAGGCCAAGGCCGGCCAAGTCCGCAGCCACTTGCCGAGCGATTGCACTATCCGGGCTTCCCCTCGGTGCCTCCGCAGGCGCTGGACTACTCTGCCGAGCAGCAGCAGCAGCCTTCTCCCCAGCAGCATTGGTCTGCGCACCGCTGGTTATCCTGAACCGTTTGGCCAGGTTCTCCCGTGCCGACCCACCGGTAAGCGTCACCAGCGCGGCGGAAGGAACGTCCCCGCCCTTCAGTTTCTCTCCCCGGCCTTCGGGAGAAGAAGATTGTGCGCTTACCCGCTCGGGACGAGCCACGTGCGGCACAGACACCGGCCGGTTGGGGATCCTGTTCATCCCACCGGGAATCTTCACTGCCCCCCCGGTACTCTTGCCCTTTCCAGGCGCCAGGAGGCCTGCAGCATGATGGGTCTTCACCCGCTTTAGGACATAGGCGTCGTCGGCTCCGCATGAGTCGTAAGCCGGCCGGACACGTCGTCCACCGACGTCCGCGAGACGATCTCGGCCTTCTCCTTCAGCTTGTTGAGGAGGTCTTCCCCGTCCATAGAGAGAGTGGTTTCGGGCTTGATAGTCGCCCAGGAAGACGCACCTGCAAGGAAAGCGAACAGTTAGTATTTTGCAAAAATTAGCACAAAGTATCACCGCTCAAGGGCTTCCTACGCACCGGGACCCCGCCCAAGTTGGCAGTGTTCCAGCACTTCTCGTCGGATGAAGTTGTAAGAACTCCGTTCCAGCTCGTCCCAACATCCGGTTATGGTCGAGATCCTCTCACGCTCCAGATCGGATAGCTCGTACGACTGGTCGCCGATGAGTTGGAAGGCGCCAGGAACCCAGTACATTCTACTCCTCGCCTGCCACCTACCGCCCACCATCACAACCTTCTTCCTCCAGCTGTTGTCTACCCATGAAGGCATATTGGTGACGATCGGTGGAGGTTTCCGGGCGTTGAAGGACAGGCAACCCCGGGACCCCTGCTTCCTGGAGTACGACAACCTATACAAGGCCCGAAACTCGTTTACCGTTGGTATATTCATCCCAGAAAACTCGTACAAGCAGCCGAGGCTCAGTAGTCGTCTCCACTGGAGCCCAGGAAGCTGCGCGGGCGACACTTGCAGCGCACTGAGCATATACTGCACGAAATTTGGCAGCGGGAGCGAGAGTCCATGACGAAATTGATCTGGATGCGCGGCAACCCAACCTGCTTCTGGGTTGCAGGCCGACTCTCCAGGGTTCAGGGGCCGCAGCAGAACTTCATCCGGGATACCCCACGTTTCCCGGAACGCTGCAATCTCTCCAGGGGTCATGCTCCCCTCCGGTTCATCACACACCACAGCATATTTCCCTCTGCCCATGGTGTAGCTCACGGCCAGAGCATCTGCAAGGCGCACCCCGTGCGGTATTTCAGTCTCCGAGGATTCAGCCCTGGAAGACGAAGACGAGGACGGAGTCGATACCCTGCTCCCGGAGCAGTCAGCGGCTTCAGTCTCCGGGGATTCCGAACTAAGCCAGTTATCCAGCCTCTCCGCATCATCCACGAGGGGACCCCTGGCAGCCGATTCGGAAGCCCGGACAGAACCTGAAGATGACATCTTAACCTAGGGGAAGAACACAAAACCCTAGCGCTCGTCAGCAACAGGCTACAACAGCACCTCCTACGACCTCTCCCCAAGTCCGCCGCAGAAGCAGTTCCGTCAGCGACAGAGATCCCCCCCCCCCCCCCCTCCCGGCTCAAAACAACAAAGCCAAAAAACAAGAACAACACCGGGGCAAAGAAATCAAACTTACCGATTAGTATGCTCAACCGAGGACAATCCGCCCTGCGAAAGCAGCGAGCAATGGTAGGAAGAGAGTGGGGAGCGCTCAAGAAAACGGATCTCGTGGGGCAAAAGGGCTCAAGGTTATCGCCGGACTCCTCTCTTTCTCTTAGTTTCTCCAAAACAAGAAGCAACAGCAGAAAGGAGAGCAGAAGAGGCCTTTTTATAGAGGGGACCAGTGCCCTAGGCAATCGAAATCCCTCCAAAACAAGTAATCAAAGCAACTCAAAACGCCTGCGAATCCAGGCCCTTCATCTCAAGACCGCCCCCCCGCTGGCACGTGTCCCAGCATTGGAAAACTGCCCATGCCATCATAACTGACGGGACTGATGGACTTCCTCCTTAAATGCATGTCAGCCACTTGTCCCACACGCTGGCGACAGGAAGGTAGGAGCGGGAACCAAGGAGTCAGGCCCTCCCACTTCCCCAGATTCCACGCTTGCACGCCATCTTCGCTGCATATCTCGAAGACCTCTCTCGCGGTTATGATCATCCAACCACTTGGAGAGTACGCATCCGGGTATGAAGCCTCGTCTCGATATGGCATGTCGCCCGGTCGAGGTCCGCCCGGCACCATGGCAGTTCACGGTTATGATCATTCAACCGGCTGCATGGCTTCTTCGCTGCATATCTCGAAGACCTCTCTCGCGGTTATGATCATCCAACCGCTTAGAGAGTACGCATCCTACTGGAGACCTCGTCTCGATATGGCATGTCGCCCGGTTGAGGTCCACCCAGTCGAATCTCTCTTGGGGGACTCGTCCCGATATGGCAGAACGCCCGGTCAAGATCCGCCCACCGGTTACGACGCATCCAACCGGCTCGAGAGCATATTCCGGGAATAGGACCCACCCGGTACCATGGCATTTCACTGGGGGACTCGTTTCGATATGGCAGGACGCCCGGTCGAGTTCTGCCCAGTACCATGGCTGACCCCGGTCATGAGAACATTCGACCGGCTTGGGCTTTATACACCCGGGTGAGTTTACATCTAACCCATGTACGCTTTTCCAGCAGGATAAAAACCCTGCATCGCACCAGCTGCGGCAAAAGGGGGCTGCACGGCGAGCTTTGTCACCTCAACGCCACCCCCCTACCGAGAACATAATGCACCTGGCCCCATGGCATTTCACTGGGGGACTCGTCTCGATATGGCAGGATGCCCGGTCGAGTTCCGCCCAGTACCATGGCTGACCCCGGTCATGAGAACATTCGACCGGCTTGGGCTTTATACACCCGGGTGAGTTTACATCTAACCCATGTACGCTTGTCCAGCAGGATAAAAACCCTGCATCGCACCAGCTGCGGCAAAAGGGGGCTGCACGGCGAGCCTTGTCACCTCAATGCCACCCCCTTACCTCAACGCTTATTCAACACAAGCTGAGAAGAACTAGCAAGTGTTCACCGGTGCTTCAAACAGACCGCAACACCGGGGTAATCTCCCTGCAGCCTAGCAATGGGGAACTCGTCTCGATATGGCAGAACGGCCGGTCGAGGTCCCATGAACTTCACCCCGTCCGTTTTGGCAGATCGCCCGGTAGAGGCTCAGTGAACTCCGCTCCGTTTCGATTCGGCAGATCGCCCAGTTGAGGCCCAGTGAAGCTCCGCTTCGTACCGATAGGGCAGAGTGCCCGGCCGAAATTCCGTGCACATTTCTTGCATGGCCGATTTCAACGCCTCATTCTCATCTCATGCACGAATCTCTTGCATGGCGGATTTCAACGCCTCATTATCATTCCATGCACACATCTATTGCATGGCATCATGGCATCATCTCATACACTCTCCGGGTTCCACCCGGCTCCATGCTCATAACACCACAACACTTAAGCACATTACTGCTTATATTATAAGTGTGCTTTTTCAACTATTGCTTCCCATCGGTAACAGGTACTCACCTCGGTCACGCCCAATCTTTAACGCGGACTTGGGGGACTGGGCACCGGTAGGTTGGTAGCCCTGCGGGTCTGCGGGACAAGAGCAAGACAGATTTAAGTCCCCATTCAAGATTGCACTTGACCGGGAACTTGGGGGACTTGCTGACAGTAGCCGCAGAGAGGCTACAGCAGGCCCACAGACCCGCAGCAAGTGCACCAGGGCCGGCCCAAGGGTCGGGACCGGATCACCAGCACCCGGCCTCGGGGCCTAGCACTCTATCCTGCCTCCAGGGACCCTGGGGCCGGGGGCGCCAGCCTACCTAAGAGGGCACCAAAAGGTATAAACAGAACGGAACCAGTCCCACATCGAAGAGTAAGGCCAGTCCTTACCCCCAACCACCTATATAAGGGCCCCAACTACCCTCTTTATTAGGTAACTTATCTCTCTCCCTGCTTACATACGTGCCTTGGTTATATATATTCCAACTATACTAACTTAGACATCGGAGAGGAGAAGGCCGGCCCGCCCGGTATTCCCCTTAGTGAGCAGGATTGTAGGAGATCGAGTTGGATTCATCAAGTATCTACTAGACCCCCGGGTTTAGGCAGAAACACTCCTAAAAACCAAACAAAAATAGGAGGGAAAATACTTTTTCCTTTTCTTTTTCTTTTTCTTTCTCCTTTCTTTTCTCTCTCTCTTCCTTTTCCCCCGATCGGGCTCGAGCCCGAGCTCCCCACCCAGAGGCGCCGGCCATCGGTTCTCAGCCGTCCGGCTGCAGATCCGCGCGCCACCGGTGCCGATCGGTTCGTCTTCTTCTTCTCTTCATGTCTATGATACGACCCGAATCTCGAGTTACTTTTGACAGTTTATCTTTTATTTTTTTTCGATTCAAAAATTCTAATAGTTGACTTTTTATAAGTTGACTAAACCGATAATTTTATTTCTCGAGGAGGTAGAAGACGTTGAAACGAGTTCGTGGACATGTGGCACGTTTAATTTAGAATTCGTATGAAAAAGTTACGACGTAAAATCGGGAATTTGCCTTTTTTGGACGAGTATAAATAGCGGGAAATGAAAAATTTCCCGAACGGGAAACTTTTTTTTTTTCTTTCTTTCTTTTTCTTTTCTTTTCTTCTCTCTCCTTTCTCTCTCCCCTTCCCCGACTCGGCCTGATCTCCGCCGTCCGGCCAAACTAGGCCGGCGCACAGGTCCCGTTGGGACCGCCTCCTCCTCCTCTTCGCGTTTGTGGCAGCGGCGAGGCGTGATTCGCCGCCGTTTGGCTTTGCGATGATCGAGAGAGTTCGACATAGTCGAACTGGAGCTCCCTCCTCCGGCCACTTCTTGGCCCGATTTTAAGGGGAAATGGAGACCTTGATTCGCACAAGCATCCCACCAAAGGAATTGAACCGAATCGATCCAGGTAAGGAGAACTTAGGAATTGAAATTTTTAGGGTTTTGTGTGATTTTCGATGGAGGTTGTGTAATTGATGTTTTTGATGTAATTGGAGGCTAGATTCGTGTTTAGGACGTTGTTTGGAGTTGATTGAGTGTAATTTGGCGTTGAATTAGTTGATTTTTGGAGAAATTGGAGTTTGGGGATTCCGGCCGCAGAGTGCGGCGGCTGTGTTGGAAATTGGCGTATGCGGCGGCTGTGTTGGTTTTTGGCGGCAAAGGCAAGGGGGGAGAGATCCTGAGGTGATGGTGGTGAAATGGGGTTGAATTAGAGTCGATTGGTGAGGTTTGGGCCACTGTGGTGGCGGCGGCCGGCGTGAGGAAGAAGATGAACAGTAAAAAGTAAAAAGTAAAATGGTAAATGGTGAATAGTGAACAGTAAATAGTAAATGTAAAAGTAAAAGTTAAAGTTAAACAGTAAAAGTAAATGGTAAATAGTAATTCTGACTTTGACAATTTACTGTTGACTTCCCAAATTACTGTTTGACTTTGACTTTGACTGTTGACTTACCGTAAAAAGGTTAAAAGCTGATTAAAAGGAGTTTACGACTAATTAACCAGTAAAGAATTAATCGGACAAGGGGTGAGTGTCCTAAGTTATTTCAGATGTAGATTATCGGTATTGAGGCGTAATTCTTATGCCGATAACTGAAAAGGGAAACTTGAGAGGTTTCGTACGAGTGAGAACGTCCGTAGATATAACGTTTATAACTAAATTCCGAGTTTCGTAATATTTATAATTACGTCTCTGTTACAGGTCGAGAACTTACTCGACATGACGAGAGCGAGGAATAGCGGCGCTCGACCGAACAGTGAGTGGATTTTATTTTAAATTAAATGCATGCAATTACGTTCTATTGAAATGCAATTTATTTAATTAAATGAGTTCGTAAGCATGATATGAATTATCGAAAGCCGATAATTCATATACTTCTGTTATAATTGTTGATTTAATATTTAACGAAATATGGTTTTGGGGTTTTACTTTTACTACTATTTTAGTAGTACGTGATTTTATCCGGAAACAAGGTTTCCGAAAATGGTATATTTTAGTTATTTATAATTGATTATGCTGAATAAGTTTTAATTAAAGGTAATGACCGAAAATGAGATTTCCGGGGATTTAATATTTTTGTTATTTATGATTTCACGACATGTGAGACATGTTGATATTATATATTCTTTTCGAAATCATTTTTATGACATTGAGGCATGTCGGATATTTATATATATTCCTTCGAGGCTATGATTCTATATTATTATATATATAAGCCTCAGATGTACGGTCGGGGACCGTACAGATTCATGATATATAAGGGGATACGTATTTTCGGTTTTATTTTCGGATTTTCACCATATCAGGGTCGGGATATATGTATATATTGATGCTAGCCAGCTTAGTCGTCTGAGCCCACGCGAGGTGATGACTTGACCATATAGGTCAGATTCACGCTCGGTGGTCGACGTGTACGGGCATAGCGTGAGGACGCTATTGGGACTCTTGGAGGTTTGACCCTTAGCCTGAGGGGCTACTATTAAATGGTGGTTATGACGTTCCCCTATATTGTTTTATTATATTATATGACCAATGAGATTGGTCATGATTTTTATATTATATTATTTTCGGGAATATTTTCTCTATGAGACTTTCTGATTTTAATATAAATTCCCGAACCAGCGGGGCTGGGGTTTTTATGTGACCAATGGGATTGGTCGAGAAATATTATGAATTGATTTCAAAAGTATATTGTTTTAAATATATATAAACAAAATAAATTTTTGTTTATTGGAATATATCAGCGGGGCTGATTTTTAAATATGATTTTCTTAAACGTGGGACGTTTTAATAACGTGCATGCATCGTGGATTTTATATATGAAAATGTTGGAAAAGTAGTATAATTATTTTATTTATTTACTTAAAGTATTATATAAAATTTGTTTTTATCCATTCACTCTAACGTTTTAAATTACTTTCCCCTGGGCCCTTAGTTTTAAATCGCCCAGGTTGCAGACTAGTTTATTTGAGGTCAAGGGTACTCAGAGTCGAGGCATAGTCGTTGTCTTTGCTTCCGCTTGGTAGGATCTATCGATCCTTTTACTTTTTGATTTTTATCCTCAATTCATTATTTAGATTGCTCTGATAACTTGTGATCAATTAAAAGTGATTTTGTAATTACTTTGTGGAAGTGGTTTGTGTTTTGGGTGAGCAGGTGGCTCCGAGAGTCAGGATGGGTATAGTTGAAGTGTTTTTGTTTTGTTTGATAGGTAGGGTTGTCCATTTTAAGAGAGGTCATGCCGATTTTTCGGTAAAATCTCTCTTAAGGTGGTCCCCGCAGGACCTTACCCGGATATCAAAGTGAAATCCAGTCCGGGTCCTGTTAGTCTAGAGTGGGCATTCGAGGGGAATCGCCGTCGTTCGACCGGGAGGAGCTTGGGAAGGCTCGACTGTGTCGAACCGAGTTCTTCCCCATCCGGCCACGGTTTGTCCTAATTTTGGAGGGCAATTGAAGGTCTCGTGGGTGCAAGAATTCCATGGAAGGAATTGATACAAATCGAAACAGATAAGGAGAAATTAGAATTTGAAAATTTAGGGTTTTTGGTGATTTTCAGTGGTGATTTTGAAGTTTTTGATGAAATTAGAGGTTGTATTTGAGTTTAGGATATTGTTTAGAGTCGTTTTGGTGAAATTTGATGTTCGATTGGTGGAAAATTGGAAAAGTTGGAGGTGGAGGGGTCCGGCCGCCGTATGCGGCTGCCGCGTGGTCTTTGGATGGTGGAAGTGGTGGGGATGAGGTCCAGCAGTGGTACCGATCGTTTTGGGATCGATTTGGGCTGAATTGGTGGTTTTGTGTCTGCTGCTGCCGGCGGGAGGAAGAATGATGAATAGTAAAATAGTAAAAAAAAAATTAAAGTAAAACGGTAAAAAAAATAAACAGCAAACAGTAAAAGATAAAAAGTAAATAGTAACTTTTGAATTTGACTTTTACTGTTAAGTTGACTATTACCGTTCACTTTCGGAAAAAAAGAAGAAGGTAAAAATGGGTTAAAAAAGGGGTTTTGCAGCAAACGTAGTAATAAAAGAGTGGATCAGATTTTATTCCCAGTAGGTAGGTGTTGGCGGTTTGGGAGTAAAGAGAATTTTAATTTGGACATTTGGCTAAATTTTTCTAACCGTTTCGAATTTTCCAAGGGAATTTTCAGGACGGGTTGTTACAGCTGATAACGTGTTGTAGGTAAATCAGAATTGGTCTACTCATTTCATTGATAATTCCCTTTATATAGGGTGAGTATTACAACAGTAATAGTAAATACATTAATTGTGATGACTTGACCTGACCTGGCTAGGGAAGCTAGCAGGTTGGTAGGTCACACATCTCACATCGCCCAGGGAAGAGTGGATGCTGTGCTTATAAGTGCAGAGTTAGCTCAATACTTAAGGACGCGTTTTGGGGGCTCAATGGCTTTGGAGGGGATGAGAACTCTGAAGTTAAGATTGCTAAGTCCAGAGCAATACCAAGATGGGTGACCTATTGGGAAATTTCTCTGGAGCTCCCAAAGACAAAACCGTGAGGGCGGGGCCCAAAGCGGACAATATCCTAAGTGTATGAGCTGGGCTGTTACAATTGGTATCAGAGCCTGTCCCCGGCCGAAAATGTGCCGACGCGGACGTCGGACCTTAAGGGGGGTGGATTGTGATGACTTGGCCTGACCTGGCTAAGGAAGCTAGCAAGTAGGTAGGTCACACATCCCACATCGCCTGGGGAAGAGTGGATGCTGTGCTTATAAGTGCAGAGTTAGCTCAATACTTAAGGACGCGTTTTGGAGGCTCAATGGCTTCGGAGGGGATGGGAACTCCAAAGTTAAGCTTGCTAAGTCCAGAGAAATACCAAGATGGGTGACCTACTGGAAAATTGCTCTGGAACTCCCAAAGACAAAACTGTGAGGGCGAGGCCCAAAGCGGACAATGTCCTAAGTGTATGAGCTGGGCTGTTACAATTGGTATCAGAGCTTGTCCCCGGCCGGAAATGTGCCGACGCGGACTTCGGACCCTAAGGGGGGTGGATTGTGATGACTTGACCTGACCTGGTTAGGGAAGCTAGCAGGTAGGTAGGTCTCACATCCCACATCGCCCGAGGAAGAGTGGATGATGTGCTTATAAGTGCAGAGTTAGCTCAATACTTAAAGACGCGTTTTGGGGGCTCAATGGTTTCGGAGGGGATGAGAACTCCGAAGTTAAGCTTGTTGAGTCCAGAGCAATACCAAGATGGGTGACCTACTGGGAAATTGCTCTGGAGCTCCCAAAGACAAAACCGTGAGGGCGGGGCCCAAAGGGGACAATATCCTAAGTGTATGAGCTGGGCTGTTACATTAATTACAATAATGACTAACTAATTATCTCTCGTCAGTTACATTGATGAAGGCACATAATGTGTTTTTTCCTTTAACATGGGCAATTTATTCTACTATTTCTTTGTTTAATTTTAATTTTTGAATTTACAGTTAAGGCGCTGCTAAAGGAGAGAAAAATGAGTTTTTCAGAACATGACGCATATTTGGCACGACATCTGGCAATAGTTCAAGGAAAACGACCGACATTAGAAAATGAGCCAACTAATATGACTGAACAAAATTCAAGTATTAATTCTTTCTTTTATTATACTAATGACAAGTTCTTTTTTTCCTTGGCTGTCTACTTATGATAATTAATGTTTAAGCTTAGTTGATATGTTATATAACTATTGTTTGGGGTTCTTTACCACATTAGTTGTCAATTTTGGTTTGAAAAGTTGCTTTTGTTTATCCCTTAAAATGTTGAAATGAGGTATCATAGGATGTGGACCACTACTTATGATTGTGTTTGTACTTTTTTTTTTCCTTTTCCTTTTCCTTTTTATTCATTTTTGTTTTTCAAACTAATTTAATGGCATTTACTTTGTGCAGAAGTATGCTTTTTCATATGTCGGAGGATGGACATGCGAAGCGAAGACTATACAATGAGATATACAATTCCGCCCGTCTAGCAAAATCTCTCAAACCTCATTGGAGATAGGAAACTCTTTCTCCTTTCTTTCTTGGATTAGCATATGGTTTTGCTGTCGATGTGTAATATATGGTGTTCCAATGTACCATTTTAAGGTTATTTGATCATTTACTGTCGTTCACCTAGGGCTGTATTAATTATATGAGCACAATGTACAACGATATTAATATGCTTATGCCTTCATTTATGCTTCGTTTAACCCTTATTTATCTAAAATTGAGTCATAATTTAGTTTAGTGTCAATTTGGTTGAGATTTGGCAAAAGTTGGTTAATAATCCGAAAAATGACTAAGTTTGAGAAATCTGGAAAATAATGCAAAATATGTCTTTTTCGTGATTCTGAGACGACTGGAAAATTGATCTATCGTTTTCCAAATTTAATGAAATTTGGTATGAATATAATTGGCTTGCTAAAGTATTTTATTTCAAAATTTCAGATCAATCGGAGTTTGGAAAGTCAACCAAAAGATGGGTGCAACTTGGCAGTCCGAGCATTACGATCCAGGGACTTTCAGGATTTTTCTTGGGACTGTGGCCTGACTTCAAAAATTCATACCGGATGTTTCACTTGGAATATGAGGAAGCCCTTTTATATGAAGATAGCTCTACGTGTCTAGTTTCTCTGAGGCTTGGAATCGCATCAATCGGAGTACCAAAGGGAAAGTTATACCAGATTTAATGGAGCAAGGTTATTCTTGCCGAGAAAACCAAGTTTCTGCCTCTTTTCCTTTGTTTCTGTTTTCGATGGACATTTTGGCACACAATTGTATACTTGAAGATTGTCCAAGATTATTGAAGGATAAAGGAAGACATCGAGCTAAGGCAATGAGAAAAACACGAAGAAAAGAGCAATCCTAGTTGAGCTAGGAGAATGCTGCCGGTAGGCAAGCATTGCTGCCGGTTTTGCATTAGTGCCGATGTTGGGCATTTTCTTTGGACCAAGTTCATCACAGGGAGTTGTCAAGTCCACATATGAAGTCTATGAAGATATGCAGCCCATGCCATGAAGAAAATTCAGAAAAAGAAGTCCAAGAATGCAATGTTTATCCCACAAGGAAACTTAAACTAACTAGGATAAGGAATTCCCTTTCCTTGTGTGGCCGGCAAACCCTAGACTCTCCTCTATATTTAGTCAACGAATTTTTCAGAAAAGATCATCTCATCTCAAGCATAAACTACTTGCCAAAACTCTACCAAGTCTCACAAGCACCAAACACCAAATACTTTGCCAAAACTCATCATCATCACCATCCAGAAAATCTGATCCCTTCATCTTGTGTTCCTGCCGAGCAGCAAGCAAGCATCCATCACGTCTTGAAGAGCTTCTCAAGGTTCTAAAAGTGTGATCCATTCCCCCTATGGCTCTTGTATTTATTCATGTTTGGTTGTGTTGTAAGAACTTGTTTCAATTCTTGGTTTTTGCTAATCTATTGTATGAACCGATTCCATGTTTATTAATATAGCTTTGTAATTTTAACTTGTGATTTCGTATGCATTGATAATTAGGGCATTGGTTTGTGATACATGTCAAAGACTAAAAATTGGTTAGAACTAAGGTTAGGTTAGAAAAATCGAATACTAGTTATGTCAAAGAACATAGTCTAAGTGCTACGTTTCATGTGATAGAGTAATATGGTTAAGTCATATGCTGGAGTAGTCTTAATTGTGTTTCTCACCTAGGTCTAACAACCTTAGAACTTGCAATTTAAATAAGAAGAATGACAACCTTACTTGTTTGCTTGTTTTCGATTAAAGATTCATGAGCTTAAATGTTAAAACGTGTAAAACCGGATTAGCATCACCTTAGGATTATACGCTGGAGTTGATTCTAAGAAGTTAAGTAATCTAACAATTGGATAACTGTTGGAGGACTAGTTGTGGTCGAAACTAATTTAGGTCTAATATTTTTCAAACTTGTCCCTTACTTTCTTGCATGCAAATCTATGTGTTAAAGAGTCTTTTGTGTGAACTACTTGGTGTAAGAGATGATGATCACTTGTATATAGTAAATTAGGACTTTAAATTCATGTTCTTAGGTTTTAGGGCAGCAAAGTTGCCGATCTGTTTTCCCCCATTAAAAGTGACGAATCCATGTGTTTATGTATATATTTTGGTCTAACATTCTCATGTTTCAGGTACCCTTAATTCCCGGCTTAGAACGATCCCTACTTGCTTATACTACTAACGATATTATGTAGGGTTATTATTTGTGTGAGCCTCGCGGTTCACATCAATTAAAATGGCAAACTAATGGATGCCCTGAAGACATGTGTCTCTAAATATTGTTCCTGATTGTATCCCTTGATTTTGAAAGTCATAGTTCTCTAAGTTACTTTATTTTTCCTTATTGTTGTGCTTTTTTATTGTTAAAAGATTATGTTATGTGCTTATTTTTCTTTAATTTTTTTTTTTGTTTGGAATCTGTTATATAAACACAACGTGGGAGTCATCTTCATGTTTAACTCTTCCTGATTTTTTTTTTCCTTTGGCTGTGAGGACCAGGATGACTATGGTGAGCAGTGACTGGCAAACTAAACTAGAGATTGTTGGAGTTAGAGATCGAGTTTTGATGGGAATGGGGATTAGGTTATGTGCTCCGATGGAAATTATTCAAATCATAGACGATAGACCTATAATGACAGGACCCGAACAAGATTTCACTGTGCAACCCGAATAAGGTCCTGCGGGGACCACCTTAAGACTAACTATATCGATGACTCGATAAGTCAATCTTAGGATGGCCAACCCTAAAACCTACACGAAGAAAAACACTTCTAAAATTTAATTCCAACCTCATCACCTGGAGCCACCTACTCCTCAAATCACAACAACCGCCACAAAACACAAAATCAATTTCAATCAATTCATAGGTCATCAGAGCCATCTAAAACAGAACAGGGAATACAAAAACAAAAAGTAAAAGGATCAATAGATCCTACCAAACGGAAGCAAAGACGACGACGACTATGCCTCGACTCCGAGTACTCTTGGCCTCAAATAAACTAGTTTGCACACTGGGCGATTTAAAATGAAGGACCCAGGAGAAAGTAAATTAAAAACGTTAGAGTGAGTGAATAAAAATAAAATAATATAACCTAATACTTTAAATAAAGTATCATATTACTTTCCCAATGTTTTTTATATAAAAACCTCAATGCATGCATTACACGTTTAGGAAAAATTCGTATTTAAAATAAATCAGCCCCGCTGATATATCAAATAAACAAGTAATATTTCTGTTTATATAAAATATTCCAAAACGAAATGCTTTTTGAAAATCGATTAATAGCCTTTCAAGACCAATCTCAATGGTCGTATAAAAACCCCAGCCCCGCTGGTTCGGGAATTTATTAAATAACAGAAAGTCTCAAAGAGAAAATATTCCCGAAACACAAATGATATAAAATCATGAGTCATCCCATTGGTCATATAATAGAATAGGAAAACGTCATTACCACCATTTAATATTAAGCCTCCCAGACTAAGGGTCGAGCCTCCAAGGCTCTGTAGCGTCCCACCCTAGGCCTGTACACGTCGACCACCGAGCGTGAATTTGACCTATATAGTAAAGTCGTTACCTCGCATGGGATCAGGCGACTATGCTAACTAGCATCTATATATATATGGACCCTGATATGGTGAAAATCTGAAAATAAAACCGAAAATACGCTTTCCCTTATATATAAAAATCCGTACGGTCCCCGACCGCACATCTGAGGCTTTTAAATATCAACTAAAATAATAGCCTCGAAAAATATATATATATATATATATATATATATATATATATATATATATATATTTAACCGACATGTCCCACATGCCGAAAAACAATATCGAAAAAGAATATAACATCGACATGCCTTACATGTTGTGAAATCACAAATAATGAAATCATAAAAATCCCCGGAAATCTCATTTCCGGTCCTTTAATTATAAATAGAATTAATTTCAATTTACCTACTTGAACTTTGGCTCAATCATCATTTCAGTCCCTGTACTTTTGATTTCATCAGCTACACCCCTGTACTTCCCTAAATTAATCAGCTGATACCAATTTTGTAATTTCGTTCAAACAATCTATCAATACCAAAGGCTTTTTGGTACCATTTTCATACATTAATGCACCGTTACCATATTACGAATATAAACAAGGCTAGAAAATTCATATAATCAAGTTGAACAATAGAAAACAAATCATATATAGTGATTTCTTTTTATTTTACCATATATGATTTGTTTTTATTTATTTTCTATTGTTCAACTTGATTATATGATTTGTTTAGCTTTATTCATAATCGTAATATGGTAACGGTGCATTAATGTAGGGAAAATATACAAAAAAACCTTTGGTATTGATAGATCGTTTATACGGAATTTACAAAATTAGTATTAGTTGATTAATTTAGAAAGTATAGGGGTATAGTTGATGAAATCAAAAGTATAGGGACTGAAGTGATGATTCAACCAAAGTTCAAGTAGGTAAACTGAAATTAATTCTTATAAATATAATCAAAATGCTGAATTACGATTTAACAAATCATATTATTTCCGGAAATCTCATTTCCGGGTAAAATTACGTACTATTTACAATAATAGAAAACATATACCCCAAATCCATATTTTTCTTTAAATATTAAATGAGCAAATCATAATCATATATGAATACCAATATCAAGAATTTATTTAGTAAAAGTAAGTTTCATTTCAATAAAATATTTATGCATGTATTATTTAAAATAAAATCCACTCACAGTATATCCGAGCTTGCTGCTATTTCGAGCTCTCGTCCCGTCGAGTAACTTCTAGACCTGTAACAGGGACGTAATCATAAATATTACGCAACTCGAGATTTATTTATAAATGTCTACGTCCGAAATAACTCAGGGCACCTACCTCGTGTCAAATTAATTATTTTACTTGTTATTTCGTCATAAAACCCTTTTAAAACCGCTTTTATTCATTTATGATAAGTCAATAGTAAAATTTAATGGTCAAACAGTAATTCTGAAAGTCAAATTACTATTTACTATTCAATTTTACTGTTTACTATTTACCATTTACTGATTTACCGTTTACTATTCACTTTTTACCGTTTTACTTTTACTATTTTACTGTTTATCGTTTTCAACGTTCCGCCGCCGGAAAAGTGGCGCCGCCGCCGGCAGTTCTGCCACAGAGGCTAAAAAACGCCTCCAATTAATCCCAAATCCACCCAATTCGATCGCCACCACCTCAGAATCTCGTCTACCACTACCTCCGCCGCAAAAAAACCAGCACGGCGGCCGACACGGAGGCCGGAATCCCCAAAACTCCAATTTTTTCAAAAACCAACCAAATCAACCTCAAATTACACTCAATCGACTCCCAACAGCATCCTAAACACTAATCTAGCCTCCAATTACATCAAAAACATCAATTTCATAACCTCCATAAAAAATCACCAAAAACCCTAAAAATTTCAAATTCTAATTTCTCCTTACCTGGTGCAATTCGGTTCAATTCCTTCCATGGAATGATTGCACACGTCGAGACCTTCAATTCCCCTCAAGAATGGGGCCGAACCGTGGCCGGAGGAGAGAGCTCTGGTTCGACTGCCTCTTTCGTTCGCAGGCTTCAATCGGCCGAACGACGACGAACCGAGCTGCGTCGCTGCCACAAAGGAGAAGAGGAGGAGGAGGCGGTCCAAACGGGACCGGTGCGCCGGCCCAGTTCGGCCGGACGGCGAAGATGAGTGGAGAGGAGAGGAGGCTAGGGTCGCGCGCGCGGGGAGAGAGGAGGAGGAGAAGAGAAAGAAAAAGGGAAAGAAAAAGAAAAGAAAAAGAAATTTTCCGTTTTGGAAAATTTTCTTCCCGACTATTTATACTCGTTCAAAAACGACAAGTTTCGGGTTTTTACATTATAACTTTTTCATGCGAGCTCCAAATTAGACATGCTACGCGTCCACGAACTCGTTTCAACGTCTTCTACCTCGTCATGAAATAAAATCCTCGGTCGGGTTAACTTATTTAAAAGTCAACATTTGAACTTTCGAATTGTAAAAACAATTCCCGAGGAGAAAAAGTAAAAGTAAAACAGTTAAAAGTAATTCTAGGTTTGGGTCGTATCATATAAAAACTCAGCCAATGCTTCATGTTTCTGGAAGCAATTCCCAACATTCAAATTCATTTGCTGTCTTAAAGTGAAATAGAATTATCATATCAGGATTGCTCTATTGAGCCAAATTTACTGTATTTGGACACTGTTTTATGTGACTTACACCAATGCACCAAGAGCTTTCTCTGCAAGATTTTTATTTTTTTTGCTATATCGATGTATGTTTTGGTACAAACCTAATATTTGCATGCGGTGAGAGTTAGTTAATTTGCAATATCTTTATAAAAACACACTCTTGAGGGACATTATTTTAAAAAACACACTCTTGAGGGACATTTAATAAGCGTTCATTGTATATGATCATCGTATTTCCTAAAAAACAAATAAGCACGAGTGCTGCCCTTTGGCATGTTAATATGTTTTCACTGTTCAACAACTAAATTTTAATATTAAGTAAATTTGCAAACGCTCAATCATTTTGCACGTTTATGCGGCATTGAAACACATACAGTAAAAGAGAATAAGCGATATGCACAGGCGTGAGCGCGGCCCTTTCGCACGCGGATCGCGCGTGTAGGAAGGTTAGTATTACTTTTAATACTTTTAGTTGGTTGTCTACTGAGCGGTGGAAAATGAGATTCTATGTGAGCGTAGCCACACTAGATCAAAAGAAAAAACCCTACTTCTATTCTCTTTCGGCCTTTCTCTCTCTCTTTTTCCAAATTCATTCTGCCGCATTCAACATTCTATTTTCTTTTGAAGAGAAACAAACCCAACAAATCGAAGTGAAGAACCCTAGCCTCCTCGCCCCTCCTGCTCTCATAAACCGAGAGGGCCTTGCCAGATCTTTTGATGGACCATGTTTCCTTATTCGATATAGTTTCGTTTGAGTAAGTTTCGATTTCCAACAAATGGTTTAGAAGCATTTCAATCGATTTCTTGTTTGGGGCTTTTGATTTAAAGCCTTTGTCTTTGGATTAGTCAATTAACTTCTTCTTTTTTCTGGATTTGAACTTTAGAATCAGCCAATCCTTCACCCAGTTCGAGTGAGTCTAGGATGGGAACTCCTAGCAACCATGTCTGCTGATGCCTCCATGATCTACCCCCAAGATTTTACCTATTTGCATTGAGGTGTAGAAATCTCTCTCTTTTTTTTTTCCTTTGCATCTGGGCCTTTATTGATGTCACATAACTCTATGACATATTTAGTTCTTTATCAATTTCGAACCATTTATGAATCTAAACCTACACGATACTCTTCTGTTCTGATTTTTTTTGTTGTTGGTTTGTTTGGGGGTTTTGGAATCAGTACGAGGCCCCCTTGGACGTTGGTAATGGCGTTTCTTACGGAGGATCACTTTCTGTACATCCAATTCAAGAGTCATCTTAACCGGGTAAATATTGGCAAGCTCCATCGAGAAGAAAAGGATCTGAAGTTGGAAGTAGTCGCAGACTATCGGGAGGAAGTTCATCTTCCCTTTGGAATGTGTCCTTTCTTGCAGATTCCGGGTAAACAGTTCCTGGTTGGGGGAGAGAGGTTGCGTAAGCGAGAACCTTTTAACTATTATGTACTGGATTGGGAAGTATCAAAGCCCTCTGATGGCCTCAGCTCTGATATTTTTGTTCTGGATTCCTCCACCGGAAAGATCACCATAGATCATCGTTTTCCTAAACCAATTGCACCAAAGGCCAAAGCCAAAGTGTTGTATAGCGATTGCCAACAAATATACGTACTTGCTTTTGAGGGTCATCACTATTATCACTATACGTAATATGGCTGAAAACAGATGGGAGGCTCTGCCTGCGCCTCCTAATTATTACGACAATGATAGGGAAACGCGCCATGTAGCTTCTACATACTGTTATCATTTTGTGGTTGGCCGAAAGATTTATTTGCGCACTTTGGAGGCAGTCTCGTGTTTCAACATGGATGCACCCGCCAAAGGATGGGAATGGATTGTGGATCCTGTGTGGTTGTTTCACCCGCGCACTACTAAATGGTTAGTAAAACCGAAGTTTGAGATCAGTGGCAATGTGCCTGTCCCACCAGCTTTTCCCTACCGTTCGCTTGCCTTTTCCGATATTAGCTTCAGAGGTTACTACACAGGTGTTGGCTACACCCTTCAAGGGTTGGTGGCTTTTGTCATTGATTATGAAGGCAAGCTACTTACTCAACAGGTCCTCCAAGTTTATAACAGTAATCTTCCTTGTCCAAATGAGGAGTGTGGTGGCAGAGTTGTTTATCTTGGTGGAGCTGAGTTTTGTCTCATCTTGTCGGGAAGGATGGGAGACGATGGTTATTTTTCGTTATGTGTGGCAACATTTGAAGTGAAGATCATCGATGGGACTGAGTTTGTTTTCTGTCTGCCTGGAATACGTTACCATACCTTTGATGACATTAATTCATTTAGCGGTAATCGTTATATTCAGCATTATCTTCTTGGGAATTACGATTGGCCAACGCTTTATGATTACAATGAAGTTCCGGACGCTTTCGTCATGTAAGTTGAATTCTTTTTTATCCCTTCCGTTTTATTTATTTCAATTGTAGTTGTGACATTAAACTGTTTGTTACTTTTCCCTCAGGTGTGCTTCATATAGCATGATGGTTAAGAGGCCACGTTTAATGTAAATCCTCAAGGTCTGCTTAGAATACTCTTGGTGGTTCGGTATGTTGAGGCATGGAAAATCAGTATCTTTGTTAATGTTAGGTCTTGAGCTCCCTATTTGAGGTCATGGATTTGTCATCAGTTGTAATCATATTCTAATGAGACTCTGATCATGTGTTTTATTACTATGGGCTGACTTGTTCGGTTTATGAAAGGCGAAATATTATGGGTAGTTTCTGATGTGTATTGTCAAGCCCACCCAAATGGAAGTGGTGATATCTAGATCTTGACAGTAGTTTTCTGATGTTGTGTATTGGAAAGCCCACCCAAATGGAAGTGGTGATAACTAGATCTTAACAGTAGTTAAACTGCTAATGCATGTAGTTAGAGAATTCTCATTTTCATGATTTAAAGTTCAGCATCGGTGTAACCGAGTAAGTGCATATTTACTGCCTATAGTGCTTGAAGAACCGGGACTGGCAACCATTCCTCGGTAGAACTAGATATCAATGCCAGCGGCAAATTAACAACTGATTAAAGGTGGCACATCGTATGTTTCAAATGAATTTACTAGTCCAGCAATGTAACCGGCAGCAGTAATAAGAGCCAGGAATTCCACCAGTCTGGTAACTTCTACTGGTCGACCATATCCCCTTGGAAGAGCAACTTCTACAGGTCGACCATGTCACCCTGAAAGAACTGAGACTTGGATAAGCATTGTTTGTAGTTTGTTACTTGGTACTCAAACTCAAGGGTTCCATATCCAAATTTCAACCAGCTTACTACTTTGTTACTTGGATAACTGGTTCTCGTTGATGTCATAGTTGTTTATATCAGTTGAATTTCCAATACATTTTTTTAATTAGAGTCTCTTCATGTTGTTAGGAGGAAATGGATTAGAATAACAACTTGAAACTTTCTCGAAAAACAATGAAATGATGAGATCCCAATGATAAAACTGTGATTGGAACAATTGCTAGATCAATATGGACTTATCACATATTATATGATAATTATGTTTAATGACAATATTTACTTTTACATTGTTTCTGCACAAACCCGGAGGCCTGGTAGAGACAGATGAATCCTCGCGTGATCTCCCGTAAACCTGCTTACTAAGGGGAATACCGGGCGGGCCGGTCTTCTCCTCTCCGATTCCTAAGTTAGTATAGTTGGAATAGATATAACGTAAGTACGTATATAAGCGGTAGGAAGGATCAGTTACCTATTAATGAGGGTAGTTGAGGCCCTTATATAGGTGGCCAAGAGTGAGGTCTGGCCTTACTCTTCGATGTGGGACTGGTTTCCTTCTGTTTGCATACCAAAGGGCAGCTTTGGTGACCTCTTTGGCAGGCAGGCGCCCCCGGTCCCCGGGCCCTTGGTAGCAGGATAGACTGCTGGACCCCGAGGCCAGGTGCTGGTGATCCGGTCCTGGGCCTCGGGCCGGCCCCTGGTACACTAGCTGCGGGTCTGTGGGCCTGCTGTAGCCCCTCTGTGGCTACTGTCAACAAGTCCCCCAAGTTCCCGGTCAAGTGCAATCTTGAATGGGGACTTAAACTGTCTTGCCCTTGTCCCGCAGACCCGCAGGGTTACCAACCCAACGGTGCCCAGTCCCCCAAGTCCGCGTTGAAGATTGGGCGTGACCGGGGTGAGTACCTGTTACCGATGATATGCAACAGTTTGTGAGTATGCTTGCAATATAAGTAGCACTATGCTCAAGTGTTGTAGTGCTATGAGCATGGAGCGGGGTGAAACCCGGAGAGTGCATGAGATGATAGTGGGGCGTTGAAATCTGCCGTGCAATAGATGTGTGCATGGAATAATTATGGGGCGTTGAAATCCGCCATGCAATAGATGTGTGCATGGAATGATTATGGGGCGTTGAAATCCGCCGTGCAATAGATGTGTGCATGGAATGATTATGGGGCGTTGAAATCCGCCATGCAATAGATGTATGCATGGAATGATAATGGGGCGTTGAAATCCGCCATGCAATAGATTTGTGCATGGAACCTGGACCCGCGTTCTGCCATATTAGAGCGAGCTGGAGAGCATGGGATCTCGACCGGGCGTTCTGCCAAATCGGTACGAGTCGGAGAGTATGGGACCTCGACCGGGCGTTCTGCCATATCGAGACGAGTCCATATTGCTAGGCTGCGACCTCGACCAGGCGTTCTGCCAAATCGGTGCGGGTCGGAGAGTATGGGACCTCGACCGGGCGTTCTGCCATATCGAGACGAGTCCATATTGCTAGGCTGCGACCTCGACCGGGCGTTCTGAAAAATCGGTGCGGGTCGGAGAGTATGGGACCTCGACCGGGCGTTCTGCCATATCGAGACGAGTCCATATTGCTAGGCTGTGGGGAGGTGGCCCCGGTGTTGCGGTCTGCTGAGGCACCGGTCAACACTTGCTAGTTCTTCTCAGCTTGTGTTGGAATAAGCGTTGAGGTAATGGGGTGGCGTTAAGGTGACAAGTCTCGCCGTGGAGCCCCACATTGATCGCAGTTCAGTGCGATGCAGGGTTTTTATCCTGCTGGACAAGAGTACATGTGTTAGATGTAAACTCATCCGGGTGTATAAAGCCCATGCCGGTCGAATGTTCTCATGACCGGGGTCATGCCATGGAGCCGGGTGGATCTCGACCGGGCGTTCTGCCATATCGAGACGAGTCCCCCAGTGAGATGCCATAGGGCCGGGTGGATCTCGTACCCGGAACAATGCTCTCGAGCCGGTTGGATGATCATAATCGGTGAGAGGTCTTCAAGCCGGTTGAAAGATCATAACCGGTGACTTACAGTGAAGATGCCATGTAGCCGGTTGAATGATACCTAACCGTGAACTGCCATGGTACCGGATGGATGGCTCATACCCGGAACAATGCTCTCGAGGCGGTTGGAAAATCATAACTGGTGAGAGGTCTTCAAGCCGGTTGAAAGATCATAACCGGTGACTTGCAGTGAAGATGCCATGCAGCCGGTTGAATGATACCTAACCATGAACTGCCATGGTACCGGATGGATGGCTCATACCCGGAACAATGCTCTTGAGGCGGTTGGAAAATCATAACCGGTGAGAAATCTTCAAGGCGGTTGAAAGATCATAATCGGTGACTTGTAGTGAAGATGCCATGCAGCCGGTTGAATGATACCTAACCGTGAGCTGCCATGGTACCGGATGGATGACTCATACCCGGAACAATGCTCTCGAGCCGGTTGGATGATCATAACCGGTGAGAGGTCTTCAAGCCGGTTGAAAGATCATAACCGGTGACTTGCAGTGCAGATGCCATGCAGCCGGTTGAATGATACCTAACCGTGAACTGCCATGGTACCGGATGGATGGCTCATACCCGGAACAATGCTCTCGAGGCGGTTGGAAAATCATAACCGGTGAGAGGTCTTCAAGCCGGTTGAAAGATCATAACCGGTGACTTGTAGTGAAGATGCCATGCAGCCGGTTGAATGATACCTAACCGTGAACTGCCATGGTACCGGATGGATGGCTCATACCCGGAATAATGCTCTCGAGCCGGTTGGATGATCATAACCAGTGAGAGGTCTTCAAGCCGGTTGAAAAGATCATAACCGGTGAGAGGTCTTCAAGCCGGTTGAAAGATCATAACCGGTGACTTGCAGTGAAGATGCCATGCAGCCGGTTGAATGATACCTAACCGTGAACTGCCATGGTACCGGATGGATGGCTCATACCCGGAACAATGCTCTCGAGGCGGTTGGAAAATCATAACCGGTGAGAGGTCTTCAAGCCGGTTGAAAGATCATAACCGGTGACTTGTAGTGAAGATGCCATGCAACCGGTTGAATGATACCTAACCGTGAACTGCCATGGTACCGGATGGATGGCTCATACCCGGAATAATGCTCTCGAGCCGGTTGGATGATCATAACCGGTGAGAGGTCTTCAAGCCGGTTGAAAAGATCATAACCGGTGAGAGGTCTTCAAGCCGGTTGAAAGATCATAACCGGTGACTTGCAGTGAAGATGCCATGCAGCCGGTTGAATGATACCTAACCGTGAACTGCCATGGTACCAGATGGATGGCTCATACCCGGAACAATGCTCTCGAGGCGGTTGGAAAATCTTAACCGGTGAGAGGTCTTCAAGCCGGTTGAAAGATCATAACCGGTGACTTGTAGTGAAGATGCCATGCAGCCGGTTGAATGATACCTAACCGTGAACTGCCATGGTACCGGATGGATGGCTCATACCCGGAACAATGCTCTTGAGCCGGTTGGATGATCATAACCGGTGAGAGGTCTTCAAGCCGGTTGAAAAGATCATAACCGGTGACTTGTAGTGAAGATGCCATGCAGCCGTGGAGCCTGGGGAAGTGGGGGGGGGGGGGGGGGGGGCTAACGCCTCGGTTCCCGCTCCTAACTTCTTTACCTGTCGCCAGCAGGCGGGACAAGTGGCTGACATGCATTTAAGGAGGAAGTCCATCAGTCTCATCAGTTATGATGGCGTGGGAAGTTTACTGATGCTGGGACACGTGCTGGTAGGGAGCGGGCTGAGATGGAAGGTCTGGATTCGCGGGCGTTTGAGTTGCTCTGATTGCATGTTTTGGGGGGATTACAAGCGCCTAGGGCACCAGACCTCTCTATAAAAAGGCCTCCTCTGCCTTCTTCATTCTGTTTTGCTCCTTGCTCAGAGAGACTAAGAGAAAGAGAGAAATCCGGCGAAAGCTCTGTGGAGGTGCCCCGCGACATCCGTTGCCTCAAGTGCTCTTTTACTCTTTTCCTACCATTGCTCGCTGCTTTCGCAGGGCGGACTTTCCTCGGTTCAGCATACTAATCGGTAAGTTCTTGCTTTCTTTGCCTGGTGTTGTTCTTGTTTTTCTTTTCGGTGTTTTTGCGGCGGGGGGAGGGGATCTCTGTCGCCGACTGAGTTGTTTTAAGCGGAGTGGCTGCGGTAAACTTGGGGAGGGGCCGCAGAGGGCGCTGTTCTAGCCTATTGCTGACCAGCGCTAGGGTTTTGTTTTTCTTCCCCTTAGGTTAAAATGTCTTCTGCAAGTTCTGATGGGGCTTCCGAATCGGCCGTCAGGCGTCCCGTCGTGGACGATGAGGAGAGATTGGAGGACTGGCTCGGTTCGGAATCCCCGGTGTCTAAAGTCGCTGACCGCTCCCGGAGCGGGGCTTCGTCTTCCGGGTCCTCAGGATCTGAGGAAATACCGCACGGGGTGCGCCTTGCTGGTGCTCCGCCCGTGAGCTACACCATCGGGAGAGGGAAAGGTGCCGTGCTGTGCGATGAGCCGGAGGGTAGCATGAACCCCGGAGAGATTGCTGCGTTCCGGGAGACGTGGAGTATCCCGAATGAGGTGGCGCTACGGCCACTGAATCCCGGAGAGTCAGCCTGTAACCCGGGGGCAGGTTGGGTTGCCGTGCATCTAGACTAGTTTCGCCACGGTTTTTCGCTCCCGCTGCCAGACTTCGTGCAATACATGCTCAGTGCACTGCAAGTGTCTCCCGCGCAGCTTCCAGAGCTCTAGTGGAGGCGACTGCTGAGCCTCGGCTGCCTGTACGAGTTGTCCGGGATGAGTATGCCAACGATAAACGAATTCCGGGCACTGTACAGGTTATCATGCATACTCGAAGAAGCGAGGGTCCCGGGGTTGTCTGTCCTTCAACGCCCGGTGTTTTCAACCTATCATCACCAATATGCCTTCTTGGGTGGATAACAACTGGAGGAAGAAGGTGGTGATGGCGGGCGGGAAGTAGCAGAAGAGGAGGAAGATGTACTGGGTTCCTGGTGCCGTCCAGCCCCCTGGGGATCAATCGTTCGAGCTATCCGAGTTGGAGCAGGAGAGGATCACGACCATACTCGGATGTTGGGACGATCTCGAACGGAGCTCTTACAAATTCATCCGGCGGGAAGTGTTGGAGTATTGCTGTCTCGGGCGAGATCCCGGTGCGTAGCAAGTCCTAGCGGTGACACTTTTGCTAACTATTTTAAATACTAACCTTTGCTCGGAGAGGAGAAGGAGCTGACTGAGGAGGAGAAGGCCGAACTGGAGGCCAAGGTGGATGAGCTCCAGGTGGGAGCTGCCGCTGTGCGCGCCGCCTCTGCCGCTGCGGCAGGGGAAGAGGACCCGGAACTCTACGAGCGGGTTGTTCTCAAATACCATGAGAGCAATTAGTTCCTCTAGTTCCTGGAGAAGGCCAGGGAATCGGGCATCGCTGACGCGTACACGGAATAGGAGCAGAAGGGGTACCTGGAAACTTCATGGATGTCGAAGGCCGCTGATGAGGATATCCATGAGCAGTCGGCGGAAGAGCAACCGGAAGGGGAGGGTGGACCTCAGATTGCTGAAGGCGCGGCTGCTTCATCCGGAGAGGCTGGTGGATTGCCCGCTGAGGGGGGAGGCGTAGCTCCTTAGAATTTTGCCCTTGCTCTTTTTTGTAAACTTGCCGGAACGGCCTCTGCTTGTATTATCCCTTGACTATGAATATACTTGAATTGGTGGAACCGGTGGAATTTTTCTTGAAAGTAGTTTGCATATATATCTTGATGTTACAGCGGTTGAACCGGTGATATGCCAAACTAACCGCTTGGAGGCTTGGCGAGTCTTACCAGCCCCGGTCTTGCTCCCGGTTGGGATCTGCTCTCCTTTCCCCTATATACCGTTGGAGCTGGCCGTTACTAATCAAACCCTCCACCGCTGTCTTGAGAGCACAGCACTGGCTCGTTCGATGTGTATCCTCATCATGATAGGAGCAGTACTTGCCCGTTTGCGCCGTGGTAAGCTTTCCCCTCGGGTACTTTCTCCTGGGCGGTGGTGGAATGATGTTCCCCTTCTCTTGCAAAATGTCCTCGTATGAAGAGATGAGAGCGGTGAAGACCTCTTGACCGGCCGGTTGTGCTGGCATGATTGCCAGGGGGCGTTCTTGCCGGAACTGCGCCGGCTTGTGCTCCGCCTGGGGTTTATCATGATAGGGCCTTTGCTGCCGTTGCCCCCAATTTCTGCTGGGCTGGCTCGGTTCTCGGTCCGCTGGCTTGACTTATCTTCCTGGCTGGGCGGGGGGGTGCTCCTCCCGGGGGTGGTCTTCCTGCTGCTCGTCCCGTTTCCTCTTCAGCAGGTGATGCCCGTACGTCTCGTGATCGGCCTGGGAGTGCCGGATGGCCATTGCCATTAACTCGTCATACCCTTGCGGGAGTTCCACCTGCACGGCGTAGGAAAATTTTCCCGGCCGGAGCCCTTGCTTGAACGCCATCTCGGCGATACCTTTGTCAAGGTTCCGGGCCCCGGCCGTCGCTGTCTGCCAACGGTTGACGAAAGTCCTCAATTCCTCGCTGGGCGCTTGCATGTAGTTAAAAAGGATGGTCGATGTCCGGGCTCCCTCGACCCGGAGGATGAAACGGCCTACAAACCGGTCGGCCAACTGTTCCAAGGCCTCGATTGAATTTGCCGGAAGCTCATAAAACCAGCTGAGCGCCTCTCCAGACAGAGTTTCCTGGAAAATATTGCAGCATACTGCATCGGAGTAGCCCTTGGCGCACGTCTGGGACCGGAAACTATCCAGGTGCTGGTACGGGCAGCCGGATCCCGAGTAGGTGAGCTTGAGGAACTTCTGGTTACCAGACCTCCCCGACTCCATAACCCGGTGCGAGAAAGGGCCCATGCGCTCTTTGAACCGTGCGCCTTCCATCGGCCGTGCCGCTCTTCTCTCGTTGGCCTCCATTTGGGCCTTCATATCCGACACAGTGTCGGCGAGCATCTGCAATGCCCGTGCAGTCAGGGTCACGGCTTCATCCTCGAACGAAGTGTGTGGCTGAAGGGGCGTCAGCGAGCTCTTGGGCGGTGCCATGCCAGCCGGTGAATCTGTTCGCCCGGGATCACTGAGCCTCCTGCCTGATGACTGCCCCGCTTCAAACTGCTGAGATCGAACTGGCGGGGGTGCTTGTGCCCTGGTCATAGCTTCGTTGCGCTGCTGTCCTCTACAGGGCGGTTACCAGGGCAGCGTTTACCGCCTCCATTTCTTCATATCGGGCGTTGGACTTGGCTCTATCCCGGTCGCCCTCCTCACGCAGGCGACTGACCTCTGCGGCCATCGCCCGTATCTCCCCCGCCATACTACTCTGGTCGGGGCTGTACGTGGTATCCAGGTCACTGTTATAGTGCGGGCTCTCCTCTCGGTCACTCGGATCATCCGAGAACGTCAGAGAAAAGCCCGAGTGCACTGGCCTGTCGTCTTCCGCCGGGCCTTTCCCGTGCGAGCTGTCGTGGTGTGGCCCCGGCGTGCTGGTCGGCCTCCCACAGCTCCCGCCTTCCTGATCGCCCTGGTCGCCGCGCTGCTCCCGCATAACGACCGGGGTGGAGACAAGCGTTTGCACTGGTGCAACACGCTGCTCCTCTGTGGTATTTCTTTCCTGTCTTGCTTCCGAATTCTCTGCCATCGATAGTGCTTACGTGGTTTCTTGTCCAAACTTCCCACAGACGGCGCCAATTGTTTCTGCACAAACCCGGGGGCCTGGTAGAGACAGACGAATCCTCGCGTGATCACCCGTAAACCTGCTTACTAAGGGGAATACCGGGCGGGCCGGTCTTCTCCTCTCCGATACCTAGGTTAGTATAGTTGGAATAGATATAACTTAAGCACGTATATAAGCGGTAGGAATGATCAGTTACCTATTAATGAGGGTAGTTGAGGCCCTTATATAGGTGGCCAGGAGTGAGGTCTGGCCTTACTCTTCGATGTGGGACTGGTTTCCTTCTGTTTGCATACCAAAGGGCAGTTTTGGTGACCTCTTTGGCAGGCAGGCGCCCCCGGTCCCCGGGCCCCTGGTAGCAGGATAGACTGCTGTACCCCGAGGCCGGGTGCTGGTGATCTGGTCCCGGGCCTCGGGCCGGCCCCTGGTACACTAGCTGCGGGTCTGTGGGCCTGCTGTAGCCCCTCTGTGGCTACTGTCAACATACATGGAAACAAATACAGAACTATATCTAGTTAATAATGATTTAATGTATTAGATCATTATTATAAAGAATCCTATTCATAGTCTAGAAGTAAGACAACTAATCAGTATTGTATCAGGAATCTAATTGGAAGACTTAACTCTTAAGGAATGTCCTTAATGGGAGGACTCTTTAGGGTTAATAATTCTATATATAAATAGATGATATTGGCCCATGTTATCACTACGAGACATAGCGTAAGTTCTGTCCATTGAGAAGCTTATTGTGGTGACTAACAGAAGGCCTTGCCTAGTACTTTTGTATTTCAGGTTTGCATCAATGGAAGGAGCTATGGTTCATAACGACGGTGAGTTAAACTCTAAAGCTTAAAGTCTTATGATGGTATAATTCTATATATAAATAGATGGTATTGGCCCATGTTATCACTACGAGACATAGCGTAAATTCTGTTCATTGAGAAGCTTATTGTGGTGACTAACAGAAGGCCTTGCCTAGTACTTTTGTATTTCAGGTTTGCATCAATGGAAGGAGCTATGGTTCATAACGACTGTGAGTTAAACTCTAAAGCTTAAAGTCTTATGATTTATGTTATGCATATGATCTTCTGTATTTGTGAACATACTGAATTTGGTTTACAAATTGGTATCAGAGCCTTTAAAGGTTAACAAAATTTTCAGTTTTGCATAACAAAATCGTTTTAGGGTTTTCTCAAAAAAAGAAAAAAAAAAGACAAAAAAGGAGATTTTTCTTTACGGGTTAACAGGTTCTTGGCCCAACCCACAGCAAGAGTTGATCCAGTCTCGACCCGACCCAGAAAGCAGAAACAATTATTGCGTTCGCCACGGACAGTTTTGGTGAGTAAGTTCGCAACAGTGGCGAATGCATTCATAACAGATAACCTCGGTGAATACGTTTGAAACAGATAGTTTTTGATAAGAAGATGAAGCAGAGACTGGATTGGAAGCGCTGTGGACTTTTAAGTCTCTTATGGGATTCAAAACCCGATTGCTGTGGATTAAGAAAGCCAAGAATTAGTTGTTGCATCAAGTTTATAGCTTCCGCTGTATTTTGTAGCAAATTTGGGAAAAAACAAAACATGTTTTTCTGAAAATTCTTGTTTCAATTCAAGCATGTTATAGTATATGTATATATATATATATGCATAAGAACCCTAGAGCATTCCCAGCGTGCATATAAGATGGTGATTGTGTTGTTCTGTGGCAGGATGATATTTCAATACAGATTATGCTCTATGGAATTGAATTGAAGTATGTGTTATGTAAATTGATAATGATGCATGTAATCATTAAAGTCTCCCAAAATTTATGCATTGAAAAGTTTTTACAGGCACAAGAGCTTAGTTTTCTTACAAAAGGTAACCAGGATAGAAATCAAGTTTTCAAGCTCAAACAAGTTTGTGATTTTCTGTTGATATAAATGGATATATTGCACAAAGCATTTTTCATTGATATTTGCAGGAGGTCATGTAATACCCCGGAAATTCCTTAATAATTTCTAATGTTTATTTGGAAATTATTAGATTGGAAGTTAGTGATTCCGAGAGTTAAATTCCGAAAAACGTTTAAGTTTTGATGGGTCAAAAGTTGACTTTTTAATCCGTTGTGAATTTTGAAAAGTGTCATTAACGAAAGTTGTAGAGCTCGACAATACGAGTTCGTAGACACGTGGCACGCGTGAAACGGACTTCGTATGAAAAAGTTACGACTTGTTGAAGTTATTTCCAAAATCTGATTTTTTCTATAAATAGTAAAATATCTCAGAAAAGTCAGAAATTCCGAAAAAAAAACAGAAAAATCCCGAAACCCTGTTCATCATCTCCAATTCGAATCCGGAGCTTCTTTCGCATTGTTCTCCCTCGTCCGGCCACCGATCAAGGAGTGCGACCTGTCAAAGTGTTCATCTCGACGCTCTCTTCAGTGTGAGCCAAGGATCGAAACCTGAGTAGCACGTAGGAAGGAGCGGCGGCGCCTCAACGGATTGCCACCGTGCGCGGCGGCGCTGTAGGCGACACCCGAGGGTGCGCCACCCACCGTTTTTGTGGGTTTCTCCTTGCGCGCCTCCCTGTGTAGGTGGATCGCGCCTTTTGACGTCGAATCGCACGGATCGAACGGATTTCTCCCCGACCCGTTTCACCTGTTCGACCCGACCCGACCCAACCCGCTTTAACCGACCCGACGTTGACCGTTGATCGACGTTGACCGTTGACCAGACTGACCCGATTCTGTAGCGGTCCGATTCGACCCGTTTTCTCCGAAGCCCGACGCATAACGAATATTTATCATTTCTGGTGAATTAAGGTCAGTAAATCTCACAGTGTTCGTATTTAATACTAGTTAATTATAGTATATGGATTGTTATATGCGAAATTATTTTATGAAATGATATTTGTTTTAAATTGAATGAACTTGACCGACAACAGTTTATTAGTAAGTAAAATGATTTTAAAATAAAAATGATTTTCAAAGGGTTTTACGATCAATGACTATAGTTGGTATTAGTGGATTATTCCTGCGTGAATGTTTACGTATATATATAATATATATTGAGAGTGTGCTTTTGGTGAATTTATTTTGTTATGAAATTGTCATAATTGAGATTTTATGAGTATGTTGTGTGATGTGAGGATATGTTGGTTTGGAAACCAACGACCAATGTAAGATCTTTCTTGTGTTTGATGGGGATCTTACATGTGTGGCGGTTATGATCCACTCTGTGTTTGATGAGAGATCTTTATACGTGTGTATGAGTTGGTATGGACACCAACGACCAATGAGAGATCCTTTTGTGTTTGATGGAGATTTCTCATGTGTGGCGATTAGGGTCCACCCTGTGTTTGATGGGGGATCGCTATGGCAAATATATCGGGAACTAAACCTTTGGCCGGGTGATTGGTTACGATCAGTTAGAGCTCTAGTCTGTGCCTTTGTGTGAAATGGAGGGGAATGACAGTGGTCATCGTGATAGGAGCACAATGTGCGACGATATTAATGTGTTTATGCCCTCGTTTATGCTTTGTTTAACCCTTATTTATTTAAGATCGAGTCATAATTTAGTTTAGTGTTAATTTGGTGGAGTTTTGAAAATATGTGCTTTAGAATCCGAAAAATGACTAAGTTTGAGAAATGTGAAAAATAATGCAAAATATGTCTTTTTTCGTGATTCTGAGACGAGTGGAAGGTTGATCTATCATTTTCCAAATTTGTTGAAATTTGGTATACATATTATTGGCTTGCTAAAGGGTTTTTTTTTTCAAAAATACAGATCAATCGGAGTTTGGAAAGTCAACCAAAAGATGGTTGCAAATCAGCAGTTCGAGCAAAATTATCCAGGGACTTCCAGGATTTTTCCTGAGACTGTGTCCTGACTTCAAAAATTTATTCCGGACGTTTTACAAGAAATTTGATCAAGCCCTTTTATATGGAGAACGCTCTACGTGTCTAGTTTCTGGAAGACTTAGAATCGCATCAATCGGAGCTCTAAGGAGAACGTTATGCCAAATCAACTAGAGCAAGGTCATATCTGCCGAGAAAACCAAGTTTTTGCCTCTTTTCCTTTGTTTCTGTTTTCGATGGACATTTTGGGGTACAATTGCATACTTGAAGTTTGTCCAAGCTTATTACAGGATAGAGGAAGACATCGAGCCAAGGCAATGGAGGAAAACACGAAGAAAGAAGCATTCCTAGGCAAGCTAGGAGAATGCTGCCGGCAAAGGCAGCTTACTGCCATTTTGCATTAGGGACGGTTTGGGGCATTTTTCCATGAATCAAGTTCATCCAAATGGAGTTGTCAAGTCCAAGTAAGAAGTCCATGAAGATATGCAGCCCATGCTATGAAGAAAATTCAGAAAAAGAAGTCCAAGAATGCAATTTTTGTCCCACAAGGAAACATAAGCCAACTAGGAAAAGGAAATCTCTTTCCTTGTGTGGCCGGCAAACCCTAGGGCTGATCCCTATATAAAGTAAACGAATATCAGAATAAAATCATCTCATCTTTTGCAAAGCACTAGCCCTAAACTCTACCAAAGGTTCTCCAAAAGTTCTAAGCCAAAAGTATAAACACAAGCCTACCGATTCCACACTCTTCCATCAAATTCAGCCGCACCTCACCTTACCTACTGCCGTGCCGTACATCATCCAACACACCAAGGCAAAGCTCTCCAAGGTTTCTAAAGTGTGATCCATCCCTATGACTTGTATCTTTATTTTTGGTTTAGTCACAATAGTTGTTATAAAAATACCTTGTTTTCGTTTGGTGTTGTATGATGAACATGAGTTGCGATTTCTATTTGAATTTATGTGATGAATTTTACAAACAATTACATGCTTGAATTCATGCATTAGATTAGGGCAGTAGCATGTTCATGTATTTTTTAGTTTTTATTCGATTAGTTTCATGAATTCGTGCATAAAAATCAATGTTTACATGATGCCATGGCCATGACACTTGTGTAGGTTGCGATTTCATTCACCATAATAACTTAGGGTCGAGTTAGGAATTGATCGAACTTAATTCTAGGTTGTTTAAAAAGTGGTTAACATAATTCATAGAAACTTGCATGTTAATAGGATGAGTGACGCCATACCTAAAGATATGTTTCCAATTTAAAAGAGTTCGTGCTTAATTACTCTTTGTGTTTGTCTTCGACGTTGAGTGTTTTCAAACATGATTAGTATAATTTTAGGATTCGACGTTGAGTATTTTGTAAATATTTAAGAAGTCTAGAATGATTAGATAACCGTTGAGGCTCTAATTGAAATTGGAATTGAATAGAGTCTAAGAAACTTAAACTATTGATGCCGATTCTTGCATGATTTCTTGTGTGTTCTTGTGTGTTTTTGTGCTATGTGTTGCGTGAAAGATGATGATTAAACTTGTATATAGTAGTGTAGGATTTTATTTTCGCATCTTAGATTTTAGGGGCAGCTTTGCTGCCGAATTATTTCATCCCCCAAAGTGTGACGTTTTGATGTATATATGTGAATAAATTGTCTAACATTCTCATGTTTCAGGTACCCTTAATCCCCGGCTAGAACGATCCCTACTTGCTTATACTACTAATGATCTTTTGTAGGGTTATTATTGCTTGATGCTCGCTTAGGCGACTCATCAATTTTTGGCGCCGTTGCCGGGGATTATAAAAGCTTGATTTGTGTGATTGTTGTGTATATAAAGTTGCTGGAAATTTTTGTTGTAAAGTTGTAATGTTTGTAATTTTTGGTTTTATTTGGGATTTTGTAAAGTAGAAATATGCTTCGGCATGTAGAATTTAAATTTCGAAAGTTGCATGATTATAAAGAATGTATGTGTGTAATAACTTAGTTTAAATTCTAGGAAGTTGATAGTGTTGTGTATGTTGGAGTTTATTGTAGTTTCTAAAGTGTAATAGGTAGGGAGAAGCCTCTTTTGTTGGTCTTAGCCTTAACCCTTCATACGAATGGTGCCATGTTAGGTATGTTTTTTTGTAGACTGGGAAACGTGGGAAAGGTCCCCCCCCCCCCCCCCCCCCCCCCCCCACGCATAAAGACGCTAACTTGGTATTATTTTTATGAGGTTGAGGGCGGCTTTGATCAACATTTGTAGACCGCTAGGACCCGAGTTTTTTTTACCAAGTATGGGGCAAGTTATGTTCATTGATATGGTTCTCAGGTTTGTTTAACTGGATCTCAAGGCCCACAGACTGATGTTCATTCTCGGTGAGTGAGTCGATAGGGGGTTCGCCCTCCATGGTGTCCAACAACGAGTCCTGCCTGGCTCATGTAGGGGGTTCGCCCTCCGTGAATTTTAACGACACCGCCTTTGAAAAGTAGAATACGCTCTACCTAGTCGATAGCTTGGGCCGAAGCATCACCTCACTTTAGATGCTAGAAGATAAGTTGACATATATGATCTATTTTCTTCAAAGTAAAAACAAATTGTGTGGTTCAAACTCTTGAGGTATATCGGGTAAAGCATGATACTACCGGGGGCTGTATTAGTCCATTGCACCATTATCTCCTCTTCTCCACGTACTTTGAGAGTTAGAACAAAATTTTAAAAGAATTTAGACTTAGAGATTACATGATCACAACGTTTGATTTTTCTTCTCTTTTTGCCGATGCCTTGCTCTCTTTCCCGATTCCATGTATTTGTGTGCCATTGATTGAAATTTGTTTTGTAATCGCCAATGCCGTGGCTTGTAATGATGTATATTTTTATTTTCTATTTCTTTACGAGTTTCTAACTTGTCTAAACGTTGCAAATTTCAGGATAGTGTATGTCCGAATCTAATCTTTAGACACGAGATCATAGAGGTCGCTTGCAACGTTTGAACCAAGAACTCGCTATCGCTATTGTTGCACCATTGCCTCTATCCGACCCATTGCCGTCGCCCCCACCTAGTTCGGCAGCATCTTATCTGGGCTCTCCATCTGTTATCTCTTCAACGTGTGATTTAGAAGCGCCATAGTTTGAGGTTCTTGCTTTGCTGTACATTGAGGAAGAGAATTTTGCCGAACCCCTTGTTGCCGAGCCTATTATTGAGGAAGTGAGAATGCCTTCGATTAGAGCACAGAATGGTCATGTTGCCGGAGGAGGAGGAGTTGTACCTTCCAATATCACTTACCCTCCTTTAGAAGCAGATAAGACTGGACAGATTGAATTGAGGAGTGGATTCCTCCACAAATTGAAGTCTTTTTATGGAATGCCAAGTGAGGATCCCAACAAGCATTTACAATGGTTTAACTTCACCATGGAGTCTATGTGTTCAAGAGGGACTGATTTACAACACTTCAAGATGAAGGCCTTTCCGTTCTCATTGGAAGATCAAGCAAAAGAGTGGTTGTTTGAGGTACCTAGTGGTCGCATTATCTCATGGAATTCTATGATGGATGAGTTTCTGCTCAAGTACTTTCCCGCTTTACGTATCACTGACTTGAGGAAGTAAATTACTAGTGTGAAACAAGCCGGAGATGAAACTTTCTTTGACTACTATAAGAGGTTCAAGTCTCTCGTCTCTTTGTGCCCATCTCATGGCATAAGTGAGGGACTCTTATTGCAATATTTCTATGAGGGATTGCGCGTTATGGAGAGGGAGTTTCTTGATTCGGCCGCAGGAGGTAGTTTCTTGGAGTTAGATGCTACACCGGCAAGGAATTTGTTGGAAGTTCGTTCCTTGAATAACCAACAATTTGGCATGGCAAGAAACAATGTGACAAGGAATGAGAAGGTACATGAAACGTCTTCAAGTTCAAAGCTGGAGGAAAAAGTTGATAAGCTTGCCGACTTGGTGAGTAACGTGATGAAGAAGCGTGCCATTGTATGTGGTATATGTACCGAGGGCCATGAAACAGATCAATGCCCTAAGTTTGGATCAAATGAAGGAGTCGAGGAATGCAATGCTATTGGCTTTCAAGGAGGTCAAAGGTTTGGAAATTTCAATCCGAGGTATAATGATCATCCAAACTTTCGGTAGGCAAACAATGACAATGTGCTTAGGGCACCTATGCAACCAAACCAAGGGGCTGCTTGTAACACCCTAACCCAGATTATGAGAGAATGATCCGGAATTAAGGTGTTATGAAAATCATTTTGTGATATATATACACCCGAACAACATTGTCCAAAATCCAACTCCTCGAAAACACAATCAATCACAATAAGAATTATAACAACATGTAGAGCTCAATATGAGGATTGATTTTAATACCTGAATCGAAATCACAAATCGCTAGACAAGAGCAGAAAACCACAAAAAATCCAGAGCTTCAATTTATCGAATCCCCCTCCTCAGAACTTGTCTTGGAAAACCAACACTGCAGGGACATCGAAGACAACAATACGAAGCTACGGCTACCGGCCTTGCCTCCCGCCGTGGTCGAAATCGAGACCTCGAATCGGAAGCCTCACTACCTTCTGTTCTTTGTTTCTTAGTCAACAGAGCTCACAAGACAAACCAGGAACAAGGGGTGGACGGCGACGTCATGGCGAAGCCGTAGCTATCCTCACCACGTCGAGAGACGGCTAGAAGAGGGAGGAGAGGAGGAGAGCTCCATCGCTGCAGAGCAGCCCGAGACCGAGTCGGTTTGTCGATGGTCAGAGAGGGAGAGTAAACCCGAAAGTCCTGGGTTCTCTACTTCCCCTTTCTCTTTGATTTCTTATTATTTCTTTCTTTCCTTTAAGTCGGTCCCACCGACTCCAGAACCCCTCATTTATATATATATATATATATATATATATATATATATATTTTAGTCCTCATCTCTTTCAAATGCGATTTAAAGACTGAAATTCAACAGCGGTACATTGAACAATCTACCTTGAATATATTTATTTAATAAATAATATCATCTCAGATTCTTACATTTTTAATCTCCGTGTATTCTTGGTACTCACCGGGTTCAATTAGATTTCTCGACAAACACCAATTTGCTCATCTCAATACAAATATTAATGACGAGTCATTTATATGCACAAATAATTAATTTGCTTTTTAAAATAGTACGGGGTATTACACTGCTGCACCCTATGCACCAAGGGCACCATTTGTGCCACGGCAGCCTTACTAACCGAACCAAGGGCAGTTCAATGCCATGCCGAGAGAGATGCAGCCGAGCCAACCTCAAGGGGGATTGAGCAATCCGAACTATGATGCTGTGATCCAATCCCTCTCAAGTGCTACTCAAGCATTGCTTTCGGGGCAACAAAATCAACAAAAAGACATTGGTGAGCTAAAGACTCAAATGGGGCAAGTTGTGGACTTCATAGGAAGATTCAACGAGCAAGGAAAGTTGCCAAGCAATACAATTCCTAATCCGCGAAACGAGCACGCTAAGGTGATTCAAACTCGAAGTGGAAGGGAGTTGTTACCTCCAAGGAGTCCAAAGAAGAGGGGAATGCCACTTGACATAATGGAGGAAGAAGAGGTGGCTGCCGGACCTGCCATTGCCGGCAGCTCACCAACTGTGGAAAGAAATACTGCCGAACCAAGAGACAAGACTGCTGCCGGCAGCAATGCAACCGGCAGTGCTACTGCCGAGAGAGACGCCACCAAGGGCAGCTATGCCGAGAGGAATAGGGCTGCAATCGATGGGAGAAAGAACGAACTTGAGAAGGATCCCGCAACATCCAAGAATGAGTTGATGCCGAGCCAAGTGAGTAAGGAAGGGGTGCCACACTCAACCATTTCATTTCCTTCTCGCTTTGCGAGATCAAAGAAAGATAAGTCCGACGAAGTGGTGTTGGATATTTTCCGGAAAGTGCAAGTCAACATCCCTTTGTTGGAATGCATTAAGCAAGTGCCTAAGTATGCTAAGTTTCTTAAAGAGCTATGCACGGCAAGGAGGCACACAAGGGAGACTCGTGTGGTAACTATGAGCGAAACGGTGTCGGCCGTTATTCAAAGAAAGTTGCCACCAAAGATGAAGGATCCGGGAAGCTTTAATGTGCCTTGTGTGATAGGCAACACTCGATTTGAGGATGTGATGTTGGATTTGGGAGCTTCGATCAATGTCATGACACTCAATGTGTACCAAACGTTGAGTATAGGGCCACTCAAGAAGGACAATGTCATTATACAACTTGCGGATCGCTCAAGCAAGTATCTGGAGGGCTATGTTGAAGATGTTCTTGTGCAAGTGAACCAACTCATATTCCCCGCCGATTTCTATGTTGTAGAGATGGAAGACTCACCGGTTAATAGCACTCAATTGCTACTTGGCCGACCATTTATGAGGACGGCACGCACCAAGATTGATGTTGCCGAGGGTAACTTGACAATGGAGTTTGATGGTGAGATGATCAAGTTCAATGTTTTTGATGCCATGAAATTCCCTATTGCCGATTTGAAGGAATGCCAAGCTAGTGAGGTTTTGGAGGAGGTCGAGCAAGTTATGTCGACCTCGCTTGATGCATAGCAATTAGCGATCAAGCGTGGGGTTGGTGTTGACAAGGAGGGAGCATGAGTTGAGGTAGAAGATGAAGACTTTGCCGAGCCAAGCATGAAGGAGGTGGTTGCCGAATTCAATGCAGCCCCTATTTACACGAAGAACTCGTTCTTGTCAATTCCAAGTGCCACAACCAAGTTCCGACCAAGTGTGGAAGAGGCCCCAAAGTTAGAACTTAAAGAGCTCCCTAGTCACTTAAAGTATTTGTATCTTGGAGTGGAGGACACTTTACCGGTTATTGTGTCTTCCAAGCTTAATGAGAAGCAAGAAAGTGATTTAATAAGTGTGCTAAAGAAGTACAAGACCGCTATAAGTTGGAGCTTAGCGGATATCAAGGGAATAAGCCCTACTACTTGTGTTCATCGTATATTACTTGAAGAAGGAGCAAAACCAACCAAGGAGGCTCAACGCCGATTGCATCCCCCCATGATGAAGGTAGTCAAAGATGAAATCATCAAGTTGCTTGATTGTGGGGTGATTTACCCAATTTCGGATAGTAAGTGGATATCTCCCGTGCAAGTAGTTCCAAAGAAGAGTGGTGTAACGGTTGTCAAGAATGAGAAGAATGAGATAGTGCGACAACGACTTGTAACCGGTCATCGTATGTGCATTGAATATAGGAAGCTAAACGCTACAACAAGGAAGGATCACATGCCTTTGCCGTTTATGGATCAAATGCTAGAGAGATTAGCCGGCCATTCTTTCTATTGCTTGCTCGATGGTTATTGTGGATACAACCAAATCATGATACACCCGGATGATCAAGAGAAGACCACTTTTACTTGTCCATTCGGCACATTTGCCTATCGACGAATGCCATTCGGCCTATGCAACGCACCCGGAACGTTTCAACGATGTATGTATGCTATCTTCTCGGATTTTATTGAAGACATTATCGAAGTTTTTATGGATGACTTTAGTGTTTATGGAAGCAATTTCGAGATTTGTTTGAGGAACTTAGAGAAGATACTTCAGCGGTGTGTTGAGACTAACCTTGTACTTAATTGGGAGAAGTGTCACTTTATGGTAACACAAGGTATTGTCTTAGGCCACATTATTTCGGCAAAAGGGTTATAAGTAGACAAAGCCAAAGTGGAGCTCATCCAAGCCTTGCCGAGCCCAAAGAATGTGTGTGATGTGAGGAGTTTTCTTGGCCATGCCGGATTTTATCGAAGATTTATCAAAGACTTCTCTTCAATTGCAAAGCCATTGAGCAACTTGTTACAAAAGGAGGTGACGTTCGAGTGGACGGAAGCATGTGAGGAGGCATTCTGCAGATTGAAGGAGGCATTATGTACGGCGCCGGTTTTGACTTCTCCTAATTGGGAGGAGCCGTTTGAGCTTATGTGTGATGCAAGCGATTATGCGCTTGGAGCGGTGCTTGGTCAGCGTGTAGAGAAGAAGCCGAATGTCATTTACTATGCTTCACGGACTCTCAATGATGCTCAATTCAACTACACCACAACGGAGAAAGAACTCTTGGCTGTAATTTTTACTTTGGAAAAATTTCGATCATATCTTTTGAATTTCAAAGTCATTGTTTATAGTGATCATGCCGCTTTGAGATACCTTATGACAAAGAAGGATGCCAAGCCAACGCTTATCCGATGCATTCTTCTACTTCAAGAATTTGACATTGATATTAAAGACAAGAAGGGAGTAGAGAATGTGGTGGCCGATCATTTAAGTAGAATCATCAAGGAAGAGGATCGGCTACCCTTATTGGAGAGTTTCCCGGATGAGCAACTTTTTTGGATCGATGCAACAAGCGCACCTTGGTATGCCGACATTGCCAATTACATTGCATGCCGCCACTTTCCCCATGCCATGCCGAGTCACCTTAAGAATCGGCTCAAGAAGGCATCACACCATTACATGTGGGACGAACCGTACTTGTGGAGGCAATGTGGTGACCAAGTTATTCGACGATGTGTTCCGGAAGATGAGCATCAATCCATCCTTGCTTTTTGGCATAGTGAAGCTTGTGGTGGGCACTTTGGTCCAAAGAAGACGGCATTGAAGGTTCTTAATTGTGGTTTCTTTTGGCCTACGATTTTTAAAGACTCATTCATGTTTTGTAAAGCATGTGATAGATGCCAAAGAATGGGGAACATTGGAGCTCGAGACCAAAGGCCGCTCACGCCAATCATTGAAGTAGAGATTTTTGATTTTATGGGGCATAGACTTTTGCAACCGCACCATCGAGGCCTTGTTGAAGAAATATGGTGTCACGCATAAGGTTTCTACACCTTATCATCCTCAAACAAGTGGCATGGCCGAAGTAAGCAATCGAGAGATCAAGCAAATACTAGAGAAGACCGTTGGACCTTCAAGGAAGAATTTGAGTGATCGTCTTGATGATGCTTTGTGGGCATATAGGACTGCATACAAGACACCGATTGGTATGTCTCCTTTTCGGTTAGTTTTTGGTAAAGCATGCCACTTACCGGTAGAGCTTGAGTACAAAGCATGGTGGGCCGTTAAATCTTTCAATATGGACATTGATGATGTCGGTCTTCATAGAAAGCTTCAACTCAATGAACTTGAAGAAATTTGTAATGAAGCTTATGATGCCGCATGGATATACAAAGAAAAGACACTTGCCTATCATGACAAGATGATCCGTGGTAAGAAGTTTGAGGTTGGACAACATGTGCTTCTATTTCATTCAAGACTTAAACTTTTTCCCGGGAAGCTACGCTCTCGATGGATTGGACCCTTTGCCATTGCTCGAGTATTCCCTCATGGAGCCGTCGACATTCAAGACTTAAAGACTCGCAAGACTTTCAAAGTCAATGACCATCGCCTCAAGTTATACCATGCATCTTTCCAAACTTTGGATGAGGAGGTTACCCTCGATGCCGCACCAAGTTCACACCCTTTGAACGCCGCCATTGAATTTTCTGCCGAGCACGAAGCCACTGCCCCAGCCCAGTCTTCTGCCGGGAACCGTGCAGCCGTGCAGCAGCTTCATGCCGAGACACAATTTTCTGCCGAGCTGCAGGTTACTGCAGCCATCCCCCGATACGCATACAAGTCCTGATGCCGATACGGATACGATGGAGCAACCAATACGCAGCCCTTTGCTGCCAAAGACTTCCACATGGTGCAACGAGCACCTTGTTACTCTACTCTTTGCCGATAGGAGCTACTTTAGACCATGATGAACACATGACATTCTTAATGGTGAAAAGTCTAGGCTACGGACTATAAAATTAAAGCGCTATTTGGGAGGCAACCTAATTCGATCAAAGAAAAATGAAGGAGCCATCACCGAGTGTTTGAAATTTCTTAACCCTTCTCTCTTTTCTTTAGTTTGTGATGATATGTTGTTATATGTTACTCTTTTACATGCCTTGGAAATTTGTTGATATAGATTTGTGCTTACATTGAGGACAATGTAATTTCTAAGTGTGGGGTGTGATAACGTATTCCGTTTATGTTTTTGTGTGCTTAGTATAGAAAAGAAAATTTCAGAAAATTGTTCCACAAAAATAGAGTGTTTAAATTGTTTGTTCGAGTCTTAGGATGCCCCTAATATGTCAATGATGTTTTTCTCCTCTTTGCATACATAGAGGATAGTTGTGCATACAATTAAAATTGTGAGTTTCATGGATTTTGTACATTGGTAGGAGCATGTAGGACTTGTTGATTAATGAAGCATGCATGTTTTAGCTAGTTTATTTCCTTAATAACCTATGTGAGCTTTAGAGCCAATTTGCTTTCTTCTTGAGTGATAAAAAGATAAAAATTCGATAGACACATAGGAAGCATGAAACCTCATAATTCTTTGATTATTCGATGACTATTTGCAATAGCTTTTCATGGACTCTAGTATTGCTAGAACTCGCTCTTGTGATTTGTGAAACTTGATAGTCATGCAAATTGCCTTGATTTTGAAAGGGATTGAAAACGTTATTTTAGGATCACCACCATTGCCAAATAAAGCATGTGCCCTATTTGTGCCCGTCGTGGGACTCCTTAGAAAACCCCTTTGAGCCCACATTGAGCCTTTTCTTTCATCACCCTTATTTAAATTCCTATGCTTAGAATAGTTATATCTACACCCTTGTCCGCGAGACTTGGCAAAAAGTTTGAAATCAATTTGGAGTTTTGGTGTAGAGTGATGAAGAAGAACAAGTGTGGGGTAGACTTAGCTTGAAAATTGTACGAAAAAATTGTATGTTGCCGTGCTTTAGAAAAAGAAAAGAAAAAGAAAAATTCGGACAAAAAGAAAAGAAAAGAAAAATATCAAGTCCAAGAAAAAGAAAAGAAAGTATAAGGCACGGTTTTGATTGAAAGAGTTGCGAAGTCCTATTCCTTCATAAATGTTGTGAGTTTGGAGTTTAGTTTGTATTTAAAGATCTAGCATTGTTAAATTTGACCTTTGTCCATGTTTATGATGTTTTGGAAAGAAAAGAATGAAGGAAGGGTCCAACAAGAAAATATTCGACCCTTGGAGTGAAGCCATAAGGAGGATCAAGAATTGCTAAGTCTTGGTGACATTTTTAAGCACCACTTATCCTAAATTTCCTTCCCTATAGCCGAGCCCCATATTTATTCTCCTATAACGTTTTTCATGATTCTTAAGATGGCATATATGCTTTGATTTGTGGAGATTTTCTCAAGAGTTGAGCATATGGTTTTGGTCCATTCGTGCATATAGATATCATATGAGGTTTTTCTTTCAAATTTATTCACAAAGTGCTTTTGTTTCTTTGACATATGCAAGTTACGCGTTCGTAATTCATTATCTTTCATTTGCATATACTAATGTGTGAATAACCATGTTTTGAGAGAAAAGAAGAGAGTATGCCTAGTGAGGAGGATTGAATTAGCTTAACATGTCTACATGCTTACATTTTGCTCTTATATGTTCTTATTGATGTTACATGTTCATGAAGCTTGGAATTTTCGTGCTTAGCATTCTCATGCATTAACTTGAAAGCTATGTGTACATACGAGCCTGAGACAAATTATTAGGGGAAATAGTTTGTTTAGAGTCGTAGTTTTATTTAGCTTAGCTAAGGGACTAGCAAAGGATAAGTGTGTGGTAGTTGATAGGAGCACAATGTACGACGATATTAATGTGTTTATGCCCTCGTTTATGCTTTGTTTAACCCTTATTTATTTAAGATCGAGTCATAATTTAGTTTAGTGTTAATTTGGTGGAGTTTTGAAAATATGTGCTTTAGAATCCGAAAAATGACTAAGTTTGAGAAATCTGAAAAATAATGCAAAATATGTCTTTTTTCGTGATTCTGAGACGAGTGGAATGTTGATCTATCATTTTCCAAATTTGTTGAAATTTGGTATACATATTATTGGCTTGCTAAAGGGTTTTTTTTTTTCAAAAATACAGATCAATCGAAGTTCGGGAAGTTAACCAAAAGATGGCTGCAAATCAGCAGTTCGAGCAAAATTATCCAGGGACTTCCAGGATTTTTCCTGGGACTGTGTCCTGACTTCAAAAATTCATTCCGGACGTTTCACAAGAAATTTGATCAAGCCTTTTTTTATGGAGAAATCTCTACGTGTCTAGTTTCGCTGAGACTTGGAATCGCATCAATCGGATCTCCGAGGAGAAAGTTATGCTAAATCAACTGGAGCAAGGTCATATCTGCCGAGAAAACCAAGTTTCTGCCTCTTTTCCTTTGTTTCTATTTTCGATGGACATTTTGGCATACAATTGCATAATTGAAGATTGTCCAAGCTTATTGCAGGACAGAGGAGGACATCGAGCCAAGGCAATGGAGGAAAACACGAAGAAAGAAGCATTCCTAGGCAAGCTAGGAGAATGCTGCCGGCAAAGGCAGCTTGCTGCCATTTTGCATTAGGGCCGGTTTAGGGCATTTTTCCATGAATCAAGTTCATCCAAATGGAGTTGTCAAGTCCAAGTAAGAAGTTCATGAAGATATGCAGCCCATGCTATGAAGAAAATTCAGAAAAAGAAGTCCAAGAATGCAATATTTATCCCACAAGGAAACATAAGCCAACTAGGAAAATGAAATCTCTTTCCTTGTGTGGCCGGCAAACCCTAGGGCTGATCCCTATATAAAGCCAACGAATTTCAGAATAAAATCATCTCATCTTTTGCAAAGCACTAGCCCTAAGCTCTACCAAAGGTTCTTCAAAAGTTCTAAGCCAAAAGTATAAACACAAGCCTACCGATTCCACCATCTTCCATCAAATTCAGCCGCACCTCACCTTACCTACTGCCGTGTCGTACATCATCCAACACACCAAGGCAAAGCTCTCCAAGGTTTCTAAAGTGTGATCCATCCCTATGACTTGTATCTTTATTTTTGGTTTAGTCACAATAGTTGTTATAAAAATACCTTGTTTTCGTTTGGTGTTGTATGATGAACATGAGTTGCGATTTCTATTTGAATTTATGTGATGAATTTTACAAACAATTACATGCTTGAATTCATGCATTAGATTAGGACAGTAGCATGTTCATGTATTTTTTAGTTTTTATTCGATTAGTTTCATGAATTCGTGCATAAAAATCAATGTTTACATGATGCCATGGCCATGACACTTGTGTAGGTTGCGATTTCATTCACCATAATAACTTAGGGTCGAGTTAGGCATTGATCGAACTTAATTCTAGGTTGTTTAAAAAGTGGTTAACATAATTCATAGAAACTTGCATGTTAATAGGATGAGTGACGCCATACCTAAAGATATGTTTCTAATTTAAAAGACTTCGTGCTTAATTACTCTTTGTGTTTGTCTTCGACGTTGAGTGTTTTCAAACATGATTAGTATAATTGTAGGATTCGACGTTGAGTATTTTCTAAATATTTAAGAAGTCTAGAATGATTAGATAACCGTTGAGGCTCTAATCGAAATTGGAATTGAATAGAGTCTAAGAAACTTAAGCTATTGCTGCCGATTCTTGCATGATTTCTTGTGTGTTCTTGTGTGTTTTTGTGCTATGTGTTGCGTGAAAGATGATGATCAAACTTGTATATAGTAGTGTAGGATTTTATTTTCGCATCTTAGATTTTAGGGGCAGCTTTGCTGCCGAATTATTTCATCCCCCAAACTGTGACGTTTTGATGTATATATGTGAATAAATTGTCTAACATTCTCATGTTTCAGGTACCCTTAATCCCCGGCTAGAACGATCCCTACTTGCTTATACTACTAACGATCTTTTGTAGGGTTATTATTGCTTGATGCTCGCTTAGGCGACTCATCACATCGTGCCCCGAGTTTTATTCTCTGGTTGATTGTGGATGTTTTTAGAATTATGATTTCCATGTGTTGTTTTAATTATGGGAGTTTCATGTGGGGCACTCACGTCTCATGATTATGTGCATGATTTTAAATGAATTTATTTGTGTTCTTTCTTGGTTGTTAAAAAGGGAGTTTAGTTTTAAAAGGAAAAGTAAGTGTGCGTTGTCTTCTTGAGTTAAGATGGCAACATTCCATCTTGATTTCCTTTTGGGGTTTGGCGGATTTATTATTTGCTTTCATTTTTTTTTTTTTTGTTAGCTGTTTATTTATGGCTTCCTGAACTAAGCTATATACAGGAGTCACGATTTTAATTGTGTAAGATTCGCACCTTCCTGAACTATGCTTTCAAGCAGGCTAGTCTGAATCTTACCTGGTATCTTTTTGTGTGCGTGTGTTATTATGATTTAAGTGTTGTTGTTTTATTTGGGGAAAAGTTAGTGTCGATTGAGTATTTGCGACTTGAGTTTACTCATACGAGTTTTAAAAAGCTTACTGAGTTTGTTGTTTACAACCCGGTGCACCAATCCACGGTGTAGGGTTTAATTGTGCAGGTGAGGATTAGCAGTTAGCAGAGTTGAGGCGGTGGTTGATGGCTGTGGCGAGCAGAAGTGATTTTACTCATTTAATCTTGTGTCTTTAGTGAGGTTTGAGTGAACGATTATGTCACATCCCGAACCCAATTTAACTGAATTATGAGTATTGGAATTTCGTACGCTTTATTTTAATTGTCACGCGATGTCGGAAGTATATTCGAAGGTTAAATTGCAAAAATGTTTTAAGTTTTAAATGAGGGGGGAAAGTTGACTTTATGATCCGTTGTAATTTTTAAAAAGTTTCCTTCACGAAAGTTGTAGAGCGGCACGATACGAGTTCATAGACACGTGGCACGCGTGAAACGGTCGTCGTATGAAGAAGTTATGACCTGTTAAAATTAATTACTGTTTCGTGAGAAATTACTATAAAAAGAAGGGATTTTTCGGGAAAGCGGTAGATAGTTTCCATTTCGGGTAATTACCTTTTACTGTTCATAATTACTATACAAATTTACTGTTCCTCGTCTCTCTCCCCGATCCGGATCGCCGGAGTCCCGATCTCCGCCGTCCGGCCACCACGTCGCGCGCACCACCTTGCAACGTGTTCTCCTCCTCGTTCTCTTCATTTCCAGTTAAGGCGCGACCCGATGAAGTTGTTGTGGGTGGTGTTGCATCGATCGGGAGACTCCGGCCACCGTACGCGGCGGAGGGATGCGGCACTGGGCTTGAGCCATACTTCAATCTACTCGTTTCGGCTGTGCGCTCCACCCTGTGGTGGTGGTTTTCGCCGATTCTCGCTCAATCGAGCAAATCGAAAATTGATCCCCAACCGACCCGATTTCACGGTTCGACCGGGACCCGACTCGACTCGGCCCACGTTGACCGACCCGACCGACTGTTGACCGTACAGTTGATCGTTGACCAAACGTTGACCGTTGACCGGAGTTAATCCGATTCCAGAACTGCAGCGATTCGATCCGACGTGATCCTACAACGATCTGAAGCGACTGTAAATAGATATTGACCACTTCTGGTAAATTAAGGTGAGTAACTTCACGGTATTAAAATTAAATACGAGTTTCATTTAGTACATTTATTTTTATTTTTATATGCAAATAATTTAGGTGATATTTATTATTTGGTCATCGGAAATATCTTTCCTTATGAGGTGTTATATGCTTGTAATTTAAAATGAAGTTTGAGTTTATTATATAATTACTCATGTGAGAAAGATTATCGTAAAACTATATAAATTATCGGGCCCAATAATTCGTAGAGTTTTATGATAATTGTCTATTTGGATATATTGGGGGAAGAGTGAGTACAGGTTTTTATTCACCACATCAGGATCGTCTGATGCTAGCTAGCCGTAGCGTGGGACGCTACTAGCAGTCACTACCAGATCGGACAGAATAGCCGACGAAAAAAATTTCGTCTACTATGCCAAATTTTCGTCGGCTATTCCTTCTACCGACGAAACTTTCGTCGGCTAAAAGGGCGTCGGTAAAACAAATAGCCGACGAAAATAACGAAATCGTCGGCCATTCCAAAATTATCACCAACGAAAATTCATTTTGTCGACCAAACCTGGGCAAAATATCCGACGAAATTCGTCGGATATTTTTGAGTATGGCCGACGATATCGTAAACTATAGCCGACGAATTAGCCGACGATTTCATCTATTTCGTCGGTTATTTCATCAGAATATATTAATATTTTAATAGACATAAATTAGTTATAGCCGACAAAATAATGTCATTTTCGTCGGCTATAACGGTTATAGCCGACAAAATTTGGTAAAAATCGTCGGCTATAGCACTTATAGCCGACGAAATAATGCCAATATCGTCGGCTATTCTTACATTTTGGGGAAAAAAAATTAAATTAATTTCTAAATTACCATTCCAAGCAACCTGCAATTCACACTGACAATCCATGCATTTACACCAACAAGAAACACGTCTAAATGACTTATTATTTAATTTATTCCAATATACATAAAATATAACCCTAATCATCACCTAAAGCACTAAAGTCCACCACCTCATCCCCAGCATCCTGCTGTCCATCATGCTCGTCATCCTGCTGAATGAACTCGGGAGGTTGAGGCATTGGAGGTTCATCTAACGGCTCAAACGGGGGCAGGGGTTCAAGGCCTTGTTGTTGTGCCGCGAACATAGCATACCACCAGTTTTGTTGGCCGACGTAATTATGTCGCCGAATTCTCTCGCATTCAGCATACCAACTGGACATTTCCAAATGATACTGCTGTGTTCTGCGGTGTTGCTCCTGTGATCTCTGGAACTCGGCCGCCAATCTTGCATTTTCTTCTGTCAATCTCTGCATTTCCCCCCCTCATCTGTTGGCTGTCCCCGCCTCCCTTCTTTTGAGCTCCCTTAGTGGTTTCAGGACCCTTATTCCAGAACTTCCCAAACCCCGGCAGTAGTAGTCGTTTGACCGTTGTGGGAATGTTGCGTCGAATATCCACGCTGCAGTTTGGACATTCGATCGGTCGACCTGGCTCAGGGCTTCTTGCAGATCTGCCTCTGAAATGTTCGGTTGTGTCTCCCGAACTACTTCCTGCAACACTTCTGCTTCGGCCCGGTTCACCCTCTCCTAATTGAACGGGAAAAAAAATATTAATATTCTAACAAATATATAATTAAGTAAAATTAATAATTAAAATTTTAAAATCGTAATCAACGACTTACAAGCTGTTCTGTCGCTTGTGGATAAGTCTTCTTGAACGTCTCTACGTACGGGTTGCTATCAGGATGATCTCTAAGCGCCTCCACCTGATATTGTGAAAATGGTCTAGAACCACCATGATGGGGGGTTGTGTTACGGCGGCGGTTCGCAGAGTTTATCCGAGACCGTTCCTTCAAACAAATAATAAAATATTAGAAAAATGCATAAAAAATATTAGTGTAATAATTATAAAATAATTAAACTAATAATTAAAATATTAATAAAATAAACATTTATAGTTAAGTTTAGTATTTACCTGCATAAGTGGGTTGTTGAAGTCTACTGTCTTCAACCAACGCCACTCGTACTACCTGAACATGAAAACTCTTGGAGTACTCATACGACCATGTTTGTCGTATTCGGTAAAGTGGGTACGGAGCTCGTTCTTCCACTCTTTGAACCTACGGAAAAAACAAAAGTGCATTAGAAATATTATTAATATCATAAAATATTTCAAATTATAATATGAGGAATTCCCAACGTACCTCGAGTTCTGCATCGCGTACGCCCAAGCCTGCTTGTGTTCGACAATCTCGAAGTATGCCTGAAAGATAATATTTTATTAGTTTTAAAATTATAACAATACCGAAAATTATTAAATATTACGATAAAGAAATTAAGTTTTTTAAATTACTCACCGACGCCGTGTTGTTGACCTCTCTCTTGATCTCTTCCGGCACATCAGTCCACCGTGTCCACAACATAGGGACTCTATCCCTAATTAGTGCCCCCACGCAACCCGCGTAATCGCGGCGTTTTTTCCCCTGAACCTCCTGATTAGGGGGTTCGTTGATCTGGATCCTCCCTCTGCTCTCAACAGTTCTCCTGAGCGTGTCAAAACATATGACACCTCTCGTATTCCTGCTTGAACTGCTAGCGGCTGTCCATATCACATAAACGACGATTGGTTAATAAAATTAAATATTAGTGCGTTAATTTTAATAAAACATTTAATTAATAAAATCAAATGTTACCTGAACTCGATGACCCGTCTGTCAACTTTCCTTTTCTCCTCGCCGAAATCAGGAGCTCAGGTCTCTCAAATGGCTCATGATGGTATACTTCCGCAACACTCACGTACTGAGGCATATCAGGCCATATGGGCACACCACGCTCGTCGACCTCGGGTATCGCAGGAATGTTGTACGGGAGGTAGAGTTAATTTGGGAGAGTAGGCCCCTCAGTCGAGTCAGCAGCGGACGGCACCGGACTCGTCATCGGCTCCCGATGAACCTCAGGCATACGGACCTGATGAACGTCTGGAGCTATCTCGTCCTCAAATAGCTGCCTACTCGACCTCGGAGGATCTGGCCGGAGAGAGGGACGTGAACTGCTCGACGGCCGCCCTGCCGATAAAAGGGTCTGGTGCCGAGAACTCACACTCCTCCGCGGCTGGGATGAATCCATCCTCTGAGGCTGGCTGGTGGTCCTCTCAGGCAGGCTAGGGGTCCTCTCGGAGTCTCCGGAACAGGCAGAACTTCCAGAACCCCTAGATCTGGAAGAACGACGGCATCTGAATAACTGTCTGAATACATCGGCCATCTGCAGCTTGAGGCATTAATACATTAATTAATATTAAATTATATTACATTAAATAACAAATTCTAATTAATATAATAACCAATAATACTAACATATTTTAAAACATACTAACAAATTAATATTTAAATTTTAACTAATTTTAAATAATACTAACCCTTAACATAAATATAACCATTTATATACAAATATAACTATATTTCATCATTAACATATATATACATACAAATAACCATTTATATATTAACATAAATATAACCATTTATATAATTAGGCTACCAATTTTTATATATAATTAATTTAACAATTTATATAAAACAATTAAAATATACATTAACATATAACCAATATTAACAAATATATAACAATTTATATAATTAATCTACAAATTTATATATATAAATAATCTAACAATTTATACATATAACCAATACATATAACAATTTAACACACACTTAAATATCTAAATTATATACCTAAATTATACAATTAAAATAAATTAAAAAAAATATTAATTACGGATGATTTTTTTGAGGAGGAGGGGGCCGGCCGCAGGGGAAGGAGGATGGGGCCGGAGGAGGAGACTGGCCGGAGGAGGAGGCCGAATGGAGGAGGAGGGGAAGGACGAACGTCGGATCGGCCGGATGGAGGAGGAGGAGGAGATTTCGTCGCCGATTTTAGGAGGAGGAGGAGGAGAGCGGCGGTATGGAGGTTTACAACGGCCGATTTGAGAACGAAATGGGGAAGAGACGGAGGAGAAGGCCGAAAAAAGCCGGAAAGGTCGCAACTTTCTGGTTTTATAGCAGAAAGTATAGGTGACGAAATCGTCAATTTCGTCGGCTATTCTTTTAATGGCCGACGAAATTGAAGATTTCGTCGCCTATACTTTGAATGTCGTCGGCTATTCTTTAAATTTCGTCGGCTATACTTTAAAAGATCAACGGCCGTCGGATCTGAGCCATCCAACGGCGAACAATGAAAAGGCGCGGATCGCAAGAGTTTAGCCGACGAAATATAATTTTCGTCGGCTAAACTATTGGTCAAACCACTAAGTCAAACCTCTAAACGCTTAAAAACGGAAATTAGTCTAGTTAAACGACGGTTTCTGGCCTCACCTTCAATAGATAATAGTTTCAAATCAATGAGACGCAACTAATCATATAAAAATTTTACAAAAATTGATTTAATGAACATCAGGCTACCCATAGGAAAACGAAAGTAAAAAACAGTTAACCGCAACATTCGGCACATATATTTTATCGGAATCTTGTCATTTTTCAACCGTAGACGTATTTCTTTATTTCGGTCATATCTTATTTCACAACATTTTTGCATTTGAAGAGTCTACGTATAGTAACTATTTGAAACTATACATTCACTTATTCAATTATAGTAAACAAGTTGAGTAACATTAGTGCATATGTTCTGATTTAGAATCTAAAAGTTTAGAAAATCTATTCCAACTGTCAGATATCACCGTTAAGATTAAATACATATATGGAAAAAAAAAATCCAACTTCAGCTGACAACGTTAAAGGCTTGATCGGAACGGTCAATCGGGTGAGTCAAACCTCTAAACGCTTAGAAATGGTAATTGGACTGTCTAAATGACGTTTTTTTGCCTGACCTTCAACAGATAATAGTTTCAAATCGATGAGATGCAACTAATCGTATAAAACTTTTCCTCAAAATATTTACCGAAGGTAACGCTACCATTAGGGAAACGAAGGAATAAAACCTTTGACCGCATCTTTCGACACTCAGATTTTATCGGAATCTTGTCATTTTTCAACCATAGACGTATTTCATTATTTTGGTCATATCTTATTTCACAACATTTTTACATTTGAAGGATGAAGCAATGGTTTATCGTTAGTGATAGAAAATGGAATATGGTCATTTTTTGTTTTTTTTTTTTTAAATCATAGCCGACGAGAGACTCGTACTAGTCAGCCATTCTTTTGTCGTTTTCTGTCTAAAATAAAATATGTATTTTTCAATATAGTTATAGCCGACGAAATAATGAATTTTTCGTCGGCTATAATGAGTATAGCCGACGAAATAACAAATTTTCGTCGGCTATTATATGAAAAAAAAAAATCAGTAGGTTTACACCTCTCGTATTCCTATTTCCTGTTCATATATAACCAAAATTGAACATCAAGAAAACAGAAACCCAGCAGTCAACATATTTCAAAATTTTTTTTAAAGGGGTTTGGAACCCAGCCTAGCTGGGAGGCTCATCCCCACGCCCGTTCATTAGAAATTAGTGGATTACAACTGAAAGGATTACATCATCTAAATTACTTAATCCGGCGGATTGTAATCGGAATCATCGAATGAGTCTTCTTCGGTTTCTGAATTGCTCGATAGGGGTAATCTATGTCTTTCCTCACCAATAGAGTCCTCGTTAGTTTCTTCATTTGGATCAACATCAACAAGCAGTGGCTCTTCACGTCGAATTTGCACCGGCGTGTCTAGGAGAATAAAAGAGGAGTCAGGAATACCGTTTGAGTTGGACTCTTGATACACGGTGCCACCTTTCTCGTTCTCTTCAGCCACTCCAAGTGTAGACGCCCAGTAAATGTTGCGATGGTGGATAGTGTTGACTACTTTCCACGGGTCACCCTTGGCGAGATCATGAAGATAAAACACTTGTTTCACCCATGTAGCTAAAACGAACGGGTCATCCTCATACCATGATGTACTAGTGTTCACAGAAGTTATGCCGTATCGATCGGTTTTCATGCTCTGCGGCCGTGTGTCAAACCATCTACACTTGAAAATGTGCACTTTCATGCCTTCCCCATAATGCAGTTCCACAACTGAATGGAGAACACCGTAATAGTCAACTCCATCATCCCCACCATGTGCCATAACCCCTGAATTTTGTGTTTTCAGTCTGACGTCTCTCTCTTCACATCGAAATAACACACCATTCACCTTGCACGTCGCATAAACTTTTGAATAGACCGGCCTCATCGCTAAAAGTCTGAGTTCGTGCGACCAATTTGGGTGATTATTATTTTTAATAAAGTCCATCTGCAACCATCAGAATCAACTATAAATATGAATAATTATACACAATAATATATAAATATGTATAGAATAATATTAAAGTTACGTACCCAGCGGCCGAAATAACACTACCAGAAAAGGGGTTATAGCCGACGACGCCATCTCGTCGGCCGTTTTCATTAAATCGTCGGCTATAGTCATAGCCGACGAAGTATCGTCGGCTATACTCTCGTCGGGAATGCTCCGTCGGCTATAGTATAGCCGACGACACTATGGGTAAGTCGTCGACTTATACACCACGCAGTATAACCGACGAATAAAGCGTCGTCGGCTATACTTCGAACATTGCCGACGACAGAATCGTCGGCTACAACAATTACGTGATTGCCCCTAACCCGGAAGTATAGCCGACGACACTATCGTCGGCTATACATCAGTCATAGCCGACGAATTAATCGTCGGCCATAACATTCTCCGGTGCCGGGAACGGCTTTTTTTGCCGGAAGCCGGGAGGGTATAGCCGACGAAATGGACCATATTTCGTCGGCTATAACCCCTAAATATTTTAAAAAAATTAAAAGTTTTACTCGGGCCCAATTTCACTTCGTTTCGGTTTGGCTGCAGAAAATCCACAAACAAACATCTAAATATCCAACAAATATCCACATCAATCCATCCCTAATATCCTACCTACTGTACAAATTAAATTAACCCCCTAACTAGTCATCTACTCATTATCACCCCCTAAACGCGTAGCGTCGTCGACGGGATCGTTCGAGTTCCGGTGGCTATGGCTAGCCTGATCGCCTGGCGTACTCCGATGCGGGGGGGGAGTGGGGACGACGAACTCGGGTATCTGTGGCGGAGGCGGGGGCTGGAGTCCAGCCTGCTGGGCCTCCCAAGATTGCTGCATCCATCGGTACATCTGCGTCATAGATGCGTCTCTGGCCTGCTGCGCCGAAGCCTCCGCCGCCCTCGCCAACTCCGCCTGCTGGAGCGCCTCCACCGCCCTCGCCAACTCCGCCTGCGTCCTCTGCAGCTGTGTCTGCAACTCTCCTCTCGTCGAAGCCGCACGCTGCGTGCTGGGATTGGCCGGCGTGTACTTGAGAACCCCATCTCCCGCCGCGCCTAGGCCTCTCTGGTAGAAGTAGTTGTTGCCCGTCCCTACCGCCGCGTGCATGATCTGAGAGGCCAAGCGCGGCTCAAGGGTGTCGATCGTGGAGGCAAACTCCGCGATCGCCTCGTCGGACGCCCCTTCCCCCAGGGTGTCTCGCGCGATCCCGTAGGTGATCGCGTCGGTCTCCGCATCTATTTCCGCCTAATTGACAAGAAAATATAATAAACGAATTAATAAAAAAAATATATAAATTAATTTAATGAAACACTTTTATTGAAGATGGGCGAATACTTACCACTTGGTCGGGACGCCCCGGATACATCTGCGCATGAATCCACGACAACGGCCTCAGCGGTCGGTCCCTCCTCGCAATCTCTGCCCACTGCCTCCAGGAGCGGGCGCCGCCGTGGTGGGGGTGCTCGTTCTTCTTGCGGTTGTCGCTGTTCTTCTTCGAGATTTTCTGTATTATAAGAACGAACATATAAACGCAAATATAAATTAGTAACTAAATTAAAATATTAGGAACTAACCAAAATAAAATTATTAACTAATTTAGTTACTAACTAATTTAATTTAATTAGTAACTACTTAACTAACTAATTTAATTTAGTAACTAACTAACTAACTTACTAACTACCTAATTTAATTTAATTTAATTTAATTTAGTAACGAACTAACTAACTATGTAACTAACTAACTAACTTAATTTAATAACTAATAACTAACTAACTAATTAATTTAATTAAGTAACTACATAATTTAATTATTAAATAACAGTAAAAAGTTATATACTAGCAGGCTAAATTTTCTTACCGAGACCCTGTCGCTCCCGAAGTAGGCTACCAGCCATAGCCACTCATACTACCTGTACCGGAACTCGTGGGGGGTTGCACCTCGCCCCAAGGCCTGCTCCACATGGTACGTCCTGTAGTGCGTCGACAGCTCGTTCTTCCACTCGGAGTACCTATATTAACAAAACACAACTGTTAGATATATTCGTACACTGCCAATAAATAGTATGATAGTAAAATAACGCGAAACACATAACCTGTTCTTCAGCTGCTCGTCTCTCCACCAGTCCAAGGTAGGATGGACTCTAAACCATTGCTGCAATATTATAAATTAATTAGAAAATATTTTTATATAGTTATAAGGACTGAATTCATAAATGTTTATTTTCTATAATAAAAATACGATTTAACTCACCGACAGTGCATTGTACACTCGCGCCTTGATGTCATCGGGCACAGAGCCCCAGTCGGGCCACAACAGTGGGACCCTGTCCCGCACGAGCATGCCCGTCGCGTTGATATACTTGGTGGTGGTGTCTCTCCTCTCGATCGGGCGTCCATCCTCACCGGGACCGGGCAGGTCCCTGATCCCACCGGCGAGCTCCCTCTCCAGGGTCGACATGTTCGCTGGCCCTCTGGTCCGTCTCGTCCCAGCGGGTTTATTTACGAGGACGCCTGTTTCATAATTAAAATGAATACATAGTTAAATAATTATTTAAACTAACTAATTAAATAATTAATTAAACTAACCAATTACCTGCGTCGTTGTACTGCTTGTCCTTCTCACGAACACACCACAGGCCGCGGCAGTCCTCTGAGTCGAAAGGCCTGTGGACGTAGGCCTCCTCCCAGGGAATCTCGTGGGGCCGGTCGTGCCTCCAAATCTGCCTCCCCCTGGCGTCGTACTCGGGGATGGCAGGGAGGAACTAGACCATGTACATCCCCGATGGCGGAGACATACGGGGCGTGGACCCTGAGGGGCCTGATCCCCTTGACGGTGGGCCTCGTAGCTATGGACGCTGTCGCTGTGGGGGGACAGGGAGCATCTCTGGAGGGTCCAGATCGGCGCGCGATGGGGTCGGCTGCCGATCCTGGAACAGTGCTGAAGTGCACTGGGGTCTGGAGGATGCGGCTCTGCGTCCTCCTCCGACACTCGAGGTTGGGCCCGCTCCCGTCGACTCATACGAGGAGCCCCCACGTGGATCGCTCGGGGTCAATCCCATCAAGGTCTCCTCTCGTCGACTCATAGGCCGGCGTAGGCCCCGACGACCGCTGGATCCGCTCCCCCCACGGCTGGGTCCTGCCTGAGCGTCGGGGTCGCTCTCAGTCGGTCTGGCAAGCCATCGGTCTACAACACGGCGGTTTCCTGCACAATTAGTATATAAATTCCATAAATTTCACAAAAATTCCACAAAAAAATTAAAAACTTCATTAAATGTATATATACCTAATTATATATATGCCTAAATATATTTATACCTAATTATATATATATATATATATATTCCGAAATATATATATATAGATATATATATATATATATATATATATATCCTCCTACAAATCGTTGTTAATTCCACAAAATTAAAAAAAATTCCACAAAATTCCATAAATTTCACAAAAAAATAAAAAACTTCATTAAATATATATATATACCTAATTATATATATACATAAATATATTTATACCTAATTATATATATATATATATATTCCGAAAAAAAAAAAAAAATATATATATATATATATATATATATCCTCCACAAAATTACACAAAATTCCACAAAATTAACAAAAATTCCACAACATTCCATAAATTGCACAACAACCCTAAATTCCACATAATTTCACAAAAACCATAAAATTTCACAAAATCCCTAAATTCCACAAAACCACAAAATTCCACAAAATTTCCAAAAACCATAAATGAGGGAGAGCGGGACTACCTGACATGGTGGTGCGGCTAGGGGAGGTGGTGCGGTGCGGCGGCGACGGCGGCTAGGGGCGGCGGCTGGTGGCGTTGCCGTTCGGAGAGATTTCGGCTCGGGGAGGGCTCGGGAAGGAGGGGGCCGGGGCGGGGAGGGGTCAGGTGGGGCTTGGGAGGGTCGATCTGCGTCGGGTGGGGCTGGGTCGATCGGTCGATCGGGGCTGGGAAATTAGGGTTCTAATTAAGCAGAAAATGAGGGAGAGGCACCTCTGTTGCTGTTTAAATCGAAGGACTATAGCCGACGATTTAATTTTAATTCGTCGTCTATAGTCATAGCCGACGAATTTCGTCGGCTATAATCTAACCTGAAATCCGGGCCGGGCCAAAGTTGGGCTTTGGGGGCCTGTTATAGCCGACGAATAATGAATTTCGTCGCCTATAGTGTGAAAATCGAAGGACTATAGGCGACGAGTTAATTTTAAGTCGTCGGCTATACTCTGACCCGAAATCCGGGCCGGGCCGAAGTTGGGCTTTGCGGGCCGGTTATAGCCGACGAAGTATTTATTTCGTCGCCTATAGTATGAATCTCGTCGGCTATACTTCACGCTCTCAGCAGCCGTCAGATCTCGCCCATCCAACGGCGGACAATGAAACGGCGCGGATCGTAAGAGTTTAGCTGACGAAGTTAAGTATGTCGTCGGCTATTCTTTGGTCAAACTACAAAGTCAAACCTCTAAACGATTTAAAACGGCAATTGGCCCGTCTAAATGACGTTTTTTGGCCTGACCTTCAACAGAAAATAGTTTCAGATCGATGAGACGCAACTAATCGTATAAAAATTTTCCTCAAAATTTTTACCGACCGTCAGGCTACCCATAGGAAAAAAGAAGTAAAAAACAGCTTACCGCAACATTCGGCACACAGATTTTGTCGGAATCTTCCCATTTTTCAACCGTAGACGTATTTCAATATTTCGGTCGTATCTTATTTCACGACACATTTGCATTTGAAGGGTCTACGTATAGTAACTATTTGAAACTATACATTCACTTAAACACTTAGTAAACAAGTTAAGGAACATTAGTGCATATGTTCCGATTTCGAATCTAAAAGTTTGGAAAATCTATTCCAACCGTCAGATATCACCGTTAAGATTAAATACATGTATGAAAAAAATTCCAACTACATCTGACAACGTTAAAGGCTCGATCGGTACGGTCAAACTGCAAAGTCAAACCTCTAAACGCTTTAAAACGGAAATTGGCCCATCTAAATGACGTTTTTTTGCCTGACCTTCAACAGAGAATAGTTTCAGATCGATGAGACGCAACTAATCGTATAAAAATTTTCCTCAAAATATTTACCGACCGTCAGGCTACCCATAGGAAAACGGAAGTAAAAAACAGCTAACCGCAACATTCGGCACAATGATTTTGTCGGAATCTTCCCATTTTTCAACCGTAGACGTATTTCAATATTTCGGTCGTATCTTATTTCACGACACTTTTGCATTTGAAGGATCAAGCAATGGTTTCGGTCAACATCCGGGCCAGGGGTTATAGCCGACGAATTACAGGTCGTCGGCTATACTTTAGCCGACGACCTTCAACATTTTGTCGTTAGCCGACGACTTGCATATTAAATTACCCAGAATGGGCATTATAGCCGACGAAGTATGGTCCATTTCGTCGGCTATAATGCTTATCTTTCCGAAAATTTGCCATTTAGGGCCTGAAAATTGCCTATTTCACCTGATAAATTCCTGAACATCGCACAAACAATTCAATACAATTTCCCATAAACTCGGAAAACGGTAATTAAGGACGAAAAATGTATTCATACATGCATGCACCATCGTACACAAATACATACATAAACAGTATACTAAGGATGATAATCAGAATCATCCTCATCACTTGAGTCAGACGTAGTATAGTAGTTAATATCTGACAACCGGTGATTGTACTCGTCGTCTGAGTCATCGTCTGCCTGATATAGACGATTCGGATTAACATCATACATGGGCACCTGACCCCTAGGAAGTCGAACCACTCTGCCCGGCGTCACATTATTATCGCGGATGGTGGAGGATTCCGGAATGTCGCCGGCGTCCGGCTCTTGGTATGCGGTCGCTTCTTGACACTCTGTGCTCACACCAAGTGTGGTAGCACTATATATGTCTCGCTGAGACACATGGTTAACTACCTTCCACGTGCCTTTGTTCAATGGATCGTCAAGATAAAAGACCTTTTTGGCCGCTGTGGCGAAAACAAAGGGGCATCTTCATACACACTAGTGGCGGTATTCACCGAAAGTATGCCGTACTGATCGATCTGTATGCGGTGCGGCCTAGTATCAAACCATCGACACTTGAACAAGTGGACTTTCATGCGGTTCCCATAAATGAGTTCAACAACTGACTGTAGGACACCGTAAAAATCCACGCCCCCCTCTGCACCATCGACCATCACCCCACAATTCTGTGTTTTGCGTTCCCCGTCTCTAGCTTCACATATATACTTAACGCCGTTGACATCACACATTGGGCGGACTGTGGAAGATATCGGCTTCATCGACAACAGCCTCAATTCCTCTGAGTAATTTGTATGACCACCCCTCGCAGCCACTTGCATCAGCTGAAAAATATAACTCAAATCAGTTGGTGTGTTTATGATTAAATAATAGGGAACTGTAAAAGAAAGCCATCTAATATATATATTTATACACTTACCCATTGTGGAAAATAGTCTGCAAACGTCGTGTTGTGGTACTCGACATCACCGCGAAGTTCTTTGCAGTGAAGATGGGTTCGTTTCCAATATTGTACCTCCGGACAGTTTATTAGAACCCACCAGTGGGCAATCCCTACCTCATGGTCATGCAACTTGTCCACACCCTTCTTCTTGAAGCTTCCGTATGGTACAACAGAGTTGGCGACGATAGATAGGTTGAACTCGGAGTCATCTCGACTTGGATGTTGTGGGGGGTCCTCCATCGCTCCCAAGTACAACTTGGCGTACGTTACACACTCATACGCAATGTAAGCTTCAGCAATACACCCCTCAGGCGCAGATTTATTGTGCACATATTTCTTGTAGTCTCCAAGTTGTCTGCAAGGTTAACAAGTGCATGTTAAGAGCATGCAACTTTTATTTAAAAACATGTATAAATCAAATTTATGAATAACATGTACCTTTCGATGGGATACATCCAAGTGTAGTGTACGGGACCGGTAAGCAACAATTGTTGGGGAAGATGGATCATCAGGTGAGGCATGATGTCAAAGAAGTTTGGGGGAAATATCCTCTCGAACTTGCACAAGATAAAAACGATTTCCTCATGCATTCTCATGAGGTCTGATTTTCTAACTTCTCTAGCGCATAACTTCTGGAAGAATCTTGACAACGCCACCAACGGCTCAACCACTTCATCCTCTAAGTACGCTCGAATGAAAATAGGGAAGAGGCGTTGAAGCAGTACATGGCAGTCGTGACTCTTCAATCCGTACATCTTGTTGTCTCGGTAGTTAACACACTTGCTTATGTTACCCGCATAGCCATAAGGATACCTGCATAGCCATTAACAACAATTAGATTTCATGCATATATAGTCGTCCAACAACAGATGGATTCTTTAGGGAATACATGCCTAATAAAAAGTTACCTGACATTACTCAGCCATCCAAAGATTTCATGTTTCTGGTCCCTGGTGACGGTGTAAGGAGCTTGGGGCATTTTGCTCCTGCCCTCTCTCAACCACAAATGGTCCCGCAGTCCCATATTTCTCAGATCAACGCGTGCCTTGGGGGTGTCTTTTGTTTTCTTCTCCCAATTCAAAACTGTGCCAACCACGGCTTCACCCACGTTCTTCTCTATATGCATGACATCCAGGTAGTATCTGGTAGCCAACCTGGCCCAATAAGGAAGTTCCCATAAGATGCTCTTGTGTGACCAGAACCTATACCGATCCGGCCTCTCTGGAATCGTGCGCAACACATCGGGATGATTGCTAAGCGGACCAAAGTCATACTCATTCAACACTGCCAATATTTCCTCCCCTGTCCATTGCTCGGGTGCCCAACCCCTTTCTTCAGTCCCATCAAAAGCCTGTGCATCGTCCCTAAATGGATGGTCATGCGGAAGCCAACGACGGTGACGCATCTGGACAATCTTGCTGCAATGAGGACTGGAGCAATCAACAGTCATGCACTCTGAACAAGCCCTGTAACCCCTGGTGACGCTGCCCGACAACATACCCCTCCCAGGAAAGTCACTGATGGTGCCAACAAGCATGGCATGCATCCGGAACATCTCATTTTTGAATCGGTCGTAGACCAGGTGACCGTTCAGACTCAAGTACCGAAGCTCCTCAATTACGGGTCTCAAATACACATCGAGACACTTTCCCGGATAACCTGGGCCTAGAATCAACAATGTGAGCATGTTATATTCCTTCTTCATGCACATCCACTGTGGAAAGTTGTACGGAATCAAAATAACTGGCCACACACTGTACTGAAGCTCTTTCTTGCCAAAAGGGTTGAAACCGTCGGATGATAGCCCTAGCCAAACATTTCGAACCTCTGATGCAAATTCAGGAAACTCCAACACATTCTTCTTCCAAGCCTCTCCGTCGGCGGGATGTCTAAGGGTGTCATCGTCAGGCACATTCCTCTCAGCCCACCATCTCATAGGTTTGGCCGTGAAAGCACACATGAACAACCGCTCAAGCCTATCAATCAGCGGGAAGTACCGAAGTATCTTCACAGCTTTCTTGTTCCCTTTAGGAGTGAACTTATACCGCTCTGTATTGCATACTGGGCAGTATTCAAGATCTGCAAGTCCTTCCCCGTAAAACAGAACGCAATCGTATCTGCATGCATGAATCTTGATGTAGGAAAGGCCGAGATCTTTAAGGATATGTCGCACCTTATGATGATTGGTAAGAAGCCGATGTCCGGGGGGCATCGCCCCACCCCATATCTTCAGCCAATCATCAACCGATTTGACAGTGCCTTTGTTCTCCGTTTTGATCTTCATCACTCCCATGACAGATTCAAGGACAGTCTTACTGCATCCGGGGTACAACGGAGTCTGTTGCAATGCGATCAGGTTGTTGTACTTTTCCATACCACTTGTGTTGACCGGAGATCGGGGTAATGGCTCGAGTGGCTCAATATCAGGGAAACACTCCATCTCCGGAGGAGGGAGTTGCACATCTGGTGCTTCATCAAAGACACCGCTCTCACGAGGAAACATATCGTTGATCCAGTTCGTTGTTGGATCATTGGAGGAACTCCCTCTCTCGGAAAATTGTCCATGATCATGAGGACCCGCAAACTCTGGTTCACCGTGATAAATCCAATTAGTGTATAGGACCCAAAATCCATATCTAGCCAGGTGTTGCTCCACTGTCTCTATGGAAAACCGGTGTCGTGGGGTGGCACACTTGCACTTTTTACACGGACAATAATGAAGTGTAGTGTCTCCACAGTTAGCCATCACAAAATCCAGGAAACTCCTAACTCCATCATGATACGCCTGATCCCATCTTCCAAGGGTAATCCAACTCTTGTCCATCCTGTAAATTCAAGAAATAAATATAGCTATATATAGATATGTATATATGCACGTACTACGTACGTACGTACTAATTAATTAAAAAATTCATCATTACACACACACACACACACATATATATATATATATATATATATATATACACATGCATCCCTAAATTAATTAAAACATCGTCAATCTCCCTAATTAATTAAACACAATGTATTTTTTATATATACCAACAATATATTTTTAATTACAATTAAATTAATTAATATATATATACATTTTTTCATCAAATTCATCTAAAATCACCTATAAATCAACAATCAATCACTAATCTTCAACAAAACTTCAATTCTATCTAACCAACATATCAACCCATTAATAATCTCATCTCAACACACACACACATATATATATATATATCAAATTAATCACACATTTATTCTAATTAAACTCTAAATTAACACACCTCTGCATATAACCAACTAAATCAACACACACAGCAATATACGTACCTTTCAAGCTTATGGCCGAGGTTTTGGACGATTTCAGAGCGTTTTCAAAATATTTTCGACGAATGAGCTCGCTGCTGCAGAATAGATCTGATATAAGAGTTATAGCCGACGAATACCCTCCTCGTCGGCTATAACCAAAAACTTTTCGTCGGCTATAGTTATAGCCGACGACGTCCGACAACTCGTCGGCTATAATATTATAGCCGATGATGTGGCCGACGAAATAGTAATTCGTCGACTATGACCCCTTATAGCCGACGAAGTACTATTTCGTCTGCCGTTTTTTCCCATATCGTCGGCTATAACCCCTTTTCTGGTAGTGTACTCTGCGAATGTCCGGTTATGGTAATCGAGATCACCTCCTACTTGTTCACAGTTTAGATGCATATTCTTCCAAAACTGAACTTCTAAACAGTTAATTAGTACCCACCAATGTGCAATGGCTACCTCGTAATCTTTCAACTTGTAGGAAACTGGCAATTTTCCACCGAGTACAACATCGTCGGAGAGTATGGAAAGATTGAAGTGTGAAGGTACATCTTCCGGTATGCTTTTCTGTAACGATCCTAAATACAGCTTTATGTAGGTGACGCACTCGTGCGCAATATATGCTTCAGCTATACATCCTTCAGGTGCGGATCGGTTTTGGACAAAATCACTGTATTGTCCAAGTTGCCTATAAATCAAGTTTTTAAAGTGTTATGATAATACATTAATACTAAATCACATATATTGATGAGGAAATTAACATAAGGTGTAAAATACGTACCATTCCATCGGATATATCCAAGTGAAGTGCACAGGACCGGTAAGCAACAACTACCGAGGAAGATGGATCATGAGGTGCGGCATGATGTCGAAAAAATTTGAAGGAAATATCATCTCAAATTTACACATGATATGAACGATGTCTTGTTGCATTTCCCGGAGGTCAGATTTTCTCACTTCCCGTGTGCATACCTTCTGGAAAAATCTTGCCAACGCTACTAATGGCTCCACAACGTGACGGGGAAGGAACGGTCGAATGAAAACAGGGAAGAGACGTTGTAGCAGGATATGATTGTCATGACTTTTCAACCCGTAAAGATTGTTGAATTGTCTGTTTACACACTTGGCTATATTTCCAGCAAAGCCTGAAGGATACTTGGCCTGACTTATCCAATGTAAAATTTCTGATTTATGCTCAGGCTTGACGGTGTAAGGAGCTTGAGGCATTTTTCTCTTCTCTTGTTTCAACCATAGTTGTTTTCTGATATTCATGTTTTGCATATCAGTGCGAGCCTTAGGACCGTCTTTCGTCTTCCCCTCCAAGTTCAGCGTTGTGCCCACCACACTTTCAGAAACATTTTTTTCTATGTGCATAACGTCTAGGAAGTGACGGATCAACAACTCACACCAGTACGGGAGTTCCCACAATATGATCTTATGTGTCCAGAATTTGTACTCCTCAGGTATTTCAGGTATTTCCGCTACAATATCGGGATGATTGCTGAGGGGCCCAAAATCGTACTCATTAAGCACTGCTAAAATTTCTCTTCCCTTCCATCTTCTGGGAGGACCACCGTGTTCTTCGGTTCCATCAAATGCGGTGGACTCGTAACGCCAGTGATGATCCGCCGGAAGGAACACACGATGACCCATTCTGCATATCTTATTGCAATGAGGGGTGCTCCCATAATCGCTGAGGCACTCTGGACAAGCCTTGTATCCCCTAACAACGCTGCCCGACAACATCCCATAAGCAGGAAAATCACTGATGGTACCAATAACCATGGCATGCATCTGGAACGTCTCCTCCTTGTACTTGTCAAAAGTGGGATGACCAACGTCCCACAATACCTTAAGCTCTTCAATCAATGGTCTCATATACACATCGAGACATTTTTCTGGGTAACCAGGCCCCGGAATCAACAACGTCAACATATTATATTCCTTCTTCATGCACATCCACGGAGGAAGGTTGTAAGGTACCAAAACCACCGGCCATATACTGTATGAAAGACTCATGGTGCCGAAATGGTTAAACCCGTCGGTTGAGAGCCCGAGCCTGACGTTTCTGACATCTGACGCAAAATGAGGGGTGCACTCATTGTTTATATGCTTCCAAGACACTCCGTCAGAGATGTGTGTCATGATATCTGCGTCTCCCAAGTCCCACTCACCGTGCCATCTCATAGCTTTTGCGGTAGTTTCTGACATGTACAACCACTCAAGCCTATCTCTCAACGGAAAGTACCGAAGCACTTTCACAGGTTTCCTATTGCCAGCTCCCGTTAACTTATATCGGTCATACTGACATATCGGACATGCGTCAAGGCTAGCAAGGTCATTCCCTTCTGCATCTTTACCCCAGAAGAGAACGCAGTCAAATGCGCATGCATGCATGGATCTTAATGTAGGAAAGCCCTAGATCTTTGAGGATACTTCGGACCTTACGGTGATTGGTAGGATTACGATGACCCTCCTCCAACAACGAAGAAGTGTACTGTAGATATTCATCCACTTGCCTGATAGTCGATTTTGTCTCCACTTTAATCCTCATTACCTCCATCACACTTTCAAGAACTGTCTTCTCAGAACTTGAAGACACAGGGGTCTGTTGCAATGCAATCAGTTTGTTGTACTTGTCAAAGGCAGCAGTGTTGACAACTTGTGGGAAGGGCTGCACCGGGTCATGCATATATTGTTCCCCACATACACCGCTTTCAAAAGGAAACACGTCGTTGACGAATGCCATTGTTGGATCGTTGGATGTACTACTACTGCCCGCCTAAAAAAACTGCCCATGATCATGCGATCCATCTAATGATGGCTCACCGTGATATACCCAACGTGTGTATTTCGGTCAAAACCCATTACTCTTTAGGTGCTCCCATACTGTCCTAATCGAAAATCGACACATATCACTGCGACACCTCACTACCAGAAAAAAGGCTTTTCCCGACGAAAAAAAAAAAACGGCCGACGAAATAAAATTTTCGTCGCAAAAAAAAAAAATTCGTCGGCTATTCCCCTA